>CM019712.1:17296376-17443876 GCA_009760885.1 Achatina immaculata
ACTGTTCCACAATCTGGGATGGATGCTCAGTTTCGAACACAAAACGCTCCACTCACTTCACAAGCGAGCATTAAATCTTATTTGTGACAAACACCCAGTACAGACTGTAGATCAAAACAAACAACTCAAAATTCTACCCTTTAAAAATAGAATCAATTTAACAAAGTTTGGTTTGTTCACATAATTCTGTCGCACAATGCTCCGCCTTACTTGTGGTCACTGTTTACGTATAACACTAAACATAGCCAGCGTTTAAAAAACTGTCTTCTTCCTAAACCCAGGATTGATCTGTACAAGAAAAGCCTTTCATACTCTGCAGTACAGCTCTGGAACATCCTCCCCTACAATTTAAAATCCATTGGTAATACTTCATCCTTTAACTCAAACCTGTTTCATTATTTACTTGCTTGTAATTATATGCCTCCATAAAATAGCCAGTACTCTCTCAACACATGGCTCGTAAACCATCAAGTACTTCAATGACATAGTTAGAAAAGCAACGTGTTAGATATTGTTAGAAATTATTTTAATGTTTGTTAAAAAAAACATATGTTAGAAGATGATTTACAATGTATTTTTATTTATGTATATGTCTGCGTGTGTATGTGTGCATGAGTGCTATTTTATTAGGTTAATGACTTCTTCTCTTTTACCTTGAATGTAATAGTTAAATCTTACACTCTTGTGATATGTTTTTCCTAATTTAATTTGTATTTTTTTTTTACTAAATCAAGTGTGTGGGAAGAATGAAAGATGGAGTGATGAAGGGCAGAATGTAAGACGGGCCTGCGTGCCCAATTCTTTACCCTTGAAAAATAAAGATTATTCATTCATTCATTCTTTCATTCTCTTGTAGAACAATGAAACAAAATTCATATTTCGTGATATTCAGACAAAGCCAGGCTCGATGTTCATATGCCACAATGAGACAAGAATGTATACACGAAACAGACAAGATAAATCAATGTTAGTTATGAAGTATTTCTTTATTACATGAACACCTGTAGAGGACGTTCGGAAACAAAGGTTTCCTGGCATAAAATTCTACAATATGTCTGCTCCAGCGCGTTCTGAACAAAAGCTGAGCAGAGACGAAACAATAACATGAAGCAATAAACCGGGCATAAATCAGGTCACAGATTGTAGCAGCCTCGTCACTGCCCACACAAGAAAGCTCAGCTCGTATGTGAGACAAGTTTGTAGATCTTCATGTCTGAAATCCTAACTGAATAGAAAGGGAACTATTACATTAATCTGTGTTAATAATAAGCTCTTCAAAAAATTCTACTTTACTGTTTATCTGTAGACAATTTTGTCTCACACGATGGAGTGATAACAAGTCACTAACTCAGCTGACGGAACATATCCAGGGTAAAGATCTATGGAGAAGTAGAGGAAGGCCAAGAGACAACTAACACGATGGAGTGATAACAAGTCACCAACTGAGCTGACGGAACATATCCAGGGCCAAGATCTGTGGAGAAGTAGAGGAAGGCCAAGAGACAACTAACACGATGGAGTGATAACAAGTCACCAACTGAGCTGACGGAACATATCCAGGGCCAAGATCTGTGGAGAAGTAGAGGAAGGCCAAGAGACAACTAACACGATGGAGTGATAACGAGTCACCAACTGAGCTGACGGAACATATCCAGGGCCAAGATCTGTGGAGATGTAGAGCAAGGCCAAGAGACAACTAACACGATGGAGTGATAACAAGTCACCAACTGAGCTGACGGAAAATATCCAGGGCCAAGATCTGTGGAGAAGTAGAGGAAGGCCAAGAGACAACTAACACGATGGAGTGATAATAAGTCACCAACTGAGCTGACGGAAAATATCCAGGGCAAAGGTCTGTGGAGAAGTAGAGGAAGGCCAAGAGACAACGAACACGATGGAGTGATAACAAGTCACCAACTGAGCTGACGGAACATATCCAGGGCCAAGATCTGTGGAGAAGTACGACCGACAACATCTGCTAGCACGGCACCTGATGATGATGACCAAATGTAAATTCTGGCGGAAGGTACAGAGGACCAGTTGTGTGCATGCGTGATTATTTATATGTCTGCTTATCTTTGTCCTGTATTCGTGTCTAATACTCCATTTATATACGTATAAATGTATTTATGACGGCCTGATCTATTCCTGTATTTATATGCATATAAATGTATCTATGGCAGCCTGGTCTATTCCTTTATTTATCTACGTATAAATGTATCTTAACAACCTTCGGTATGCTGACGACACAGTACTGATAGCTGAGAACCAACATTCATTCATTCATTCATTTGCATGTCCCTTGCGGAACTTTGCCTCCCAAATAGCACTCCTGTAGGCCTCTCGGTTGTGAGCAAGATGGCCTGCTGCTGTTGCATCCATTTCCAGATCGTCAACGATGTCTTGCAGCCATCTTCGTCTTGGTCTCCCTCTTTTTCTTTTTCCCATTATGTATCCTTCCAATACGGTCTTCTCTAAATTATAATGACGTTTAATGTGTCCAAAGTATTTACGTTTTCTCTCTTTAATCCTCTTTACTAGCCAGACCTCTTCAATATTAAGCTCTTGTAGTATAGATATATTTGTTCTTTTTTGTGTCCACTATATTTGGAGAACTCTTCTGTAGCATTTACATTCAAAGGCATTTATGTGTTTCTCAGCTGTTTTGTTAAGTGTCCAGGTCTCATAGGCATATGTTGCTATGGGAAAGATGCATGCCCTTACAAATCTTATTTTTGTGGTTCTGTCTGCTCCTCTCCACAGATTCTTTATTTGTTTTACTTTCTGAAGAGCGATAGATGTCATCCTTTTAATTTCCCTCATTGTATCTCCATTAAGGGGCAGACCGCGTGAAACTCTGAAGAGGACATTATTAAGAGAGTCCAAGTTAACAGGCATAAAATCCTGTGTTGAGGTTGAAAGACTCGCCGAAGACAGGAAAAATTGGCGAACTACTTTGCGAGCCCTATGTGACGTCTAACGGCACAGGAAGGATATAAGATATAAGATATAAGATCTCCATTATTAGTTATCAGCGATCCAAGATATTCAAAACTTTCCACTTCTTCCAGTTTTTCCTCATTGATACATATTTCAGTTGTCTTGTTTGTTTTGTCAGTTGTCATCAATTTAGTTTTCTTTGCATTAAGATAGAGGTTCTGCTCTTCGCTGTTCTTGCGGACTGACATAATTAGTTTTTCCATTCCTTTTTGTGCTGTGGACAGCAATACTGTGTCATCAGCATATCTAATCTCTGGTATTTCATAACCTCCAACTGTTATGGCATCGTACTATTCTTTGTCTACATCTTCTCTAACATTCCTCATTATATTTTCAGTATACAAGTTAAATAAGTAAGGTGACAATATGCACCCCTGACGGACCCCTTGTTTTATGTCAAACCAACTTGTTGTTTCACCATTTATTTTTACTGCTGCTTGTTGGTCTAGATGCAGCAGTGATGTTAATTGTATCAAATGTGCTGGAAATCCCATTTTTTCCATTATTTCCCAAAGTTTATGGTGTTGTACACAATCAAATGCCTTTGAGTAGTCTATAAAGGATAAATATAGATTCACATTAAACTCTCTGCATTTCTCTATTATTAATCTTAGATTAAATATATGATCTCTTGATCCTCTTCCTTGCCTGAAACCAGCTTGGACCATATTGACTTCTTCTTCTATTTTCTTTCGAAGTCTACCCATTATGATTTTTAACAGAATTTTACTGGCATGACTAATCAGGGCAACAGTTCTGTAGTTGGTGCATAATTTCAGGTTACCCTTTTTGTGGCAGTGGTATGAATACAGTTCTTTTCCATTCTTTTGGCCAAACACCTGAATGCCATATCTTTTTACATAGTGCATATATCTTAGCCAGATATTTTGTTTCTAATAAAACAAGAGAAAAGTATAAATGTATCTTAACAACCTTCGGTATGCTGACGACACAGTACTGATAGCTGAGAACCAACATTCATTCATTCATTCATTTGCATGTCCCTTGCGGAACTTTGCCTCCCAAATAGCACTCCTGTAGGCCTCTCGGTTGCGAGCAAGACGACCTGCTGCTGCTGCATCCATTTCCAGATCGTCAACGATGTCTTGCAGCCATCTTCGTTTCGGTCTTCCTCTTTTTCTTTTTCCCATTATGTATCCTTCCAATACGGTCTTCTCTAAATTATCATGACGTTTAATGTGTCAAAAATATTTCAGTTTTCTCTTTAATAGTCTTTACTAGCCAACCTTCTTCAATATTAAGCTCTTGTAGTATAGATATATTTGTTCTTTTTTGTGTCCACGATATTTGGAGAACTCTTCTGTAGCATTTACATTCAAAGGCATTTATGTGTTTCTCAGCTGTTTTGTTAAGTGTCCAGGTCTCACAGGCATATGTTAATTTAACTACTACATTCAAAGTAAAAGAGAAGAAGTAATTAACCTAAGAAAATAGCACTCACGCACACATACACACGCAGACATATACATAAATAAAAATACATTGCAAATACAGATCTTCTAACATATGTTTTTTTTAACAAACATTAAAATAATTTCTAACACTATCTAACAAGTTGCTTTTCTATGTCATTGAAGTACTTGATGGTTTACGAGCCATGTGTTGAGAGAATGCTGGTTATTTTGTGGAGGCATATAATTACAAGCAAGTAAATAATGAAACAGGTTTGAGTTAAAAGATGAAGTATTACCAATGGATTTTATATTGTAGAGGAGGATGTTCCAGAGCTGTACTGCAGAGTATGCAAGGCTTTTCTTGTACAGATCAATCCTGGGTTTAGGAAGAAGACAGTTTTTTAAACGCTGGCTATGTTTAGTGTTATACGTAAACAGTGACCACAAGTAAGGCGGAGCATTGTGCGACAGAATTCTGTGAACAAACCAAACTTTGTTAAAATGATTCTATTTTTGAAGGGTAGAATTTTGAGTTGTTTGTGTTGATCAACAGACTGTACTGGGTGTTTGTCACAAATAAGATTTAATGCTCGCTTGCGAAGTGAGTGGAGCCTTTTTGTGTTTGAGACTGAGCATCCATCCCAGATTGTGGAACAGTAATCTAAGTGTGTTTGTATGTGTGATATGTAGTATATTTTTCTTGTGTCTTTGTCGATAAGGTGTTTAATTTTGGCTAATTGGTAAACTTTCTGTGCAATCAAATTTGTTAGGTTATGTACGTGAGAATTCCAAGTTAAATGGTGATCAATGATGAGTCCTAGGGTTTTATGTTCATGAACATTTTCTATTGCCTTAGTCCCAGCACAAAGCTGTAGTGAAGTTTTTGTTGCATTTTGCAGTTTCTGTCTTGTAGTGATGAGCATGGATTTTGTTTTGTTGGTGTTTACCAATATACCATTTGTATTACTCCATTTAATCAAACTGTTTATATCATTTTGGAGCGTTGTCTGTAGTTTATTGGTGTCATAGTCACTATTGTAAACAGTACAGTCGTCAGCGAAAAGATCACATGAAGAGTGCTTTAAATGTAGTGGTAGGTCGTTAATATAGGTAGCAAAGAGAAGAGGACCAAGAATGGAGTCTTGAGGAATACAACCACAGACGAGGCAGATATTTTGTTTCTAAAGCAAACTACTTGTTTTCTAATAAAACAAGAGAAAAGAGAGAAAAAAAAGACAGAGAGAGAAATTGAAAAAGAGAGAGAAAAAGTGAGAGAGAGAAAGGAAAAAAAATAAAAAGGGAGAGGAGAGAGAGACGAGAGAGAACGAGAAAGAGAGAAAGAGAGAGAACAAGAGATAGAGATACAGAAAAAGAAGGAATGGAAAAGAGAGAGAGAAAGATAAATGAAAAAGAGAAAGAATGAGAAAGATAGGAAAAGAGAAAAAAGATAGAACGAGTGAGAGAGAGAAAGAGAACAAAAAAATGAGTGAAAAAGAGAGAGAAAGAGAGAAAAAGAGAGAAAGAGAAATAGGAAAAGAAACAAAAGACATAAAGACAGAAAGAGCGAGAGAGTGAAAGAGAGAGAAAGAAATATAGATTGATTGATTAATTGATCTTTATTTCAAAAGGGTTACGAATTGGGCACGCAGGCCCGTCTGACATTCTGCCCTTTATCAGACATTTTTCACTCTATTCCAGACATTCTACAAATATGCTGTTCATATAACAAACATAACTAACATTGAAGCTGAGAGACATAAGATAAAATATAACATTTACGTTTCTCTCTTAAACATTCACTCAGTACAGAAGTAACATCTTCTTATATCTTATATCCTTCCCGTGCCGTTAAACGTCAAATAGGGCTCGCAAAGTAGTTCGCCAATTTTTCCTGTCTTCAGCGAGTCTTTCAACCTCATCAAAGGATTCTATGCCTGTTAACTTGGCCTCTCTTAATAATGTCCTCTTCAGAGTTTCACGCGGTCTGCCTCTTTTTCTTCGGCCTGTTGTGTTCCACTTGATAGCTTGTTTTGGGATTCCCTGATCATTTCTTCTCATCAAGTGACCAACATATGTCCATCTCCTTTTCCTGATCACCCATGAGACTGGTTGTTGTTCAGTCATCTGTCTTATCTCTGCATTGTTCTTGAATTCATTCCACTTGATGCCGAGTATTTTCCTTAGGCATTTGTTTTCAAAAGAGTCTAATTTCTTTTCTATTTCTTTAGTTGTTTTCCAGCTTTCGCATGCATAAATGAGGGTGGATATTACATTTGAATTGAATAGTCTTAACTTGGTTTTTGTGCTTATAACTTTTGAATTCCATATGTTCTCAAGATTCTTGAAGATTGATGCTGCTTTTGCAATTCTGATCCTAACTTCCTTTCTAGTGTCACCATCCTGGTCTATGTAGCTGCCAAGGTATGCAAATTGATTGACTTCTTCAATATCTGTCCCTTCTATGTGTATTTTTCCATTTTGATTGATGGGAATTTTCATTATTTTTGTTTTGTCCTTGTTAATTTCAAGTCCTATTTTGCTAGCCAGTGAAGACAGGCTATCTGTTTTTTCTTGCATGAAATTCACATTATTACTGATAAGAGTTATGTCATCAGCAAAATCAAGATCTTCTAGTAGGGTCCCATGTACCCAGTCAATACCTGTGTTACCTGTGCAGCATTTGTTCATTATGAAGTCTATTGTAATCCCAAAAAGTAAAGGAGACAGTATACATCCTTGTTTCAGCCTGTTTCAATCTGGAACCATTCACTCATCCCTTCTTCTGTCTTGACTGAACAACCATATCCATTGTATAAGTCCTTAATGATGTTGACAATTTTAGATGGTATTCCATATAGACATAAAATTCTCCATAATGAATCTCTGTGTATGCTATCAAATGCCTTCTTAAAATCTATGAAGTTCAGTATTAATGGTTTCTGCTTTTCAATATGTTCTTCAAGTATTATTCTGAGAGTAAAGATCTGGTCGAGACAGCTTCTCCCTTTTCGAAATCCTGCTTGTTCTTCTCTCATTGCAGTATCCACTATATCTTTGAGTCTATTCAAAATGACCTTGCAAAATACTTTTGACACAACTGATATTAAGGTTACTCCTCTCCAGTTGTTACAGTCACTAATGTTGCCCTTTTTTGGTATTTTAACAATGATTCCTTTCTTCCAATTAGAAGGGACCTTTTCTTCTTTCCAAATTTTGTTAAACATTCTCTGTAGTTGTCTCATGTTGTCATTATTGATAGCTTTTAGCATTTCGGCTGTTATTTCATCTTCACCTGCAGCTTTGTTGTTAGCCATTAAATTCACTGCTGTTTCAATTTCATGCAATTTAATTTCATCTAGGTTGACATTTAGCTGTGGGGATGGTAAGTCAGTTTCAAGGTTTAACAATTCTTTTGGGTGTAACTACATACATTATAAATGACTATCTACTAAACAAAACTTTTGGGACTATTCAGAAAACAATTAATTGTATTCGGTGTCTGTAAGAGCAGCTTAAGATAACTTTTAAGAGAGAAAAAAATAGAAAGAGACAAAGGGAAAGAAACATAGAAAGAGAGAGGTAAAAAGAGAGGGAGAGTAAGATAGAGAGAAAGTGAATGGGAAAGAGAGAGAGAGAGAGAGACAGGCAGACAGACAGACAGACAGAAATAGAGAGAATGAGAGTGAGAGAGGAAAAGAGACAGACAAAGAGAAAGAAAAAAGAGATATATTTTCTGACAAATTTTTAAATATCATCCTAGGACATTAGGTATATTTTCTTCATATCTTCCTGGTACAATAGACATATTTTCATGATATCATACTAGTATATTAAAAATATTTTCTTGATTTCATACCACTACATTAGAAATATTTTCTTGATATACTAGTCTATTATAAATATTTTCTTGATTTTATACGAATATATTAGAAATGTTTTCTTGATATCATACTAGTATATTAAAAATATTTCTTGATTTCATACTAATACATTAGAAATGTTTTCTTGATATCATACTAGAATATTATAAATATTATCTTGATTTCACACAAGTATATTACAAATATTTCTTGATATCATACTAGTACATTAGAAATGTTTTCTTGATATCATACTATTATAGTATATATATTTTCTTGATATCATACTAGTATATTATAAATATTTTCTTGATTTCATACTAGTACATTAGACATGTTTTCTTGATGTCATACTATTACATTAGAAAGATTTTTCTTGACATCATATTAGTACGGAAAATGGTTGGGACATGTGCTCCGAATGACTGACAACTCACTACCAAAAATAGCACTAAGATGGACACCACAGGGGAGCAGAAGTAAGGGTAGACCAAAAGAGACATGGAGAAGAACAACAGAAAGGATGTTGAGCAATAGATGGCTCACCTGGGCAAGAGCAGAAAAAAAGGCGAAAGACAGGCATTTGTGGAAAACCCTTGCGGAAGCCCCATGTGCCCTGGGCACTTAAGGTTCAGAGAGAGATATTAGTACGGTACCAACAGTTTTTTGATATCGTAAAGTACATTGGACATATTTTCCTGACGTCATACTAGTACTTTCGACAAATTATCTTGATGTCATACTACTATATTAGACATATAGTCTTGATATAGTACCAGTATATTAGTCATATTTTCGTACTAGTATGTTTTCTTGATATCTTACTAGTAAATTAGACACATTTTCTTGGCATCATACTAGCACATTAGACACATTTTCTTGGCATCATACTAGCACATTAGACACATTTTCTTGGCATCATACTAGCACATTAGACACATTTTCTTGGCATCATACTAGCACATTAGACACATTTTCTTGGCATCATACTAGCACATTAGACACATTTTCTTAATGTCATACTAGTACGTTTGACATAATTTCTTGACATCATGCAAGTACATTAGACATATTTTATTGATATACTAGTACCTTAGATATATTTTCTTGATATCATACTAGTATATTAACCATATTACACATGCTTTCTTGATATCATACTAGTATATTTAATACATTAGACAAGTTTTCTTGACTTTATGCTAGTACATTAGACATACGGTTAGCGGGGTAGGGGTGTCCCCCATGAAAGGAGAAGTAAGACACCTTCTTACCTCCGTCAGTCTAAGGGATAACCTTGGACAAGGTGGAGTACCCGTATAACCTCTCCCACGACACCCCCACCCCCCGATCAGGGTGACGCGAAGCCATGGGAGCAGATGGTGGATGGAAAGAGAGAGTTGCCGGCAGACAATGTTGCTTATGGTCATCATTCTATGATGGTAGGTAGATGATCTCAATATAGGGACAATGGTTACGATCACTGACTCTGCAGTCTCTGCTCTGAAGAAAATCAGTGGTAAGCTATTTTCTGGAACTATACCAAGAAACCCAAGCAGCAACATGGAAAGTCAAATAGGAAAAAGATCTGGTGGTGAGGCCCCCAGGCCAGATAGATCTAATTTTAGAACTGGGAAGATTGTGAGACAGAGGTCAGTGCTAGTAATTGTGATGACGGACAAAATCCTGACAGTGTTACTAAGGAAAACCACAGCATCAAACTGAAATGAAAAATAAGAGTAGAACATGGAATGTAAGAAGTATGTATGAGCTAAAGTATCAAATAATAAGTGACGAGATGAAAAGAAATGGGATACACATTTTGGGAATCTGCGAACATCGATGGAAAAGATCAGCATACTTCAAGAGAGAGAATGATAATATCTTTATATACTCTGGTGGAAAATTAGGAGGAAAGAATGGAGTGGCTTTTTTACTTGGACAAATTAACATCAAAAGCATTACTAGGTTGCATTGCTGTAAGTGATAGAATCCTACCCTATAAGACTTAAGGGCACTCCTAGAAATATACCAGTTATCCAGATATATGCACCTACATCAGCAGCAGAAGAAGAGTAAGAAGAAAACTTTTATAACACACTGGAAACGACGATAGACCAGGAACGGAAAAATGATATTGTATTATATTGGCATAAGACATAGAAATGAGACAGGTGACAATCTAATGGAAAACATCCAAGAAGACTTTACACATGGACATCACCTGATGGGAAAACCAAGAATCAAATAGATTATATTTTAGTGCAAAGATGGTGGAGATCAAGTATAACATCAGCAACAAACTTTACCAGGTGCTGATTGTGACACTGACAATGAGTTATTAATAGCAGACATGAAGATAAAGGTAAAAACAAATATTTACAGGATCAAGACCACTCCGCTCTGATCTTACAAAAATATCAGAACAATACGGTATAGAAGTGAAGAACCGTTTGAAATCCTTATGGTTGTACAGGAGAAGATGACACCAGATGATTTGGCTACGCAGGCCACATATATCTTAATAACAACAGCGAAAGACGTGATCCAGTAAAGAAAACACAAAGGAATAGATGGATTACAGCAGGCATAATAGAACTGATAAAACAATGTAGAAAAATGAAAACGAAATGGAAAGTGACACACAACAACAAAGAGGAATATAAATCTTTAACACAAGAAGTACGAAGAAACATAAGAAAAGAAATAAAACAATACATACAAGATTGTTGTGAAAGAATAGAAGGACATCAGAAGTGTGGAAGAGATAGTGAAATGTTTAAAGAAATTATGACACTGACGAGAAATGTCACACCTAAGCTAAATGTAATTTTTGACGAGATGGGGAATACCTTGAGAGAGATAGAGGAAATTAAAGAAAGATGGAAGGAATATTGCAGAGAAATATGAAACAACCAACTGCGAAAGCAAAAATCAACAGTGTGAATTATCATTGGAGGAGAAAGAACCGGAACCGACAATACAAGAAATTTTATGGGCAATAAAGAATCTGAACAACGGTAAATCACCAGGATGTGATGAGATAACAACTGAACTTATTAAAGCAGGAAGAAAGGAATGTGCAACAATCTATCATGCACTATGTAAAAAGATATGGTATTCAGGTTTTTGGACAAAATAATGGAAACATACAACTGCCACAAAAAGGGTAACCTGAAATTATGCACACACTACAGAACCGTTGCCCTGATTGGTCATGCCAGTAAAATTTTGTTAAAAATCATAATGGGTAGACTTCATAAAAAATATAAGAAGAAGTCAGTATGGTCCAAGCTGGTTTCAGGCAAGGAAGAGAGTTAAGAGGTCATATATTCAATATAGAATTAATACTAGAGAATTGCTGAGAGTTTAATTTGAATCTATATTTTCGTATCTTTTATAGGTATTTTGATTGTGTACAACATCAGAAACTTTGGGAAATAATGGAAAATGTGATTTCCAACACATTCGATATAATTAATACCACTGCTGTATCCAGACCAACAAGCAGCAGTAAGAACAAATGGTGAAACAACAAGTTGGTTTTACTAAGGGTCCGTCAGGAGTGTATATTGTCTCCTTACTTATTTAATATGTATACTGAAAATATAATGAGGAATGTTAGAGAAGATGTAGACAAAGAATATTATGATACCATAACAGTTGGAGGTTATGAAATACCAGAGATTAGATATGCTGATGACACAGTATTACTGTCCTCAAAAGAAAAAGGAGTGGATAAACTCATTATGTCAGTTCGTAAGAACAGCGAAGAGCAAAACCACTATCTTAATGTGAAGAAAACTAAATTAATGACAACTGATAAAACAAATAAGGCAGCTGAAATATATATCAATGACGAAAAATTAGAAGAAGTGGAGAGTTGTGAATATCTTCGATCACTACTAGCTAATAATGGAGATACAATGACTTAAATTAAAAGGAGGACATCTTTTGCTCTTCAGGTAGTAAACCAACTAAAGAATCTGTGGAGAGGAACAGACAGAACCACAAAAATAGGATTTTTAAGGCATGCATCTTTCTCATCGCAGCATATGCCTGTAAGAGCTGGACACTTAACAAAACAGCTGAGAAACACATAAATGCCTTTGAATGTAAATGCTACAGAAGAGTTCTTCACATATCATGTACACAAAAAAGAACAAGTATATCCATACTACAAGAACTTAATATTGAAGAAGGTTGGCTAGTAAAGAGGATTAAAGAGAGAAAACTTAAATATTCTGAACGCATTAAACGTCTTGATAATCTAGAGAAGACCGTCTCTGAAGTGTACATAATGGGAAAAAGAAAGAGAGGAAGACCATGGCGGAGATGGCTGCAAAAACATCGTTGATGATCTGCAAATGGATGCATCAGCAGCAGGCCATCTTACTTACAACTGAAAGGCCTGCAGGAGAGCTGTTAGGGAGGCAAAGTTCATCAAGGGAAATGCAAACTAATGAATGACATTCGACTTGTTTTCTTGATACCATGTTAGTACATTATACATGTTTTCTTAGTATCATACCAGTATATTGGACTTATTTTTTATATCATACTAGTTTATTAGTCATGTTTTCTTGATTTTAAGCACGTAAATTAGAAATGCTTTCTTGATCTGGGAATGGCTGTTAAAATCTCCACAGACCGTCAGTCTCTCTTTGTGCAGGATTGTTTCCAGAGCAAGTGGGCAGTCATTAAGACAGTAATAGTTAAGGAGGTGGAAGTCTGTATTACTGGTTTTTAGATGGATCATCTGGTATTCGGCTCCTTCCATGTACACTCCCACCTGACATGCGTTGATGCTATTCTTAACAAGTGTGAGTACTCTTCCTTTTCTTCTGTCCTGTCGGTCTGATCTAAAACACTGGTAGCCTCTGATTTTAAAGACTGCAACTTTGGTTAGGTCTGTCTCCTATATGCAGCATATACGCATCTGCTCTGCAAAGAGTAGTTCCACATTTTTACTATAGCCATCTCTAACACTGCTGACACTCTTAGCACTATACTATTTTAATTTCTTGCTTTTTAGCAGTTTTCTGCTGTTGTATTTTTTGGCCAGTAGCTCTACTCTCGTGTCTCCCGGCTCCACAAGACGAACTAAGAGGACCTCCAGTAGTATTGGGTGGACCCTTTCGAGGCAGGGGGCCCAACACTGCACCTGTCTGGTTAGTCTTTCTCAGAGCGAGCACCATGTTTGAAAACTGCAGATAGAGACATTTCATTAGCGATAATGCGTGGTACTCTGATTTTTGTGTAGCGCCTTTTGACTGGGTACCTCCGGATTCAGAACCTTTCCTTGCTAGGGCAAACTGTGGTCTTGCTCAGACTGCCAATGAAGATTGTGGTGTAGGCTGGCCTGGCCAAAACTGTTTTCCAGTCTCTGGTGGCTGTACTTAAGCCCCTTCTCCACGTCAGATCCAGCGTGCAATGCTAGAAGGCCAGATGGCTTTGAGAAAGTTCCACAAAGACACTCCGACTTTGGGATGAGGAGTCCGCTGATTGCCTCAGCGATATCCATTTCCTGCCACCTATAGTCTGCTGGCTCTGTTTTGTTTACCTCATTCTGATAGTCATTGTTTTAGAGACCCATAGGCTTGTCACGTCCAGGATTCATTGGTTTCACACCTGACTTTCCTCATCCCCTCCGGCGATCTCCATGTCTCCATCCATCCACAAACCTGACATTACATTTTACAAAAATAACAATTACAATTAGTGCTGATTGTTATAGGTTTCTGGGTTGCAGAAGTAGGTAGAGTTTTTAAGCAAACAGATCTGTTCCCTGTCTCACAAAACTATGATAGGATAAGTGTGTTCTTAACATAGTTGTTCCCAGGGGAAGTACACTAGACATGTTTTTTAATATCATACTAGTACAATAGACATGTTTTCTTGATATCATACTATTACATTAGACATGTTTTCTTGCTTTTATACTAGTTCATTAGACACGTTATCTTGATTTCAGAATAGTACAGTAGAAATATGTTCTTGATATCATATTAGTACATTAGACATGTTTTCTTAAAATCATACAAGGACAATAGACATGTGTTCTTGATGTCATATTAGAATATTAGACATTTTTTCTAGCTTTTATACTAGTACGTTACATATATTTTATTGATTTCATACTAGTACATTAGATATATTTTAATGATGTTATACAAGTACATAAGATATATATTGTACAGTTTATACCAGTATATTAGACATATTTTACTGATTTTATACTAGTACATTACATATATTTTATTGATTTCATACTAGTACATTCTTATATCTTATATCCTTCCCGTGCCGTTAGACGTCACATAGGGCTCGCAAAGTAGTTCGCCAATTTTTCCTGTCTTCGGCGAGTCTTTCAACCTCAACAAAGGATTTTATGCCTGTTAACTTGGCCTCTCTTAATAATGTCCTCTTCAGAGTTTCACGCGGTCTGCCCCTTTTTCTTCGGCCTGTTGTGTTCCACTTGATAGCTTGTTTTGGGATTCTCTGCTCATTTCTTCTCATCAAGTGACCAACATATGTCCATCTCCTTTTCCTGATCACCTGTGAGACTGGTTGTTGTTCAGTCATCTGTCTTATCTCTGCATTGTTCTTGAATTCATTCCACTTGATGCCGAGTATTTTCCTTAGGCATTTGTTTTCAAAAGAGTCTAATTTCTTTTCTATTTCTTTAGTTGTTTTCCAGCTTTCGCATGCATAAATGAGGGTGGATATTACATTTGAATTGAATAGTCTTAACTTGGTTTTTGTGCTTATAACTTTTGAATTCCATATGTTCTCAAGATTCTTGAAGATTGATGCTGCTTTTGCAATTCTGATCTAACTTCCTTTCTAGTGTCACCATCCTGGTCTATGTAGCTGCCAAGGTATGCAAATTGATTGACTTCTTCAATATCTGTCCCTTCTATGTGTATTTTTCCATTTTGATTGATGGGAATTTTCATTATTTTTGTTTTGTCCTTGTTAATTTCAAGTCCTATTTGCTAGCCAGTGAAGATAGGCTATCTGTTTTTTCTTGCATGGAATTCACATTATTACTGATAAGAGTTATGTCATCAGCAAAATCAAGATCTTCTAGTTGGGTCCCATGTACCCAGTCAATACCTGTGTTACCTGTGCAGCATTTTTCATTATGAAGTCTATTGTAATCCCAAAAAGTAAAGGAGACAGTATACATCCTTGTTTCACGCCTGTTTCAATCTGGAACCATTCACTCATCCCTTCTTCTGTCTTGACTGCACAACCATATCCATTGTATAAGTCCTTAATGATGTTGACAATTTTAGATGGTATTCCATATAGACATAAAATTCTCCATAATGAATCTCTGTGTATGCTATCAAATGCCTTCTTAAAATCTATGAAATTCAGTATTAATGGTTTCTGCTTTTCAATATGTTCTTCAAGTATTATTCTGAGAGTAAAGATCTGGTAGAGACAGCTTCTCCCTTTTCGAAATCCTGCTTGTTCTTCTCTCATTGCAGTATCCACTATATCTTTGAGTCTATTCAAAATGACCTTGCAAAATACTTTTGACACAACTGATATTAAGGTTACTCCTCTCCAGTTGTTACAGTCACTAATGTTGCCCTTTTTTGGTATTTTAACAATGATTCCTTTTTTCCATATAGAAGGGACCTTTTCTTCTTTCCAAATCTTGTTAAACATTCTCTGTAGTTGTCTCATGTTGTCACTATTGATAGCTTTTAGCATCTCGGCTGTTATTTCATCTTCACCTGCAGCTTTGTTGTTAGCCATTAAATTCACAGCTGTTTCAATTTCATGCAATTTAATTTCATCTAGATTGACATTTAGTTGTGGGGCTGGTAAGTCAGTTTCAAGGTTTAACAATTCTTTTGTATGTGGTCGATTAAGTATTTCTTGGAACTGTTCAGCCCATCTTTGCTTTTGGTCTTTATTTGATGTTAATAGTGTTCCAGTTTTGCTAAGGATTGGTCTTTCTTTAGATGTAATATTACCTGTTAGCCTCTTTTGTATGTTATATAAAGTTTTGCTGTCTCCTGTTTTTGCTGCTTTTTCTGCCTCTTTCGCCATATTGTCTATGTATTCTCTTTTATCCCTTCTAGCTGAACTTTTTACTTTCTTGTCTATGTCTTTGTATTTTGCTTTTGCCAATCTCTTTCATGATCTGCTTTTGCATTCAACATGTTTAATTTGACTGCTCGTCTTTCATGTATATACTTCCATGTTTTATCTGATATCCATGCTTTTCTATTTGGTTTTTCCAATCCAGCGCTTACTTTTGCTGCTGTGATTATGGCTGTGCTGTAAGAATTCCATAACTCATCTATACCTATCTCCTCAACTTCACTGGGTGTTTTGGAATGATTGGCAAGTTCCTGATTGAAATTAATGTTAGTATTTTCTTCTTGTAGGCTGTGGATGTTTATCTTTCTGTGTACTGATTTCTTGTGTTGACTTTTCAATTTTAGTTTTATTTTCCCTATGCACAGGTTGTGATCACTGTTGACATCTGCACCCCTATAAGCCCTTACATCCATGAGAGATGTTCTGTATTGCTTTCTAATACAAAAATGGTCTATCTGGTTTCTAGTTCTATCATCTGGAGATATCCACGTTGTTTTATGTATCTCTTTGTGTGGGAATATTGTGCCTCCAATGACCATGCCCCCTGTTAGACACATTTCAATTAATCTTTCTCCATTCTGATTAACCATGTCAATTCCTTCTTTCCCCATCACTTTTTCAACGTCGGTATTATCCTTCCCTACCTTAGCATTGAAGTCCCCCATAGCAATTAGGATGTCGTGTTTAGGGACTTTGTTGATGATTTGTTGTAGTTGGTGATAGAAGTCGTCTTTCACATCATCATCTGCATCATTCGTGGGTGCATAACACTGTATTATTGTCATTCTTCCGTGTCTTAGGTTGTATCGTGCTCTTATTATACGACTGTTCACTGGTTCCCATTCTACAAGGCTCTTTGCAGCTACATTTGACATAATAATGCCCACTCCGTCTCGGAATTTATTGTCATTTCTGCCTGAATGTATAATTAACTTACCGTTTTCCGCCGATCTTTTACCTGCTTCTGGCCATCGCATTTCGCTGATTCCCAGTATGTCTAGTACATTAGATATGTTTTATTGATTATATATCAGTACATGGAGAAGAACAACAGAAAGGATGTTGAGCAGTAGAGGGCTCATCTGGGCAAGAGCAGAAAAAAGGCGAAGGACAGGCATTTGTGGAAAACCCTTGCGGAAGCCCCATGTGCCCTGGGCACTTAAGGTTCAGAGAGAGAGAGAGAGAGAGAGAGAGAGAGAGAGAGATATCAGTACATAATGTAGAGAAGACCGTATTGGAAGGATACATAATGGGAAAAAGAAAAAGAGGAAGATCAAAACGAAGATGGCTGCAAGACATCGTTGACGATCTGCAAATGGATGCATCAGCAGCAGGCCATCTTGCTCACAACCGAGAGGCCTACAGGAGTGCTGTTTGGGAGGCAAAGTTCTGCAGGGGACATACAAATGAATGATGATACCAATACATTAGACATATTTTTTGATTTCATACTAGTATATTAGATATAATTTTTTGATATCATAGTACATTAGACATATTTTATTGATTTCCGCCTAGAATATATATATATATATATATATATATATATATATAAAATAAGAGTTCATTAACTCATTCATTTGTATGTCCCGTATGAATTGTCCTCCCTAACATCACGCCAATAGACATCTCTGTTGTACGCAAGATGGCCTGCCTCTGATGCATCTATTCGCACATCATCAACGACGCCTTGCAATCATCTTCGCCTTGGTCTTCCTCTCTTTCTTTTTCCCATTATGTACCCTTCATAGACGGTCTTCTCTAGATTATGAGCACGTATAATATGTCCAAAATATTTAAGTTTTCTCTCTTTAATCCTCTTTACTAGCCAGCCTTCTTCAATATTAAGTTATTGTAGTATGGGTATATTTGTTATTTTTTGTGTCTATGGTATTTAAAGAACTCTTATGTAGCATTTACATTTAAAGGCATTTATGTGATTATGTGATATTTATGTGTATATTGGTAGAAATGCAGATGAAGCCACAGACATCAATTATTAAGTAAAAACGCTGTCAATGGTTGGGATATGTGCTCCGAATGACTGACAACTCACTACCAAAAATAGCACTAAGCTGGACACCACAGGGGAACAGAAGACCACAAGAGACATGGAAAAGAACAACAGAAAGGATGTTGAGCAATAGAGGACTCACCTGGGCAAGAGCATAATAAAAGACAAAGGACAGGCAATTGTAGGAAACCCTAGCGGAACCCCCATATGCCCTGGGCACTTAAGGTTCAGAGAGGAGAGATGTGATTCTCAGCTGTTTTGTTAAGTGCCCAGGTCTCATAGGCATATGTTGCGGTGCATCCCCTTAAAAATCTTATTTTTGTAGTGCTATCTGTTCCTCTATACAGATTCTTTAGTTGTTTTACTTTCTGAAGAGCAATAGATGCCCTCCTTTTAATTTCCGTCATTGTATCTCCATTATTAGTTACTGACATAATTAGTTTTTCCATTAATTTTTCTGTTGAGAACAGTAATACTGTGTCATCAGCATATCTAATCTCTGGTATTTCGTAATAAGAAAGGAATGTGAAACAATCTATCTTGCACTAAGTAAAAGGATATGGCATTCAGGTACTTGGCCAAAAGAATGGAAAAGAACTGTATTCATACCACTGCCAAAAAAAGGGTAACCTGAAATTATGACAAACTACAGAACTGTTGCCCTGATTAGTCATGCCAGTAAAATTCTGTTAAAAATCATAATGGGTAGACTTCATAAAAAAAATATAAGAAGAAGTCAATATGGTCCAAGCTGTTTTCAGACAAGGAAGAGGGTTAAGAGATCATATATTCAATATAGAATTAATAATAGAGAATTGCTGAGAGTTTAATGTGAATCTATATTTATCCTCTATAGACTATTCACAGGCATTTGATTGTGTACAACACCAGAAACTTTGGGAAATAATGGACAAAAATGGGATTTGAAATACCAGAGATTACATATACTGATGACACAGTATTACAGAAAAGAACAGAAAAATGAATGGAAAAACTAATTATGTTACTAAGTAAAAACAGCGAAAAGCAAAAGCTCTATCTTAATTCGAAAAAAAATAAATTGATGACAACTGACAAAACAAACAAGCAGCTGAAATATGTATCAATGAGGAAAAACTGAAAGAAGTGGAGAGTTTTGAATATCTTGGGTCACGACTAATAATGGAGATACAATGATGGAATTTAAAAAGACATCTATGGCTCTTCAGAAAGTAAAACAACTAAGGAATCTGTGGAGAGGAACAGACAGAACCACAAAAATAAGATTTTTAAGGGCATGCATCTTTCCCATCGCAACATATGCCTCTGAAACCTGGACACTTAACAAAACAGCTGAGAAACACATAAATGCCTTTGAATGTAAGTGCTACAGAAGGTAAAAAAAAAAAGGTAACGGTAATCTGTCATGCCCTAGAGGCACATAGGGATATGGTATTTGCGACCATATTTTCCTTGACCTGTCAGCACACTAGAGGGTGATATGGTCAGTATCACCCCTAGCTGCCTTTCCTTCCCCAACTCTAGGAGAAGTTGGGTACCTATTTCTACAGCTGCGTGGCTGGGGTGTCTCCGGCTGGATTCGAACCTCCGACCTTCGCCATGAGAGACCAGTGCACTAACCACTTCGCCACTCAGACACCCAAATGCTACAGAAGAGTTCTCCAAATATCGTGGACACAAAAAAGAAGAAATATATCTGTACTACAAAAGCTTAATATTGAAGAAGGCTGGCTAGTAAAGAGGATTAAAGAGAGAAAACGTAATTATTTTGAACACATTAAACGTCATGATAATCTAGAGAAGACCGTCTCTGAAGGGTACATAATGTGAAGAAGAAAGAGAGGATGACTAAGGCGAAGATGGCTGCAAGACAACGGTGATGATCTGCAAATGGATGCATCAGCAGCAGGTCATATTGCTCACAACCGAGATCCCTATAGGAGTGCTGTTTGGGAGGCAAAGTTCCGCAAGGGACATGCAAATGAATGAATGAATGATTTTATTCTAGTATATTAAACGTGTTTTTTAGATTTCATTCTAGGACGTTAGATAATGTTTTCTTTATATCTTACTAGTACATTAGACATGTGTTTTTGATATCATTCTAATACATTAGACATGTTTTCGTGATTTCATTCTAGTACATTAGACATGTTTTATTGATATCACACTAGTACGTTTGACATATTTTCTTGATTTTATTATAGTACATTAGATATATTTTCTTGATTTTATCTACTAGATTAGATATATTTTCTTGATTTTGTTCTAGTAGATTAGATATATTTTCTTGATTTTGTTCTAGTACATTAGATATATTTTCTTGATTTCATTCTAGTACATTAGTTGGATTCATCAGCAGCAGGCCGTCTTGCTCACAAATGAGTGCTGTTAGGGAGGCAAAGTTACACAAGGGACATGCAAATGAATAAATGAACATTAGTTCATTTTCTTGTACATCTACTCCAGTACATAAATCATCCTCAGTGGTTGTTAATGCTAGCTTTACGTAGGTGTCCCTGTTGTGCGAGACAGTCCTTGGTTTTATATGAAAAAAACTTTCTCTTTCCCTATTAAATCGTTCAGGACACCTACGTTTCTCATTTCTAATTGAAAGAATTGTGCATTCGAATTCTTCTCTCTCCCTAGGATTTTAGGCTGACTGTACTGCTATGTTCACTTTTTAAAAGAACAACATTACAGTGGAAACTTTTTTTATCCCTGTCTCCGAGTTGGGACTAGCTAACATTTTATATCATCTCGTTTTTCATTTCTTTGTTTTTTTTTTACTATTACCTTTTCTGTTAGCTACGCCTTATCTCCTTGATGGCTCCGCGCCAACAGAAAACTAGGATCTGTATGACAAAACTCACACTCTGGTAATCAAGGATTTACTTCAATTAATGTGGGACATCTTCCCTGTCCGCTGTCTTAAAGTTTACTTCAATTGAGGCTCCACACCATCCTTGTCCACTATCTTATTGTTAACTTCCATTAAGGTGTGACACCTTCCTTGTGACATTTTCCCTGCCCAATGTCTCATAGTTTACTTCAATTAGGGCGTGACATTTTCCGCGTTCACTGTTGTAAGGTTTTCTTCGCTTAAGGCGCGACACCTTCCCTGTCCACTCTCTTATAGTTTACTTCAATTAAGCCGTCACATCTTCCCTCTCCACTGTCTTATAGTTTACTTCAATTAAGCCGCCACATCATCCCTATCCACTGTCTTATAGTTTACATCAATTAAGCCGCCACATCTTCCCTGTCAAATTTCTTATAGTTTACTTCAATTAAGCCGTCACATCTTCCCTGTCAACTTTCTTATAGTTTACATCAATTAAGCCGCCACATCTTCCCTGTCCACTGTTTTATAGTTTACTTCAATTAAGCCGTCACATCTTCCCTCTCCACTGTTTTATAGTTTACTTCAATTAAGCCGTCACATCTTCCCTGTCAACTTTCTTATAGTTTACTTCAATTAAGCCGCCACATCTTCCCTGTCAACTTTCTTATAGTTTACTTCAATTAAGCCGCCACATCTTCCCTGTCAACTTTCTTATAGTTTACTTCAATTAAGCCGCCACATCTTCCCTGTTCACTGTTTTATAGTTTACTTCAATTAAGCCGCCACATCTTCCCTGTCAACTTTCTTATAGTTTACTTCAATTAAGCCGCCACATCTTCCCTGTTCACTGTTTTATAGTTTACTTCAATTAAGCCGCCACATCTTCCCTGTCAACTTTCTTATAGTTTACTTCAATTAAGCCGCCACATCTTCCCTGTCAACTTTCTTATAGTTTACTTCAATTAAGCCGCCACATCTTCCCTGTCAACTTTCTTATAGTTTACTTCAATTAAGCCGCCACATCTTCCCTGTCAACTTTCTTATAGTTTACTTCAATTAAGCCGTCACATCTTCCCTGTTCACTGTCTTGTAGTTTACTTGTCTCTGAAGACCGCAATAGTTTACACGCTTTGCTCAGAATAATATCTATGTTATCATTATCCTCGTCAAAACTCAGAGAATAGATCATATATTTCTGGCTGTCATCGCCTTGAGATTGATGACCAGTGAAAGAAAGTAAAATAAGTGATGTTTTCACTGTTAAGAGAAACCCATGCTCTTATAGTACTGGTGTTACAATAAATGGATGAATTTTTCAAAATGCCTGAGGGAAAGTTTTCCTGTGAAGAAAAATATTCCCAGGAATGTTCTTTTATAACGCGAGGAAGAACTGAAATTGCCACTGTGCATGGCGGAAGAGCGGAAAGACCACATAGCAAGCCAATATTAGAGCTCTAGTCCACGGCGGGAAAATGTGAACAAGGGAAATGGAAAGAATGAAGATCAGTATACTAGGAAGGAGTGAAGTTAGAATATAAACTCTGATAAATATATAATAATATATTCAGAAGGTGATAAACATGAACGAGGAGTAGGAATAATATTTGATGAGTAAACAGCAAGGACAGTTGTGGGATATTTGAACATCTCGGACCGAGTCTTACTAACCCAACTGAAAGGACGACCAATAAACATAAATATTATAGAAGTGTAAGCTCCAACATCTGAAAGTTCTGAAGAAGATGTACACCTATTTTATAATGACATAGAGACAGCCCTAAAACACACAAAGTCACATGAAGTTACTATAGTCATAGGAGATTTTAATTACAAAGTTAGCAATGGAGGAACTTTGGACATCGTTGGTGACTATGGACTGGGAGAGAGGAATGACAGAGGTTGTAAATTAATTGAATGGGCAAGAATACATAGCATGGTTGTAGGAAACACCTGCTTTAAGCAACATTCCCGAAGACTGGCAACGTGGTTAAGCCCAGACAAAAAACCTTTAACCAGATAGACTACGTATTAACCAACAAACGATTCCGCAATGCATTACTGACAACAAAAACCATGCCAGGAGTTGACTGCAATAGTGACCACGACCAACTTTGTGGAAAAAATAGAATAAAGCTAAAGAAAGCATGCAGAAAAGTGAGAAACATCAAACTGAATACAGAGCTCCATAAAAATTACCAAGAACTGCGAAAACAATACAAAGTTATTATAACAAATAGATACAATGCAATAGCATCGATAAACAGCATAGCAATGGTCAATGTTAAGAGATTCTATCCATCAGACTGTTAAGGAGATAGTACCACAGAAAAAACAAACCCCTAAGGATAAATTGATGACAGATGACATCTTAGGACTGATGGACAAAAGGAAGAGTAAAAAATCAAAGAAAATTATAGTAGGTTAAATAAAGAAGCATGCACAAACGAATTAGTGAACTCGCAGGCAGGAATACAAAATATACCACAGGATGCCTGAAATCAAAAGAAGGTAAGATGTTAGTGGAAAAAGAACTGTGGACAGGTGGACAGAGTACATTGGTGAGGTATATGAAAGAGAAAGACTAGAATTAACACCAGATACTGAAAACTGTGAGGGACCACCAATACTTGAAGATGAAATCATAGATGCTATCAAACACATGAAGAAAGGAAAAGCGACTGGGCCTGATAATATAACAATAGAAGAAATAGAGGCACTAGAGGAGACAGGAATAAAAATAATAACCAATTTACTGAATGTCATTTACAACATTGGTTATATGCCCAGTGACCTGCTTAAATCTACGGTTATATCACTTTATAAAACGTTTATAAACGATTGTAAAATGTTTGTAGCAAAGAAACCAGGTGCAAAGTAATGTAATGACCACACGACTATCAGCCTCTCATGTCACAGAACTAAGCTAGCTACTAATTAGAATTATTAAAAGATGAGCAAACTTAAAGATAAGAATGAAAATGGCAGATGGACAGTTCGGATTTGTTGAAGTAAAGGGAACACACAATGCCATTTATGCTTTAAAAATGCTAGCAGAAAGAGCTTTAGAAGTACAGAAAGATCACTACTTATGCTTCATTGATTACACCAAGGCATTCGACAAAGTGAAACATAATGAAAGTATTAAAATTTTTGAAAACATCAATACAGACAGCAAAAACCTGAAGATTGTAAAACATCTAAACTGGCAGAAGAAAGCAGTGATTCTAGCTGAAATAGAACTGGGAAAAATCAACCAATAAAATAATCGGTGCAAGACCTGCAACATCTCTTTGAAAAAGTGGCTAAAATAAGTGAACAAGTCTGCACAAAAATGCTTTTAACCAGTACAAATGTGGTTTATCATGAGAATGTTTCGAATTCCATGACAGCAAAAATAACTAATGACGAATGTATGACAAGAGCTGGAGAGACAAAAAATCTTGCCAAAAAACAAAAAATACGAGAGAGACAATGTACTTTCATAGGACATGCAGTGAGAAGAGGGGGCATTGAAAATATTGTAACAACAGGAAAAATAGAGGGAAAAAGTGCCAAGGGAAGACCAAGAGAAATGATACTGGACAGTCTAACGAGATGGTGTGAGAGAAGATCACCAACTGAGCTGATGGTCTGATTGAAGGATCGGGTACTCTGGAGAAGTATAATAGCCAACACCAGTCGGCACGGCACCTGATGATGATGATGATGATGATGAACAAGCGAACACTATAAATGAAACATATAGTCTGCAAACACTTCTAAAAGAGTGGACGGTTATTTTATCCCCAGATCTTCCAAACAGGAAAAATCCGTACAAGCGAGGAATTGACAATGTTCTATCAAACAATGAAACATCACATGTGGTTCAGTCTGACTTTGTTGATGGGAAGGAAGCACTCATTTAACTATGTCACATGAAACTACAGAGGTTTTTCTGGGTTTTTACAGCTCACTTTCTGGATAGGGCTGCAGGCTTTCCGATGGAATTTGTCTGGATGGTGAATATGACGAAAAACTTCTAATATTTTGTTGGATTTGTCCATGATGTCCAAGTCATCTTGGCATAGGCTATTAACCGTAATTTGTCTCTCCACTATGGACCATAAGGCAACACTTGCATATTATCGCATATATCATACTACGGGATATTCATGGGAAGTCCTAGTGAATGGATACTGTGGATATGGAAAATGGAACCTAGCTAGTTTCAACAACAAGAGGACAAGTGTTGCACCAGCGCCGTCCCCAGCGTCTGCGCCTTAGATGGTTTCTGACAAGCAAGTTTTTAATCTCTTGTCCCTTCTGTGTGTTACTAGACCAAGTTCAGTCAAAAGTGCACGTGTATAGGTCCCAGACTAGAGGAGAAGTAGATGACGTAACAAGATACTTATCACCCACAAACTATAGTGATGGCATGCCCAAACCAGTTTTACTCTGTCGGAATAGCAAGAGGGTTTGGGAGAGACGGTTTCCAGACAAGTAAAGTGCCTGATGCGGTTCAGCACCAACGTGGAGGAGGATATTCTCCAGATAACGCTGCTATCGGAAGAATCTGAACAACCTCTGAGCCTCTTTAAAGAAGTCAAGCTCCTCGCATTATAAACGAGGTAAAGGAGGAAGTTAAGAAACTGAGTACCTGCAAGATAGAGGGAGAGGAAGGGTATAGGAGATATCTTTCAGGAGGTTTATAGTGTACTGATGTTGTGATACTTTGAGGTTTGTTGTGTACTGATGTTGTGAGACTTTGAGGTTTATTGTGTACTGATGTTATGAGACTTTGAGGTTTGTTGTGTATTGATATTGTGAGACTTGGAGGTTTGTTGTGTACTGATGTTGTGAGACTTTGAGGTTTGTTGTGTACTGATGTTGTGAGACTTTGAGCATTGTTGTGAACAGATGTTGTGAGACTTGGAGGTTTGTAGTGTACTGATGTTGTGAGACTTGAAGGTTTGTAGTGTACTTATGTTGTGAGACTCTGAGGTTTGTAGTGTATTGATGTTGTGAGACTTGGATGTTTGTAGTGTACTTATTTTGTGAAACTTGGAGGTTTGTAGTCTACTGATATTGTGAGACTTGGAATTTTGTAGTGTATTGATTTTGCGAGATTTGGAGGTTTGTAGTGTACTGATATTGTGAGACTTGGAGTTTTGTAGTGTACTGATGTTGTGAGACTTGGAGGTTTGTAGTGTACTGATGTTGTGAGACTTTGAGTTGTGTTGTGTTCTGATGTTATGAGACTTGGAGGTTTGAAATGTATTGATGTTCTGAGACTTTGATGTTTGTAGTGTACTGATTTTGTGAAACTTTGAGGTTTGTTGTGTACTAATGTTGTGAGACTTGGAGGTTTGTTGTGTACTGATATTGTGAGACTTGGAGATTTGTAGTGTACTGATGTTGTGAGACTTGGAGGTTTGTAGTGTACTGATGTTGTGATACTTTTAGGTTTGTTGTTTACTGATGTTGTGAGACTTTGAAGTTTGTTGTGTACTGATGTTATGAGACTTGAAGGTTTGTAATGTATTGATGTTGTGAGAATTGGACGTTTGTAGTGTATTGATGTTGGTAGACATGGAGGTTTGTAGTATACTTATTTTGTGAAACTTGGAATTTTGTAGTGTACTTATTTTGTGAGACTTGGAGGTTTGTGGTGTATTGATATTGTGAGACTTTGATGTTTGTAGTGTACTTATTTTGTGAGACTTTGAGGTCTGTAGTGTACTGATATTGTGAGACTTGAAAGTTTGTAGTGTAATGATGTTGTGAGATTTGAGGTTTGTAGTGTAGTGATGTTGTGAGACTTGGAGGTTTGTAGTGTACATATTTTGTGAGACTTGGAGGTTTGTAGTGTACTGATGTTGTGAGACTTTGAGGTTTGTAGTGTATTGATGTTGTGAGATCTGATGGTTTGCAGTATGTTGATGTTTTGGGACCTGAAGATTTGCAGAATCTGATTGTGTGAGACTGAAGATTTGCAGAATCTGATTGTGTGAGACCTGAAGATTTACAGTATGTTGATGTTTTGAGAGCTGAAGGTTTGCTGTATGTTGATGTTGTGAAACTTTGAGGTTTGTAATGTTTTGATGTTGTGAGATCTGACGGTTTGCAGTATGTTGATGTTTTGAGAGAGTTGAAGGTTTGCAATTTACTGAAGTCTCTCGGAGATCACAGTACTTTCAGTGTTTACCGTAAGGGCGAGTGAGAAGACTTATAAACCCACAGAGAACGGGCACTATCAGCCACAGGATGCTGATGAATATATTAAGGTGGGATCTGAGCGTCTATGGACATGTCCAGAGTACAATGATGATGATCCAACCCATAAAAAATGTCACTTTCAAGTGCGTGAGAAAGAGAAACAAACAAAAACAAACAAAAGCTTACCTCAAAATGTACAAAACTACAGCAACATTTACATGAAGAAAAACTTGTAAGTATTTTTATTCTGGAGAAAAAGAAATGTTGCTGTAATCTCCGTAATACTATGACGGGCAAAGAGGGGATAACTCTGACAAGAATAAATAAAGTGAATGAGATGCGCTGAAATACAAGATCCCAGGGGCGACCACCTAAATAAGAAAACAAATGACGGCCAGCACACAACACAATGGACACAATGTAAACAGAGAACGACTAATCCCTGTCACCTCTTATTACACGAGACAGACAGTGTCTTAAATAACTCCCACAAGACAGGGATAACACTGGCCAATACACATTTTGGTGCCTCAGATGTTAGACCTGCTTCCGGGTATATTTGACCTGCTGATTACAAAAATGGCACAAATGTTTCTTTATGAGCTCTAGTTTTTTTAGATACAGAACATATGCTATACATCACTCTTCACTCTACTCGCAAATAACAAACCAGGATATTTTAATGTAGTGTTTAACTTAATATATTTTAAGCATGAAGGAAACATATTAAACAATTAAAAGAAAAGTATGCTATATGAAAATCTACTTATTTCATACCAAAAACACAGTTTTATGTTACAAACGATCCGTTCATTCAACACACAAGAAGCTCTTTTTTTAAGACTTCTAAGAGTGGGATCTGCCAGGACAATACCGCATAAGATTCCACCAGTAATCTGTCATCATGTGTGCATCCCAACTTCCTTGGTTCCTGGCTTCATTTGCTTTTTTATGTCTTGGTGAAACCTTTCACCTTTCTTAAGTCACCAAGGTTCTCTGGAAAGTGATGTACGTCACTGTGCAGATAATGGGTTTCAACACTCACGTTACAGTGAAGCCTGTTGAAAGATAATATCCTCTACTAACTGTGTGTAGTTCTCTGCCTTCTTGTTGCCAAGAAAGTTTCACAACATCAACAAATGAAGACCAGGCACATCATTCGATTTTGTGTATGAAATGTTTCGTTTATGAAAACCCTCTGAAATGTGACGATTTATAAGTTGTTTGATCTGTGGATCATCGAAAATTCCTGGCTTCAGTTTTTCCATCGTAAGTCTAGGTAACTTATGCACTATGCATTCAATGCACGAGGCGTCTTTACTCAAAGCCTTTACAAATTGTTTCATCAGACCCAGCTTTCTATGTAGTGGTGGCAGTATGATTCTATCTCGTGCTACCAAAGATTCATTGATTATATTTTGTCCTGGAACCACCATATATTCCCTCTGAGAGCAGCCTTTTCTTGCCCATGTTTCTGTTTGGCTCTAATGTCCCAAATGCTTAAAAAGCAAGGATACTTTGTGTAGGTACTGTGTTGACCAAAAAGAAAATTAACCTTGTCAAGGTCTACACAAATAACCCATTGATGTTTTTGGTAGTTTATCTTATCCAAGACTAAAGAGATGGCTTTGTACTTTTCTTTCATCCTGGTGGAATGGCCGATTGGATTAATATTTGTTGTCTTTATTAAAAAGAACACATTTCAAACTACGTTTTGAATTGTCTATAAAAAGACGTCACTCATTTCGATTACATTCTGAAAGACCAATTTTATTCACAAGGTTTCCGATGTCATTGTAGAATACTAAGTTGTTGTCTTCGGTAAAGAATGGCAGCAAATCATTTTCTCTCCTTCGATAAAATGTTCTGGCGAAAGCAACATACAAAGAAATAGACAAGAAAGTAAAAAAGTTCAGCTAGAAGGGATAAAAGAGAATACATAGACAATATGGCGAGAGAGGCAGAAAAAGCAGCAAAAATAGGAGACAGCAAAACTTTATATAACATACAAAAGAGGCTAACAGGTACTATTATATCTAAAGAAAGACCAATCCTTAGCAAAACTATTAACATCAAATAAAGACCAAAAGCAAAGATGGGCTGAACAGTTCCAAGAAATACTTAATCGACCACACACAAAAGAATTGTTAAACCTTGAAACTGACTTACCAGCCCCACAACTAAATGTCAACCTAGATGAAATTAAATTGCATGAAACTGAAACAGCAGTATATTTAATGGCTAACAACAAAGCTGCAGGTGAAGATGAAATAACACCCGAAATGCTAAAAGCTATCAGTAGTGACAACATGAGACAACTACAGAGAATGTTTAACAAGATTTGGAAAGAAGAAAAGGTCCCTTCTAATTGGGAGAAAGGAATCATTGTTAAAATACCAGAAAAGACAACCTTAGTGAATGTAACAACTGGAGAGGAGTAACCTTAATATCAATTGTGTCAAAAGTATTTTGCAAGGTCATTTTGAATAGACTCAAAGATATAGTGGATAATGCAATGAGAGAAGAACAAGCAGGATTTCGAAAAGGGAGAAGCTGTCTCGACCAGATCTTGACTCTCAGAATAGTACTTGAAGAACATATTGAAAAGAGGAAACCATTAATACCGAACTTCAGAGATTTTAAAAAGGCATTTGATAGCACACACAGAGATTCATTATGGAGAAGTTTTTGTCTATATGGAATACCATTTAAAATTGTCAGCATCATTAAGGACTTATACAATGGATATGTTTGTGCAGTCAAGACAGAAGAAGGAATGAGTAAATGGTCCCAGATTGAAACAGGTGTGAAACAATGATGTATACTGTCTCCATTACTCTTTGGGATTACAATAGACTTCATAATGAAAAAATGCTGCATAGGTAACACAGATATTGACTGGGTACATGGGACCCAACTAGAAGACCTTGATTTTGCTGATGACATAACTCTTATCAGTAATAATGTAAATTTCATGCAAGAAAAAACAGATAGCCTGTCTTCACTGGCTAGTAAAATAGGACTTGAAATTAACAAGGACAAAACAAAAATAATGAAAATTCCTCTCAATCAAAATGGAAAAATACACATAGAAGAGACAGATATTGAAGAAGTCAATCAATTTGCATACCTTGACAGCTATATAGACCAGGATGGTGACACTAGAAAGGAAGTTAGGATCAGAATTTCAAAAGCAGCATCAATCTTCAAGAATCTTGAGAACATACGGAATTCAAAAGTTATAAGCACACAAACCAAGTTAAGACTATTAAATTCAAATGTAATATCCACCCTCATTTATGCATGCGAAAGCTGGAAAACAACTAAAGAAATAGAAATGAAATTAGACTCTTTTGAAAACAAATTGCCTAAGGAAAATACTCGGCATCAAGTGGAATGAATTCAAGAACAACGCAGAGATAAGACAGATGACTGAACAACAACTAGTCTCATAGGTGATCAGGAAAAGGAGATGGACATATTTTGGTCACTTGATGAGAAGAAATGATCAGAGAATCCCAAAACAAGCCACCAAGTGGAACACAATAGGACGAAGAAAAAGAGGCAGACCGCGTGAAACTCTGAAAAGGACATTGTTAAGAGAGGCCAAATTAACAGGTATAAAATCCTTTGATGAGGTTGAAAGAATCGCCGAAGACAGGAAAAATTGGCGAACTACTTTGCGAGCCCTATGTGACGTTTAACGGCACGGGAAGGATATAAGATATAAGATAAAATGTTCCACGCTGAAGTGCATTATTTTCCTTTAGTCTGGAGGCGAGCAGTTCAGAAGACTCCTTGGAAAGATTTAAGTCCCTGGTCAGATCATTCGGTTCATTCTGATCAAAACGATCACTGTGAGAACTTCTTCGGGATTCAGTGCCACTACCCCTACTTTCTTTGCCATGTGCGATATCACACATGCAAGACTCATCCTCTGAGAGCTGTGTTAGTTCAAGGAAAGGTAGAACAGTTACAAGATCCGATTGCATAACAGGTCTCATGGCTGAAGGTAGATCAGTGTAAGACAACTTGTCACGATTATTTCGATTGATGCCTATGATAGTAACAATACAAAAATAACAGTCATCGAAGTAGCTTTTCTGCTCCCTCCTCACCGTTGGTACTCCAAATTCCAGGCAGCTTCTCTTTCCATTTGTTCACTGGCGCAAATGCTCAGTACAAGTTTTGCATACAATATGAGGAACCCATTTCTTATCTTGATCTCCAAGCTTGACACCAAAATAACCTACATATGCTCTTTTAACAAACTAGGAACTAGGTTTCCTACTTGCTTTCAGCGTGTACTCCCCACAAATAGAGCAAAATACGTCGGGATGATTCAAGCAACTCCGTCTTGAAGTAGACATAACCTCTACGGTGTTCCATTTACAACAGTGAAATAAGTGGGGATATACACACATCTCAGATACGATCATGACTGTTATACAGCTCAACTGTTTTAAACAGATCAGGTTGGGAAACCTTTGAAATAAAAATTTATGTAGTTTACAAAAACCATGATTTACCATCTTAATTGTTTGCACATTATTATGTAATAAAACAGAACAAAAAGGGATTTCGTCATTTGAGCTATACATTTTTATGCCAGTGTGCATTATAGGAAAGGAAGTAGACAAACAGTTGTGAAACAAAGGCCGTTATACGCACAAAATGTGTGTAAATTAAATACATAAATTCCCCATCAAAGTAAGACAGTTTGTTATGACATACCACATTTCTGCAGAAGAGATTTGTTGAAGAGCAGACTAAAATTTTATAAATTCAATCATATCTAAGAAACTAGATCTGATGCCAACCATATCTAAGAACTAGATCTGATGCCAACCATATCTAAGAAACTAGATCTGTTGCCAACCATATCTAAGAAACTAGATCTGATGCCAACCATATCTAAGAAGCTAGATCTGATGCTGTCTATCAAATGCAATTTTCTGAATCAGCGCCATAAATAACCCCAAAAAGGCTTAAAAACCAAGGTAGCAAGAAAAACAATTTGTTGGGTTGTGTTACCATTGACGCCTTACAGACTTAGGTCAGGGATTTGACAGGTGTTACTGGACTTATCCTGGAGCCCAGTCGGGAGGCAGAAAGACAAGCTGACTAATAGATGACCAAGGGAAGGGACTGAGATGATCGACTGATGACTGAAAGACGGTTTTGATGGATACATAAGTGATGGAAGTTTGGATAGAGGGAGTAGACCGAGAGGACATAGACCAGGGAAATATAGAGAAACGGGGAGAAAGATACACGAATTCAGCACAACAGAGATTCAAAGAAACACGAAAAGAAGCACAACAGCGACACACACGAACTCGGCACAGCAGAGAGACAAAGACCAAAGAGAAAAAAGGGAACAAGAAGACAGACATACAAGAACTAAACAAAACAAAGAGACAGAGACACACGAATTCAGCACAATAGAGAGACAGAGACACACGAACTCAGCACAACAGACAGACAGAGACACACGAACTCAGCACAACAGAGAGACAGAGACACACGAATTCAGCACAACAGAGAGACAGAGACACACGAACTCAGCACAACAGAGAGACAGAGACACACGAATTCAGCACAACAGAGAGAAAGAGACACACGAACTCAGCACAACAGAGAGAAAGAGACACACTAACTCAGCACAACAGAGAGGCCCACGAACTCAACACAACAGAGAGACAGGGATACACGAACTCAGCACAACAGAGAGATAGAGACACACGAACTCAGCACAACAGAGAGACATAGACACACGAAGTCAGCACAACAGAGAGGCACGCGAACTCAGCACCGCAGAGTGACAGATAAACACGAACTCAGCACAACAGAGAGACAGAGACACACGAACTCGGCAAAAGAGAGAGGATGATACACACGAAATCAGCACAACAGAGAGACACACGAACTCAGCACAACAGAGAGATACACGAACTCAGCACAACAGAGAGAAAGAGACACACGAACTCAGCACAACAGAGAGACAGAGACACATGAACTCAGCACAACAATAAGACACACGAACGCAGCACAACAGAGAGGCAAACGAATTCAGCACAACAGAGAGACAGAGACACATGAAATCAGCACAACAGAGAGACAGAGACACACGAACTCACCACAACAGAGACGCAGAGAAACATGAACTCGGCACAATACAGAGACATAGACACATGAACGCAGCACAACAGAGTGAAAAAAACACAAACGCAGCAAATAGAGAGACAGAGACACATGAATGCAGCACAATAGAGAGACAGAGACACAGGAACTCCACACAACAGAGAGGCAGAGACACACGAACTCGACACAACAGAGAGACAAAGACACACGAACTCAGCACAACAGAGAGACAGAGACACACGAAATCAGCACAACAGAGAGATAGAGATACACGAACTCAGCACAACAGAGAGATAGAGACACACGAACTCAGCACAACAGAGAGACACACGAACTCAGCACAACAGAGAGATACACGAACTCAGCACAACAGAGAGACACACGAAATCAGCACAACAGAGAGACAGAGACACACGAACTCAGCAAAACAGAGAGACAGAGACACACGACCTAAGCACAACAGAGAGACATAGACACACGAACTCAGTACAACAGAGAGACAGAGACACACGAACTCACCACAACAATGAGACACACGAACTCAGCACAACAGAGAAGCACACGAATTCAGCACAACAGAGAGACAGAGACACACGAAATCAGAACAACAGAGAGACAGAGGCACACGAACTCAACACAACAGAGACGCACACGAACACAGCACAACAGAGAGACAGAGACACACGAATTCAGCACAACAGAGAGGCACACGAACTCAGCACAACAGAGAGACAGAGACACACGAACTCAACACAACAGAGAGACAAACGAACTCAGCACAATAGAGAGACAGAGACACACGAACTCAACACAACAGAGATACACACGAAATCAGCACAACAGGCAAACACACGAACTCAGCACAATAGAGAAACAGATACACAATAACTCATCACAACAGAGATAAACACGAAATCGGCACAACAGATAGACAGAGACACACGAACTCAGCACAACAGATTGACAGATAAACACGAACTCGGCACAACAGAGAGACAGAGACACAGGAACTCAGCACAGCAGAGAGACACACGAACTCGGCACAACAGAGAGACAGAGACACACGAACTCATCACAACAGAGAGACACACGAACTCGGCACAACAGAGAGACAGAGACACACGAACTTAGCACAACAGAAAGACAGATACACGAACTCAGCACAACAGAAAGACAGATACACACGAACACAGCACAACAGAGAGACATACGAACTCTGCACAACAGAGAGACACACGAACTCAGCACAATAAAGAGACAGAGACAAACGAACTCAGCACAACAGACAGACAGAGACACACGAACATGGCACAACAGAGAGACATACGAACTCTGCACAACAGAGAGACAGAGACAAACGAACTCAGCACAATAGAGAGACAGAGACAAACGAACTCAGCACAACAGACAAACAGAGACACACGAACACAGCACAACAGAGAGACATACGAACTCTGCACAACAGAGAGACAGAGACAAATGAACTCAGCACAATAGAGAGACAGAGACAAACGAACTCAGCACAACAGACAGACAGAGACACACGAACATGGCACAACAGAGAGACAGAGATACAAGAACTCAGAGCAACAGAGAGAGAGTGAGAGACAGAGAGAGACACATGAACTCGGCACAATACAGAGACATAGACACATGAACGCAGCACAACAGAGAAAAAAACAACACAAACGTAGCACAATAGAGAGACAGAGACACACGAACGCAGCACAATAGAGAGACAGAGACACATAAACTCGACACAACAGAGAGGCAGATACACATGAACTCGACACAAAAGAGAAACAGAGACACACGAACTCGGCACAACAGAGAGAGTGAGACACGTGAACTCGACACAAGAGAGAGACAGAGACACACGAACTCGGCACAACAGAGAGATAAAGACACACGAACTCTGAACAATAGAGAGATAAAGACACACGAACAAAATACAATAGAGAAACAAAGACACACGAACTCAGAATAACAGAGAGAAAGAGACACACGAACTCGGCATAACAATGTGACAGGTAAACACGAACTCAGCAAAACAGTGAGATAGAAACACACGACCTCGTCACAACAGAGAGACACACGAACTCGGTATAAAAGAGAAGCAGATACACACGAAATCAGCACAACAGAGAGACACACGAACTCAGCACAACAGAGAGACAGAGACACACGAACTCAGCACAATAGAGAGACAGAGACACACGAACTCAGCACAACAGAGAGACAGAGACACACGAAATCAGCAAAACAGAGAGACACAGACACACGAACTCAGAACAAAAGAGAGACAGAGAAACACGAATTCAGTATAACAGAGAGACTGAAAAGAGACATGAACGCAGCACAACAGAGAGATAAAGACACAAGAATGCAGCACATTAGAGAGATAAAGACACATGATCTCAGGACAATAGAGAGATAAAGACACAAGAACGAAGCCCAATAGAGAGACAAAGACACATGAACGCAGGACAAGAGAGAGATAAAAACACATGAACACAGCACACTAGATAGATAAAGACACATGAACGCTGCACAATAGAGAGACAAAGACACATGAATTGAGCACAACAGAGAGACAGAGATACACTAATTCAGTACAACAGAGAGATAGAGACACACGAATTCATCACAACAGAGAACAGATACACACGAATTCAGCACAACAGAGAGACAGAGACACATGAGCTCAGGACAACTGAGAGACAGAGACAACTCAGCACAACAGAGAGAGAGAGTCACACGATCTCAGCACAACAGAGAGACAGAGATACACGATATCACAACAACAGAGAGACAGATACACACGAACTCAGCACCATGGAGATATATAGAGACAAGAAAACAGCACAATAGAGAGATAGACACATGAACTCAGCACAATAGAGAGATAAAGACACGGGAACGCAGCACCATAGAGAGATAAAGAGACAAGAACGCAGCACGATAGAAAGACACAGACACACGAAGGCAGCAACAATACAGAGATAAAGAGACACATGAACGTAGCACAATAGAGAGATAAACAGACACATGACCGCAGCACAACAGAGAGATAAAGAGACACGACCGCAGCACCATAGAGAGATAAATACACACGAACGCAGCACAATAGAGAGATAAAGACACACAAACACAGCACAATATTCAGATAAAGACACACATGAACGCAGCACCACAAAGAGATAAAGAGACACATGAACGCAGCCCAATAGAGAGATAAAAAGACACAAAACAGCAAAACAGAGAGATAAAGAAACACTGAACGCACCACAATAGAGAGATAAAGAGACATATGAATGCAGCACAATAGAGAGATAAAGAGACACATGAATGTAGCACAATAGCGAGATAAAGAGACACGAAAGGAGCACCATAGAGAGATAAAGAGACACTAACGCAGCACCATAGAGAGATAAAGAGACAAGAACGCAGCTCTATAGAGAGATAAAGAGTCACATGAACGCAGCATAATAGAGAGACAAAGACATATGAACGCAGCACAATAGAGAGACAAAGAGGCAGGAAGGCAGCACAATACAGAGACAAAAACGCGCCAACGCAGCACAATAGAGAGAAAAAACACATGAACGCAGCACAACAGAGAGACAAAGACACACGAATTCAGCACAACAGAGAGATAGAGACAAACGAATTCAGCACCTGAGATAGACAGAGACACATGATCTCAGCACAACAGAGAGTAAGAGACACATCAACTCAGCACAACAGAGAGGAACACGAACTCAGCACAACAGAGAGACAGAGACACACGAACTCAGCACAATAGAGAGACAGAGACACACGAACTCAGCACAACAGAGAGACAGAGACACACGAACTCAGCACAACAGAGAGACAGAGACACACGAACTCGGCACAATACAGAGACATAGACACATGAACGCAGCACAACAGAGAAAAAAACAACACAAACGTAGCACAATAGAGAGACAGAGACACACGAACGCAGCACAATAGAGAGACAGAGACACATAAACTCGACACAACAGAGAGGCAGATACACATGAACTCGACACAAAAGAGAAACAGAGACACACGAACTCGGCACAACAGAGAGAGTGAGACACGTGAACTCGACACAAGAGAGAGACAGAGACACACGAACTCGGCACAACAGAGAGATAAAGACACACGAACTCTGAACAATAGAGAGATAAAGACACACGAACAAAATACAATAGAGAAACAAAGACACACGAACTCAGAATAACAGAGAGAAAGAGACACACGAACTCGGCATAACAATGTGACAGGTAAACACGAACTCAGCAAAACAGTGAGATAGAAACACACGACCTCGTCACAACAGAGAGACACACGAACTCGGTATAAAAGAGAAGCAGATACACACGAAATCAGCACAACAGAGAGACACACGAACTCAGCACAACAGAGAGACAGAGACACACGAACTCAGCAAAGCAGAGAGTCAGAGACACATGAACTCACCACAACAGAGAGACAGAGACACACGAAATCAGCACAACAGAGAGACAGACACACACGAACTCAGCACAAAAGAGAAACAGAGACACACGAACTCGGCACAACAGAGAGAGTGAGACACGTGAACTCGACACAAGAGAGAGACAGAGACACACGAACTCGGCACAACAGAGAGATAAAGACACACGAACTCTGAACAATAGAGAGATAAAGACACACGAACAAAATACAATAGAGAAACAAAGACACACGAACTCAGAATAACAGAGAGAAAGAGACACACGAACTCGGCATAACAATGTGACAGGTAAACACGAACTCAGCAAAACAGTGAGATAGAAACACACGACCTCGTCACAACAGAGAGACACACGAACTCGGTATAAAAGAGAAGCAGATACACACGAAATCAGCACAACAGAGAGACACACGAACTCAGCACAACAGAGAGACAGAGACACACGAACTCAGCAAAGCAGAGAGTCAGAGACACATGAACTCACCACAACAGAGAGACAGAGACACACGAAATCAGCACAACAGAGAGACAGACACACACGAACTCAGCACAAAAGGGAGACAGAGACACACGAATTCAGTATAACAGAGAGACTGAAACACACGAACTCAGCACAACAGAGAGATAGAGACACACGAATTCAGAACAACAGAGAGACAGAGACACACAGAATCAGCACAACAGAGAGACAGAGACACAGGAACTCAGAACAACAGAAAGGCCCAATAACTCAGCACAACAGAGAGACAGATACAGACGAACTCAGCACAACATAGAGACATAGACACACGAACTAAGCCCAACAGTGAGGCACACGAACTCAGCACAACAGAGAGACAGATAAACACGAACTCAGCACAAAAGAGAGACAAAGACACATCAACGCAGCACAATAGAGAGGTAATGATAGACGAAAGCAGCATCATAAAGAGATAAATAGACACGAACGCAGCACAATAGAGAGACAAAGACACACGAAAGCAGCACCATTGAGAGATAAAGAGACATGAACGCAGCACAACAGAGAGATAAAGACACAAGAATGCAGCACATTAGAGAGATAAAGACACATGATCTCAGGACAATAGAGAGATAAAGACACAAGAACGAAGCCCAATAGAGAGACAAAGACACATGAACGCAGGACAAGAGAGAGATAAAAACACATGAACACAGCACACTAGATAGATAAAGACACATGAACGCTGCACAATAGAGAGACAAAGACACATGAATTGAGCACAACAGAGAGACAGAGATACACGAATTCAGTACAACAGAGAGATAGAGACACACGAATTCATCACAACAGAGAACAGATACACACGAATTCAGCACAACAGAGAGACAGAGACACATGAGCTCAGGACAACTGAGAGACAGAGACAACTCAGCACAACAGAGAGAGAGAGTCACACGATCTCAGCACAACAGAGAGACAGAGATACACGATATCACAACAACAGAGAGACAGATACACACGAACTCAGCACCATGGAGATATATAGAGACAAGAAAACAGCACAATAGAGAGATAGACACATGAACTCAGCACAATAGAGAGATAAAGACACGGGAACGCAGCACCATAGAGAGATAAAGAGACAAGAACGCAGCACAATAGAAAGACACAGACACACGAAGGCAGCAACAATAGAGAGATAAAGAAACACGAACGCAGCACAATAGAGATATAAAGACACATGACCGCAGCACAACAGAGAGATAAAGAGACACGACCGCAGCACCATAGAGAGATAAATAAACACGAACGCAGCACAATAGAGAGATAAAGACACACGAACGCAGCACAATATACAGATAAAGACACACATGAACGCAGCACCACAAAGAGATAAAGAGACACATGAACGCAGCCCAATAGAGAGATAAAGAGACACAAAACAGCAAAATAGAGAGATAAAGAAACACATGAACGCAGCACAATAGAGAGATAAAGAGACACATGAATGCAGCACAATAGAGAGATAAAGAGACACATGAACGTAGCACAATAGAGAGATAAAGAGACACGAACGCAGCACCATAGAGAGATAAAGAGACACGAACGCAGCACCATAGAGAGATAAAGAGACATGAACGCAGCACAATAGAGAGATAAAGAGACACATGAACGCAGCATAATAGAGAGACAAAGACACATGAACGCAGCACAATAGAGAGATAAAGACACATGAACGCAGCACAATACAGAGACAAAGACACACGAACGCAGCACAATAGAGAGAAAAAACACATGAACGCAGCACAATAGAGAGACAAAGACACATGAACGCAGCACAATAGAGAGATAAAGAGACATGAACGCAGCACAATAGAGAGATAAAGCAGCTCAACAGAGAGAAAAAAAAACAAACGCAGTACAATATAGAGACAGAGACACACGAATGGAGCACAATAGAGAGACAGAGACTCATGAATTCGACACAACAAAGAGACAGAGTGACATGAATTCGACACAGTAGTTAGACAGAGTGACATGAATTCGACACAGTAGTTAGACAGAGACAAACGATCTCGGCACAACAGAGAGACAGAGACACACGAACTCGGCACAAAAGTGAGACAAAGACACACGAACTCGACACAACAGAGAGACAGAGACACATGAATTAGACACAACAGAGAGACAGAGACTCATGAACTCAGCAAAACAGAGAGACAGAGACACATGAACTAGACAGAACAGAGAGGCAGAGACACACGAACTCGGCACAACAGAGAGACAGAGACACAATAACTCGGCACAATAAAGAGACAAAAACACAAAACGCAGTACCATAGAAAGATAAAGAGATACGAACGCAGCACAATAGTGAGATAAAGAGACACGAATGCAGCACAATAGAGAGATAAAGAGACATGATCGCAGCACAATAGAGAGACAAAGACACACGAACGAAGCAACAATAGAGAGATAAAGACATACGATTGCAGCACAATAGAGAGATAAAGACACACGAACGCAGCCCAATAGAAAGACAGAGACAAACGATCTCAGCACAATAGAGAGATAAAGACACACCAACGCAGCCCAATAGAAAGACAGAGACAAACGATCTCAGCACAATAGAGAGACACAAACACACGAAATAAGCGACAATAGAGAGATAAAGACACACTATCGCAGCACATTAGAGAGATAAAGACACGCGTATGCAGTCCAATAGAGAGACAAAGGCACATAAACGAAGCATAATACAGAGATAAACACACATGAACGCAGCCCAATAGAGAGATAAAGAAACATGAACGCCTCATAACAGAGAAATAAAGACGCATGAACGCAGTACAATAGAGATATAAAGACACATGAACACAGCAGAATAGAGAGATACAGACACATGAACGCAGCACAATAGAGAAATAAAGACATATGAAACAGCACAATAGAGAGAAAAAGGCACATGAACGCAGGAACATAGAGATACAAAGGCACATGAACGCAGCAGTAAAGATAGATAAAGAAACATGAACGCAGCACAATAGAGAGAAAAACACACATGAACGCAGCATAATAGAGAGACAAAGACACATAAACGCAGCACAATAGAGAGACAAAGACACATGAATGCATCACAATACAGAGACAAAGACACACGAACGCAGCACATTAGAGAGACAAAAACACGCCAATGCAGCAAAATAGAGAGAAAAAACACATGAACGCAGCACAATAGAGAGATAAAGACTCATGAACGCAGCACAATAGAGAGACAAAGACACATGAACGCAGCACAACAGAGAGACAGAGACACACGAACTCAGTACAACAGATAGACAGAGACACACGAACTCAGCACAACAGAGAAGACCACGAACTCAGCACAACAGAGAGACAGAGGCACACGATCTCAGCACAACATAGAGACAGAGACACACGAACTCAGCACAACAGAGAGACAGAGACACACGAAATCAGCACAACAGAGAAGACCACGAACTCAGCACAACATAGAGACAGAGAAACACGAAATCAGAACAACAGAGAGACAGAGATAAACGATCTCAGCACAAGAAAGAGATAGAGACACTCAAACTCAGCACAACAGAGAATCACAGGACATTAGAGCAACAGAGAGAAAGAGATACGCGAATTCAGCACCAAAGAGAGATAAAGAGACACTAACGCAGAACAATACAGAGTTAAAGAGACACATGAACGCAGCACAATAGAGAGATAAAGAGACACGAACGCAGCATAACAGAGAGATAAAAACACATAAACGCAGCACAATAGAGAGACAATGACACATGAACGCAGCACAATAGAAAGACAAAGACACACGAACGCAGCACAAGAGAGAGACAGAAACATTCCAACGCAGCATAATAGAGAGAAAAAAAAACATGAACGCAGCACAATAGAGAGACAAAGGCATATGAACGCAGCACAATAGAGAGACAGAGACACATGAATGCAGCACAATAGAGAGACAAAGACACATGAACGGAGCACAACAGAGAGACAGAAACATCTGAATTCAGTAAAATAGAGACACAGAGACACACGAACTCAGCATAACAGAGAGACAGAGACATACGAATTCAGCAAAACAGAGATGCACACGAACTCAGCACAACAGAGAGACAGACGCACACGAACTCAGCACAAAAGAGAGACAGAGACAAACGAACGGAGCACAACAGAGAGACAGAGACACGCGAACTCAGCACAAGAGAGTTGGACACGAATTCAGCAGAACAGAGAGACAGAGACACACAAACTCAGCACAATAGATAGGCAAAAGAATTCAGCACAACAGAGAGATAGAGACACTCGAACTCAGAACAACAGAGAGGCACTAGACACACGAACTCAGCACAACAGGGAGGCACACGAACTGAGCACAACAGAGAGACAGAGGCACAGGAACTGAGCACAACCGACAGACAGCGACACACGAACTCAGCACAACAGAGAGACAGAGGCAAACGAACTCAGCACAACAGAGAGACACACGAACACAACGCAATAGAGAGACAGAGACAAAAGAACTCAACACAACAGAGAGACAGAGATACACGAACTCGGCACAACAGAGAAACAGAGACACAAGAACTCAGCACAACAGAGAGAGTGAGAGTCAGAGAGAGAGAGAGACATGAACTCTGCATAATACAGAGACATAGACACATGGACGCAGCACAACAGACAGAAAAAACCCCACAAATGCAGCACATTAGAGAGAGACACACACAAACGCAGCACAATAGAGAGACAAATACACATGAACTAGACAGACAGAGACACACGAACTCGTACAGCAGAGAGACATAGATACACTAACTCGGCACAATAAAGAGACAAAGACACACGAACGCTGCACAGTAGAGATATAAGGACACCTGAACACAGCACAATAGAGAGACAAAGATTCATGAACGCAGCACAACTGAGAGACATAGACAAATGAATGCAGCACAATAGAGAGACAAAGACTCATGAACGCTGCACAATAGAGAGATAAGGTTAAACGAACGCAGCACCATAGAGAGAGAAAGAGACACGAACGCAGCAAAATAGACAGATAAAGAGACATGAACGCTGCACAATAGAGAGATAAGGTTAAACGAACGCAGCACCATAGAGAGATAAAGAGACACGAACGCAGCACAATAGACAGATAAAGAGACATGAACGCTGCACAATAGAGAGATAAGGTTAAACGAACGCAGCACCATAGAGAGATAAAGAGACACGAACGCAGCAAAATAGACAGATAAAGAGACATGAACGCTGCACAATAGAGAGATAAGGTTAAACGAACGCATCACCATAGAGAGAGAAAGAGACACGAACGCAGCAAAATAGAGAGACAAAAACACAAGAAAGTGGCAACAATAGACAGATAAAGACACACGAACGCAGGACTATAGAGAGATAAAGAGAAACGAACGCAGTACAATAGTGAGATAAAGAGACAAATGAACGCAGCACAATAGAGAGATAAAAGGACACGTGAACGCAGCACAATATAGAGATAAAGATACACATGAACGCAGCACAATAGAGAGATAAAGAGACACGATCGCAGCACCTTAGTGAGATAAATACAAACGAATGCATCACAATAGAGAGATAAAGAAACACATGAACGCTGCACATTAGAGAGATAAAGAGACACCTGAACGCAGCACAATTGAGAGATAAAGAGACACATGAACGCAGCACAATAGAGAGAAAAAGAGACACAAGAATACAGCACAATAGAGAGATAAAGAGACACATGAATGCAGCACAATAGAGAGATAAAAAAGCATGATGGCAGTACAATAGAGAGGCAAAGACGCACGAACGAAGCAACAATAGAGAGATAAAGAAACACGATCGCAGCACAATACAGAGACAAAGACACGAACGCAGCACAATAGAGAGACAAAGACACACGAACGCAGCACAATAGAGAGATAAAGACATACGAAAGCAGCGCAATAGAGAGATAAAGACACACGAACGCAGCACAATAGAGAGACAAAGACACACGAACGCAGCACAATAGAGAGACAAAGACGCATAAACGTAACTCAATAGAGAGATAAAGACATACGAAAGCAGCGCAATAGAGAGATAAAGAGACACGATCGTAGCACATTAGAGAGACAAAGACACACGAACGAAGGAACAATAGAGAGATAAAGACACAGGACCGCAGCACAATAGAGAGATAAAGACGAATGAACGCAGTACAATAAAGAGATAAAGACAAATGAACCCAGCAGAATAGAGAGACATAGACAAATGAACGCAGCACATTAGAGAGACAAAGACGCATGAAGAAAGCACTACAGAGAGACAGAGAGACACGAATTAAGCACAACAGAGAGAGAGAAACACATGAACTCAGCACAACCGAGAGACAGAGACACACGAACTCAGGACAACAGACAGGCGCACGAACTCAGCACAACAGAGAGACAGAGACATGCCATCTCAGCAAAACAGAGAGACAGAGACACACGAACTCAGCACAAGAAAGAGGCACACGAACTCAGCACAAGAGCGAGACAGAGGCACAAGAACTCAGCAAAACAGAGAGGCACATGAACTCAGCAAAACAGAGAGACAGAGACACAAGATCTCAGCACAACAGATAGACAGAGACACACGAACTAAGCACCATAGAGAGATTTGGAGACATGAAAACACCACAATAGTGAGACAAAGACACATGAACGCAGCACAATAGAGAGACAAATACAAAAAAACCCAGCACATTAGAGAGACAAAGACACATGAACGCAGCACAATAGAAAGACAAAAACACATAAACGCAGCACAATAGAGAGAAAAAACACATGAACGCAGCACAGCAGAGAGACAAAGACACATGAACGCAGCACAATAGAGAGATACACAAACTCAGCACAATAGAGAGAGAGAGACATTCGAACTCAGAACAACAGAGAGGCAGTAGACACACGAACTCAGGACAACAGAGAGGCACACGAACTCAGCACAACAGAGAGACAGAGGCACAGGAACTCAGCACAACAAAGAGACAGAGACACACGAACTCAGCATAACAGAGAGACAGAGACACACGAACACAGCACAACAGAGAGACACGCGAACTCAGCACAATAGAGAGACAGAGACACACAAACGCAGCACAATAGAGAGTCAGATACACATGAACTAGACACAACAGAGAGACAGAGATATACGAACTCGGGACAACAGAGAGACAGAAACACACGAACTCGGCACAATAAAGAGACAAAGACACACGAACGCAGTGCAACAGAGAGACAAAGACACACGAACGCAGCACAAAAGAGATATAAGGACACCTTAACATAGGACAATAGAGAGACAAAGATACATGAACGCAGCACAACTGAGAGACAAATACACATGAATGCAGCACAATAGAGAGACAAAGACACATGAACGCAGCACAATAGAGAGAAATTTATACACGAACGCAGCATCATGGAGAGATAAAGAGACAGGAACGCAGCATAATAGACAGATAAAGAGACGCATGAACGCAGCTCAATATAGAGATAATGAAACACGAACGCAGCACCATAGAGAGAGAAAGAGACACTTAAGTAGAACAATAGAGAGACAAAAACACACGAAAGCGGCAACAATAGAAGATAAAGACACACGAACGTAGCACCATAGAGAGAGAAAGAGACACTTAAGTAGAATATTGAGAGACAAAAACACACGAAAGAAGCAACAATAGAGAGATAAAGATATACGAACGCAGCACCATAGAGAGAAACGAACGCAGCACATTAGAGAGATAAAGAGACAAATGAACGCAGCACAATAGAGAGACAAAAAGACACATGCACAAGGCAGAATATAGAGATAAAAATACACATGAAAGCAGCACAATAGAGAGATAAAGAGACACGATCGCAGCACCATAGTGAGATAAATACAAACGAACGCAGCACAATAGAGAGATAAAGAAAGACATGAACGCAGCACAATACAGAGATAAAGAGACACATGGACGTAGGACAATAGAGAAATAAAGAAACACATGAACGCAGCACAATAGAGAGAAAAAGAGACACAAGAATGCAGCACAATAGACAGATAAAGAGACACATGAATGCAGCACAATAGAGAGAGAAAGACGCATAAACGCATCTAAAGAGAGAGATAAAGACATACGATAGCAGCACATTAGAGAGATAAAGACACATGAACGCAGCACAATAGAGATATAAAGACACATGAACACAGCAAAATAGAGAGATAAAGACACATGAACGCAGCACAAATAGAGAGACAAGGACACATGAACGCAGCACAATAGAGAGACAAATACACATGAACGCAGAACAATAGAGAGACAAATACACACGAACGGAGCACAATAGAGAGACAAAGACACATGAACGTAACCCAATAGAGAGACGAAGACACATGAATACAGCACAAAAGAGATATAAAGACACATGAACGCAGCACAATAGAGAGACAAAGATAGATGAACGCAGCACAATAGAGAGACAAAGACATATGAACGCAGCACCATAGAGAGAAAAAGACACATAAACGCAGCCAAATAGAGAGATAAAGTCACATGAACGCAGCAGAATAGAGAGACAGAGACACACTAACCCAGCAAAACAGAAAGACAGATACACAAGTACTGAGCACAACAGAGAGACAGGTACACACGAACTCAGCACAACAGAGAGACACACGAACTCAGCGCAACATAAAGACAGATACACACGAACTCAGCACAACGGAGAGACACACGAACTCAGCACAACAAAGAGGCACACGAACTCAACACAAGAGAGAGACAGAGACACACGAACTCAGCAAAACAGAGAGGCACATGAACTCAGCACAACAGAGAGAGAGAGACACACGATCTCAGCACAACAGATAGACAAAGACACACGAACTCAGCACCATAGAGAGATTTGGAGACATGAAAACACCACAATAGTGAGACTAAGACACATGAAAGCAGCACAATAGGCAAATACAAAAAAACCCAGCACAATAGAGAGACAAAGACACATGAACGCAGCACAATAGAGAGACAAAGACACTCGAACGCAGCACAATAGAAAGACAAAAACACATAAACGCAACACAATAGAGAGATAAAACACATGAACGAAGCACAATAGAGAGACAAAGACACATGAACGCAGCACAATAGAGAGATACACAAACTCAGCACAACAGAGAGGCACAAGAACTCAGCACAATAGAGAGAGAGAGAGAGACATTCGAACTAAGAACAACAGAGAGGCACCAGACACACGAACTCAGGACAACAGAGAGGCACACGAACTCAGCACAATAGTGAGACAGAGGCACAGGAACTCAGCACAACAAAGAGACAGAGACACACGAACTCAGCATAACAGAGAGACAGAGACACACGAACTCAGCACAACAGATAGACACACGAACTCAGCACAACAGAGAGAGAGAGAGAGACATTCGAACTCAGAATAACAGAGAGGCACTAGACGCACAAACTCAGGACAACAGAGATTCACACGAACTCAGCACAACAGAGAGACAGAGGCAAAGTAACTCAGCACAACAAAGAGACAGAGACAAAAGAACTCAGCATAACAGAGAGACAGAGTCACACGAATTCAGCACAACAGAGAGACAGAGACGCACGAACTCAGCACAACAGAGAGGCACACGAACTCAGCATAACAGAGAGACAGAGACACACGAACACAGCACAACAGAGAGACAGAAACACACGAACTCGGCACAATAAAGAGACAAAGACACACGAACGCAGTACAATAGAGAGACAAAGAAACACGAACGCAGCACAATAGAGATATAAGGACACCTGAACATAGGACAATAGAGAGACAAAGATACATGAACGCATCACAACAGAGAGATAAATACACATGAATGCAGCACAATAGAGAGACAAAGACATATGAACGCAGCACAATAGAGAGAAATGGATACAGTAACGCAGCACCATGGAGAGATAAAGAGACACGAACGCCGCACAATAGACAGATAAAGAGACACACGAACGCATCTCAATATAGAGATAAGACACACGAACGCAGCACCATACAGAGAGAAAGAGACACTTAAGTAGAACAATAGAGAGACAAAAACACACGAAAGCGGCAACAATAGAGAGATAAAGACACACGAATGCAGAATCATAGAGAGAAACGAACGCAGCGCATTAGAGAGATAAAGAGACAAATGAACGCAGCACAATAGAGAGACAAAAAGACACATGCACGAAGCACAATATAGAGATAAAAATACACAAGAAAGCAGCACAATAGAGAGATAAAGAGACACGATCGCAGCACCATAGTGAGATAAATACATACGAACGCAGCACAATAGAGAGATAAAGAAAAACATGAACGCCACACAATAGAGAGATAAAGAGACATATGAACGCAGCACAATAGAGAGATAAAGAGACACATGAACGCAGCACAATAGAGAGAAAAAGAGACACAAGAATGCAGCACAATCGACAGATAAAGAGACACATAAATGCAGCACAATAGAGATAGAAAGACGCATAAACGCAGCTCAATAGAGATATAAAGACACACGATCGCAACACATTAGAGAGACAAAGAAACATGAACGCCGAACAATAGAGAGATAAAGACACATGAACGCAGCATAATAGAGATATAAAGACACATGGACACAGCACAATAGAGAGATAAAGACACATGGACACAGCACAATAGAGAGATAAAGACACATGGACACAGCACGATAGAGAGATAAAGACACATGAACGCAGCACAATAGAGAGACAAAGACATATGAACGCACCACAATAGGAGACAGAGGAACATGAACGCAGCACCAGAGAGAGAAAAAGACACATGAACGCAGCAGAATAGAGAGACACAAAGACACACGAACTCAGCACAGCAGAGAGACACACGAACTCAGCAAAACAGAGAGACACACGAACTCGGCACAACAGAGAGACAGAGACACACTAACCCTGCACAACAGAAAAACAGATACACACGTACTCAGCACAACAGAGAGACAGGTAGACACGAACACAGCACAACAGAAAGACACACGAACTCAGCGCAACAGAAAGACAGATACACACGAAGTCAGCACAACAGAGAGACACACGAACTCAGCACAACAGAGAGACACACGAACTCAGCACAATAGAGAAACAGAAACAAACGAATTAGCACAACAGAGAGACTGAGACACAAGAGCTCAGCACAACAGAGAAACAGAGACACAAAAACTAAACAAAACAGAGAGAGAGTGAGAGAGAGAGACATGAACTCGGCATAATACATAGATATAGACACATGAACGCAGCACAATAGAGAGACAGAGATACATGAACTCGGCACAACAGAGAGACAGAGACACATGAACTCGTCACAATAATGAGACAAAGACACACGAACGCAGTTCAATAGAGAGTCAAAGACACACGAACGCAGCACAATAGAGATATAAGGACAGATGAACACAGCACAATAAAGAGACAAAGACACATGAACGCATCACAATAGAGAGATAAGGACACCTTAACACAGCACAATAGAGAGACAAAGATATATAAACGCAGCACAATAGAGAGATAAGGACACCTGAACACAGCACAATAGAGAGACAAAGATACATGAACGCAGCACAACAGAGAGACAAAGACACATGAATGCAGCACAATAGAGAGACAAAGACACATGAACGAAGCACAATAGAGAGATAAAGACACATGAACGCAGCACAATAGAGAGATAAAGAAACACGAACGCAGCACCATAGAGAGATAAAGACACACGAACGCAGCACAATAGAGAGATAAAGAGACACATGAACGCAGCACAATAGAGAGATAAAGAGACACATGAACGCAGCACAATAGAGAGATAAAGAGACACATGAACGCAGCACAATAGAGAGAAAAAGAGACACAAGAATGCAGCACAATAGAGAGATAAAGAGACACATGAATGCAGCACAATAGAGATAGAAAGACGCATAAACGCAGCTCAATAGAGATATAAAGACACACGATCGCAACACATTAGAGAGACAAAGAAACATGAACGCCGAACAATAGAGAGATAAAGACACATGAACGCAGCATAATAGAGATATAAAGACACATGAACGCAGCACAATAGAGAGACAGAGATACATGAACTCGGCACAACAGAGAGACAGAGACACATGAACTCGTCACAATAATGAGACAAAGACACACGAACGCAGTTCAATAGAGAGTCAAAGACACACGAACGCAGCACAATAGAGATATAAGGACAGATGAACACAGCACAATAGAGAGACAAAAATATATAAACGCAGCACAATAGAGAGATAAGGACACCTGAACACAGCACAATAGAGAGACAAAGATATATAAACGCAGCACAATAGAGAGATAAGGACACCTGAACACAGCACAATAGAGAGACAAAGATACATGAACGCAGCACAACAGAGAGACAAAGACACATGAATGCAGCACAATAGAGAGACAAAGACACATGAACGAAGCACAATAGAGAGACAAAGTCACATGAACGCAGCACAATAGAGAGACAAAGACACACGAACGCAGCACAATAGAGAGACAAAAACATTCCAACGCAGCATAATAGAGAGATAAAACACATGAACGCTGCACAACAGAGAGACAGAGACATCTGAATTCAATACAATAGAGACAAAGATACACACGAACTCAGCACAACAGAGAGACAGATACACACGAATTCATAACAACAGAGAGACAGTGACACACGAACTCAGCACAACAGAGAGATAGATACAAACGAACTCAGCACAACAGAGAGGCACACGAACTCAGCACAACAGAGAGACAGAGGCAAACGAACTCAGCACAAGAGAGAGACAGAGACACACTAACTCAGCACAACAGAGAGACAGAGACACACGAACTTAGCAAAACAGAGAGGGACACGAACTCAGCACAACAGAGAGACAGAGACACACGAACTCAGCACAACAGAGAGGCACACGAACTCAGCACAACAGAGAGACATAGACACTCGATCTCAGCACAACAGAGAGACAGAGACACACGAACTCAGCAATTCAGCGAGGCACACGAACTCAGCACAACAGAGAGACAGAGATACAGGAACTCAGCACAACAGAGAGAGACACTAACTCAGCACAACAGAGATACAGAGACACACGAATTCAGCACAACAGAGAGACACTAGACCCACGAACTCAGCACAACAGAGAGGCACACGAAGTTAACACAACAGACAGACAGAGGTACACGAACTCCGCACAACAGAGAGACAGAGACACACAAACTCAGCACAACAGAGAGAAAGAGACATAAGAACTCAGCACAACACTGAGATAGAGACACACGAACACAGCACAACAGAGAGACAGAGACACACGAACTCAACACAACAGAGAGACACACGAACTCAGCACAACAGAGAGACAGAGACACACCAACTCAGTACAACAGAGAGACACACGAATTCAGCACAACAAAGAAACACACGAACTAAGCACAATAGAGAGACAGATACACAATAATTCAGCACAACAGATAGACAGAGACACACGAACTCAGCACAACAGAGAGACAGAGACACACGAATTCAGCACAACAGAGAGACACACGAACTCGGCACAACAGAGAGACAGAGACACACGAATTCAGCACAACAAAGAGACAGAGACACACGAATTCAGCACAACAGAGTGACAGAAAAACACGAACTCAGCACAACAGAGAGACAGAGACACACGAATTCAGCACAACAAAGAGACACACGAACTCGGCACAACAGAGAGACAGAGACACACGAATTCAGCACAACAGAGAGACACACGAACTCGGCACAACAGAGAGACAGAGACACACGAATTCAGCACAACAGAGAGACACACGAACTCGGCACAACAGAAAGACAGAGACATACGAACTCAGCACTACAGAGTGACAGAAAAACACGAACTCGACACAACAGAGAGACAGAGACACACGATCTCACCACAACAGAAAGACAAATACACACGAACTCAGCAAAACAGAGAGACACACGAACTCGACACAACAGAGAGACAGATACACACGAACTCAGCACAACAAAGAGACAGAAACACACGAACTCAGTACAATAGAGAGATACACGAACTCAGCACAATAGAGAGACAGAGCCAAACGAACTCAGCACAACAGAGAGACAGAGACACACGAACTCGGCACAACAGAGAGACAGAGACACAAGAACTTAGAACAACATAGAAACAGAGACACACGAACTCAGCACAACAGAGAAAGAGTGAGAGAGAGACATGAACTCGGCATAATACAGAGACATCGACACATGAACGCAGCATAACACAAAAAAAAACTTAAATGCAACACAATAGAGAGACAGAGACACACGAACGCAGCACAATAGAGAGACAGAGACACATGAACTCGACACAACAAAGAGAGGGAAACATGACACATTAGAGAGACAGAGACACACGAACTCGGCACAATAGAGAGACAAAGACACACGAACTCGGAATAAAAGAGAGACAGAGACACATGTTCTCGACACAACAGAGGGACAGAGATACGTGAACTCAGCAGAAGAGAGACAGAGACACACGAACTCGACACAACAGAGAGACAGATACACACGAACTCAGCACAACAAAGAGACAGAAACACACGAACTCAGTACAATAGAGAGATACACGAACTCAGCACAATAGAGAGACAGAGCCAAACGAACTCAGCACAACAGAGAGACAGAGACACACGAACTCGGCACAACAGAGAGACAGAGACACAAGAACTTAGAACAACATAGAAACAGAGACACACGAACTCAGCACAACAGAGAAAGAGTGAGAGAGAGACATGAACTCGGCATAATACAGAGACATCGACACATGAACGCAGCACAACAGACAAAAAAAAACACAAATGCAGCACAATAAAGAGACAGAGACACACGAACGCAGCACAATAGAGAGACAGAGACACATGAACTCGACACAACAAATAGACGGAGACATGACACATTAGAGAGACAGAGACATACGAACTCGGCACAACAGAGAGACAGAGACACACGAACTCGGCACAATAGAGAGACAAAGACACACGAACTCAGAATAAAAGAGAGACAGAGACACATGTTCTCGACACAACAGAGGGACAGAGATACGTGAACTCAGCAGAAGAGAGACAGAGACACATGAACTCGACAGAACAGAGAGACAGAGACACACGAACTCGGCACAACAGAGAGAAAGAGACACACGAACTGGGCACAATAAAGAGACAAAGACACACGAACGCAGTACAATAGATAGATAAGAACAAATGAACACAGCACAATAAAGAGACAAAGACACATGAACGCAGCACAATAGAGAGATAAGTATACACGAACGCAGCACCATAGAGAGATAAAGAGACACGAACGCAGCACAATAGAGAGATAAAGAGACACATGAACCCAGCCCAATATAAAGATAAAGACAGACGAACACAGCACCATAGAGAGAGAAAAAGAAACGAACGCAGCACAATGGAGAGACAAAGACACACGAAAGCTTCAACAATGGAGAGATAAAGACACACCAACGCAGTACAATAGAGAGATAAAGAGACACATGAACGCAATCACAATAGAGAGATAAAGACATAAGAACGCAGCACCATAGAGAGATAAAGAGAAACTAACGCAACACAATAGAGAGATAAAGATACAAATGAACGCAGCACATTAGAGAGATAAAAAGACACATGAACGCAGCACAATAGACAGATAAAGAGACACATGAACGCAGCGCAATAGAGAGATACACATGAACGCAGCACAATAGAGAGATAAAAAGACACATGAACGCAGCACAATAGAGAGATAAAAAGACACGATCGCAGTACAATAGAGAGGCAAAGACACACGAACGAAGCAACAATAGAGAGATAAAGACACACGATCGCAGGACAATACTGAGATAAAGACACAGGAACGCAGCCCAATAAAGAAACAAAGACACATGAACGCAGCATAATAAAGAGACAAAGACACATTAATGCAGCACAGTAGAGAGACACAGACACATGAACGCAGCACAATAGAGAGACAAAGACACACGAACGCAGCACAATAGAGAGACAAAAACACATGAACGCAGCAGAATAGAGAGAAAAAACACATGAACGCAGCACAATAGAGAGACAAAGACACATGAACGCAGCACAATAGAGAGACAAATACACATGAACGCAGCACAATAGAGAGACAAAGAAACACGAACGCAGCACAATAAAGAGAAAAAACACATGAACGCAGTAATAGTAGAGAGATAAAAACACAGAAAGGCTGCACAACAAAGAGACAGAGAGACACAAACTTAGGACAGTAGAGAGACAGACACACGGAAGGAAGCACAGCGGAAGAAGACAGCTCAACTGAGAGGGAACTATCAGAAGAGAGAGAAGATTGGGGAGATATCTGCCGACGATGACCAGCTTCAGATGTACTAGAAGACAGGAGTCAAGTGAGAAGAATTTAGAAAATAGAGATAACCTTGTGCTTGGGTCTAGTGAGGTACTTGGGTTTTAAAAGCTAGAATTCTGAGTACTGATTCTAGAAGATAGTTAATCGGAGCTACCAGTAGGAACAGAGAGTCAGTTTAATGTTCTTAAACCACCTCCATAACTTTAGACTGTACCTGTGTAGTTATTTAGTTAAATGGAAATAAAGAAACAATCTTTGTGAATAGACCTTGAGTGCTCTGGAAGTCTCTACATAATGATCTTAGATATACTGAATCATTTATTAAGCTGTTCGTCTGGTAGTGGTGATGATTGTGAATACAGTGTATTCTGATGAAGTGTTATAATCGACAATTGGATGAGTGTCCAACAAGAGGACATACCAAGAGAGAGTATTATTATCTGACAGTCAATGATTGTAACATACAGAGAGTGACTACCAGGGAATACTTGAATATTAAAACTGTACAAAGAGGGCAAAATGTCCTCTTCCAAGCATTAAGCCATACTAGGGACACAATGTTAGGTTGTTGAAAGTCCGATGTAGTCAGTATCACGTCTGGTCGCATGTGCTTCCAACATTTCTCTGGTACTCATTTTTAGCGGCTGGATGGACTTCGGGGCCTTTTTCTTAGAGTGTACCAGAAAAAAAAACCCACTGCTGGGATCTGAACCCAGTATCACGGGATTAACAAACCCAGCGAATGATAACTACATTAAAATACCTATATTAAAAAACTACGCATATAAAAACGAAATTAGGATCGACCTTTTCCCAAAACTCATCTGTGTCATGTTTTCCTCATTCTTTCCTCTATTTCTTTTGTACTCATCCTCCTAAAATGAAGCATGTCTTCAGGAGGAGACTCCTCTTCAAGAAACGACTTTCTTTTTTTTTCTGTTTAGAGAGGATCTGTTGGAGCTGAACAAGAGAGGGAAGAAATTCTGTAAAATCTTCAGGGTCCATTTCCACATCCAGCTCTGGAGACACTACATTCTCTATGATAATTTGAAGTCACTACATTCTCTATGATAATTTGAAGTCACTACATTCTCTATGATAATTTGAAGTCACTACATTCTCTATGATAATTTAAAGTCACTACATTCTCTATGATAATTTGAAGTCACTACATTCTCTATGATAATTTGAAGTCACTACATTCTCTATGATAATTTGAAGTCACTACATTCTCTATGATGACTTGAAGTTACTACATTCTCTGTGATGACTTGAAGTCACTACATTCTCTGTGATAATTTGAAGTCACTACATGCTCTATGATAATTTGAAGTCACTACATCCTCTGTGATAATTTGAAGTCACTACATTCTCTATGATGACTTGAAGTTACTACATTCTCTGTGATGACTTGAAGTCACTACATTCTCTGTGATGACTGATCAAGAACCAATGATATTCTTACAGATAAAGGTCTTGGTCAAATCAACCTTATAATAGATACAGGCAAATGAATATTACAGATTCTAAAACTTTCAGATCCCCAGCAACTTCAAGTTTCAGTTGAAGAAACTTTCTGACTAGACTACGTACAGAGGAGGCTATGTAGCATAGAAATGGTCATAACAATTCATACATGAAAATATTTCTTTGCAATGAAAGCTGGCAGCGTTTTTTTTTTTTGTTGGCAAATTTTTTTTAATGCTTTCAAAAGATAAAACGACTTGGCTTTCTTGCCTCGTGTAATCAATGAAGTCTGATAAAATCTTGTATGTACAATGGAGATGTTTAGAAGTAACAGCATAATTGCTCTGGCTGCTTTAACAACTAGAAAGAAAAAAATTCTGATCAGGTTATCGGGGTAAGAGAAGTAAATGTTACTTAGAGGTACAATGTTAACATACGTCCAGTACTTGAAAGAAGGACTGCTAGTAGATGAAGCAATAGATAAAAAAAGCATGTCTAGTCAAGAGAGGAAAAGAACGGTGAAGAATATTTGCAGTCGTTCAATATTTAGTTTCTTTTTTTCAGTTGTAGCCTACACTTGGTTACAGAATGGGAATAGTTTTATTTTGACTTGAGTACGGATGTTATTGATTTCGTTTTTCGGTAGCCACTCACTGGACGGTATGTGCAAACGATGTCAGATTGTATCAACAGGAGGCGGGACTACGTCACACAAAGATATCAGGGAAGTCCAGTTTCTTCTTATAAGTGGGAGTGGCTTCTGTGATTGGCAAGAAAATCAAAGTGCAATTACAAAAGCGTGACAGAATATTAATGAAAAATTGACAGCTCGTCAAGAACATAGACAAGAAGGATCGATAGTAAGATGGGACATGAGCATTCTTGTTAGAGGTTAAAAATAGCATCTCACATAACCTTGTCACTCAGTCCATACGGACAGCCCACGTCAGAGCGTCAGAAGTTTTAGGGAGGAAACAATTGCCAAGGAAGGAGACGAGAGAGTGAGAGAGACAGAGAGAGAGAGAGGAAAAAATGGACTTCTGTAATGATTTTTCCGTTGTTGTGTAGCTCCCTGCTAAATAATACCTGCATTCAATCTAGACAGACGACGTAATAATGTATTAATAGCGGTCCTAGTGTAAGATTTACAGACAGAAACTAACTCTTATAAACTACGTTGTACATGGCACTGTTATAATAATCTTTCTGTTATTGTTATTCAAAGACCGACATTGAATATAGTCATGATAAAAAGATTAACATATAGTCATGATAAAACATTAACACTGCCTATAGTCATAGGGCATGCAATGAGAAGAGGGAGCATTGAAAATATTATAACAACAGGAAAAATAGAAGGAAGAAGATCAAGAGGAAGACCAAGAGAAATGATACTGGACAGTCTGACGGGATGGTGTGAGAGGAGATGACCAGCTGAGTTGATGGCCTGCATGGAGGATCGTGTACTCTGGAGAAGCATAATAGCCAATGCTAGTCGGCATGGCACATGGTGATGATGATGATGATGATGATGATGACGGCTATAGTCATGATAGACACATTAACACTGTGAATAGTATTTTTGTATTAGAAAGCAATTCAGAAAATCTCTGATAGAAGATGTAAGAACATATAAGGGTACATATGTCAATAGTCACTACATTCTCTATGATAATTTGAAGTCACTACATTCTCTATGATAATTTGAAGTCACTACATTCTCTATGATAATTTGAAGTCACTACATTCTCTATGATAATTTGAAGTCACTACATTCTCTATGATAATTTGAAGTCACTACATTCTCTATGATAATTTGAAGTCACTACATTCTCTATGATAATTTGAAGTCACTACATTCTCTATGATAATTTGAAGTCACTACATTCTCTATGATAATTTGAAGTCACTACATTCTCTATGATAATTTGAAGTCACTACATTCTCTATGATAATTTGAAGTCACTACATTCTCTATGATAATTTGAAGTCACTACATTCTCTATGATAATTTAAAGTCACTACATTCTCTATGATAATTTGAAGTCACTACATTCTCTATGATAATTTGAAGTCACTACATTCTCTATGATAATTTGAAGTCACTACATTCTCTATGATAATTTGAAGTCACTACATTCTCTATGATGACTTGAAGTTACTACATTCTCTGTGATGACTTGAAGTCACTACATTCTCTGTGATAATTTGAAGTCACTACATTCTCTATGATAATTTGAAGTCACTACATACTCTGTGATAATTTGAAGTCACTACATTCTCTATGATGACTTGAAGTTACTACATTCTCTGTGATGACTTGAAGTCACTACATTCTCTGTGATGACTGATCAAGAACCAATGATATTCTTACAGATAAAGGTCTTGGTCAAATCAACCTTATAATAGATACAGGCAAATGGATATTACAGATTCTAAAACTTTCAGATCCCCAGCAACTTCAAGTTTCAGGTGAAGAAACTTTCTGACTAGACTACGTACAGAGGAGGCTATGTAGCATAGAAATGGCCATAACAATTCATACATGAAAATATTTCTTTGCAATGAAAGCTGGCAGCGTTTTTTTTTTTTGTGCTTGAGTACGGATGATATTGATTTCGTTTATCGGTAGCCACTCACTGGACGGTATGTGCAAACGATGTCAGATTGTATCAACAGGAGGCGGGACTACGTCACACACAGATATCAGGGAAGTCCAGTTTCTTCTTAGAAGTGGGAGTGGCTTCTGTGATTGGCAAGAAAATCAAAGTGCAATTACAAAAGCTTGACAGAATATTAATGAAAAATTGACAGCTCGTCAAGAACATAGACAAGAAGGATCGATAGTAAGATGGGACATCAGCGTTCTTGTTAGAGGTTAAAAATAGCATCTCACATAACCTTGTCACTCAGTCCATACGGACAACCCTCGTCAGAGTGTCAGAAGTTTTAGGGAGGAAACAATTGCCAGGGAAGGAGACGAGAGAGTGAGAGAGAGAGAGAGAGAGAGAGAGAGAGGAAAAAATGGACTTCTGTAATGATTTTTCCGTTGTTGTGTAGCTCCCTGCTAAATAATACCTGCATTCAATCTAGACAGACGACGTAATAATCTATTAATAGCGGTCCTAGTGTAAGATTTACAGACAGAAACTAACTCTTATAAACTACGTTTTACATGGCACTGTTCTAAACAATCTTTCTGTTATTGTTATTCAAAGACCGACATTGAATATAGTCATGATAAAAAGATTAACATATAATCATGATAAAACATTAACACTGCCTATAGTCATAGGACATGCAATGAGAAGAGGGAGCATTGAAAATATTATAACAACAGGAAAAATAGAAGGAAGAAGATCAAGAGGAGGACCAAGAGAAATGATACTGGACAGTCTGACGGGATGGTGTGAGAGGAGATGACCAGCTGAGCTGATGGCCTGCATGAATGATCGTGTACTCTGGAGAAGCATAATAGCCAATACTAGTCGGCACGGCACATGATGATGATGATGATGATGACGGCTATAGTCATGATAGACACATTAACACTGTGAATAGTCTTTTTGTATTAGAAAGCAATTCAGAAAATCTCTGATAGAAGATGTAAGAACATATAAAGGTACAGATGTCAACAGTGACCACCATCTGTGTATAGGTAAAATAAGACTACAACTGAAAAGACAACACAAGAAATCGATACTCAGAAAGATAAACAGGCACAGCCTACAAGAAGAAAATACTAAGAGTAACTTTAATCTGAAACTTATCAATCACTTACCAACGGTCAGTGAGGTAGAGGAGATAGATATAGAAAAATTATGGAATTCTTACAGCACAGCCATAATCACAGCAGCCAGAGCAAGCGCTGGACTGCAGAAACCAAATAGAAAAGCATGGATATCAGAAAACACGTGGAAATAGATGAAAGCCGAGCAGGCAAATTAGCCATGTTGAATGTAAAGACAGATCTTGGACAAGTTTTGGCAAAGCAACATACATAGAAGTAGACACTAAAGTAAAAAGTTCCGCTAGAAGGGATAACAGAGAATTCATAGACATTATGGCGAAAGAAGCAGAGGAAGTAGCAACAACAGGAGACAGCAAAACTCTATAGATCATAGAAAAGAGGTTAACGGGTTCTATTATATCCGAAGAAAGACCGGCCTTTAGCAAAACTGACACCATACTAACATCAAATAAATACTAGAAGCAAAGATTGGCCTAACACTTCCAAGAAATACATAATCGACCACAACCAGATGAATTAATAAATCTTGAAACCGATTTACCAATCCCACAACTAAATGTTAGCCTACATGAAATTACATTGAACGAAACTGAAACAGTGGTGAATCTAATGACTAACAGCAAATCTGCAGCTGGAGATGAAATAACAGCCGAAGTGCTGAAAGTTATTAACACTGACAACATGAGCCAACTACAGAGAATGTTTAATACAATTTGCAAAGAAGAAAAGATCACTTGTAACTGGAAAAAAAGGTATAACTGTTTAAATACCCACACAAAAAAATGCAACTTTAGTGACTGCAATAATTGGAGAGGAGTAACGTTGCTATCAGTTGTGTCAAAGTATTTTGTAAAGTTATTCTGAACAGAATTAAAGATATAATGGATGCTGCGATGAGAGGACAGGCAGGATTTCGAAAAGAGTCTCGACCAGATATTTACTCTAAGAATAATACTTGAGGTACTTACTGAAAAGCAGAAACCAATAATCCTGAACTTCACATACTTTTAAAAGGCATTTGACAGCATACACAGATATTAATTATGGATGATTTTAAGACTATATGGAATACCATCTAAAATTGTCAACATCATTAGAGATCTCTACAGCGGACATGATTGTGCAGTCAACACAGAAGAAGGAATGGCAAATGTTTTCAGAGTGACACACGCCTGAAACAAGGATGTATACTATCTCCCTTGCTTTTTGGAAGTGCAGCAGACTTCATAATGAAAAAAATTAGGCATGGTAAATGGGTCTCAACTATAAGATCTTGATTTTGTAGATGACATATCAGTGACAAAAAAGGCAAAGGACAGGCATTTGTGGAAAACCCTTACGGAAGCCCCATGTGCCCTGGGCACTTAAGGTTCAGAGAGAGATATCAGTGACAATGTGAATTCCATGCAAGAAAAAAAAAGCCCCTATCTTCATTGTCTAGTAAAATATGATTTTTCTATTATTATTATTAAACGGTATTATATTCATTCCTTTGCATGTCCCTTGCGGAACTTTGCCTCCCAAACAGCACTCCTGTAGGCCTCTCGGTTGTGAGCAAGATGGCCTGCTGCTGCTGCATCCATTTCCAGATCATCAACGATGTCTTGCAGCCATCTTCGTTTCGGTCTTCCTCTTTTTCTTTTTCCCATTATGTATCCTTCCAATACGGTCTTCTCTAAATTATCATGACGTTTAATCTGGCCAAAATATTTAAGTTTTCTCTCTTTAATCCTCTTTACTAGCCAGCCTTCTTCAATATTAAGCTCTTGTAGTATAGATATATTTGTTCTTTTTTGTGTCCACGATATTTGGAGAACTCTTCTATAGCATTTACATTCAAAGGCATTTATGTGCTTCTCAGCTGTTTTGTTAAGTGTCCAGGTCTCACAGGCATATGTTGCGATGGGAAAGATGCATGCCCTTAAAAATCTTATTTTTGTGGTTCTGTCTGCTCCTCTCCACAGATTCTTTATTTGTTTTACTTTCTGAAGAGCAACAGATGTCCTCCTTTTAATTTCCCTCATTGTATCTCCATTATTAGTTAGTAGTGATCCAAGATATTCAAAACTCTCCACTTCTTCCAGTTTTTCCTCACTGATACATATTTCAGTTGCCTTGTTTGTTTTGTCAGTTGTCATCACTTTAGTTTTCTTTGCATTAAGATAGAGGTTCTGCTCTTCGCTGTTCTTGCGGACTGACATAATTAGTTTTTCCATTACTTCTTGTGTTGTGGACAGCAATACTGTGTCATCAGCATATCTAATCTCTGGTATTTCATAACCTCCAACTGTTATGGCATCGTAATATTCTTTGTCTACATCTTCTCTAACATTCCTCATTATATTTTCAGTATACAAGTTAAATAAGTAGGGTGACAATATGCACCCCTGACGGACCCCTTGTTTTATGTCAAACCAAGTTGTTGTTTCACCATTTATTCTTACTGCTGCTTGTTGGTCTAAATACAGCAGTGATGTTAATTGTATCAAATGTGTTGGAAATCCCATTTTTTCCATTATTTCCCAAAGCTTCTGGTGTTGTACACAATCAAATGCCTTTGAGTAGTCTATAAAGGATAAATATAGATTCACATTAAGCTCCCTGCATTTCTCTATTATTAATCTTAGATTGAATATATGATCTCTTGATCCTCTTCCTTGCCTGAAGCCAGCTTGGACCATATTGACTTCTTATTAAACGGTATTATATATATATATATATATATATATATATATATATATATATATATCATCATGTGCCGTGCCGACTGGCGTTGGCTATTATGCTTCTCCAGAGTACACGATCCTTCATGCAGGCCATCAGCTCAGTTGGTGATCTCCTCTCACACCATCCCGTCAGACTGTCCCGTCAGACTGTCTCTCTCTTATCTTTTTGACAAGGTTTTTTGTCTCTCCAGCTCTTCTCCTACATTCTTCATTAGTTATTTTTGCTGTCCAGGGGATTCGCAACATTCTTCTAATAAACCACATACTGCTAATTCCAATGATTTTTGTGCAGACCTGCTTATTGTCCATGATTTACTTCCATACAACATGATAGGTTCAATATAGCATTTTAGGACTCGTTTTCTAACATTCATTGATAAGGATATGTTGGCTAATATGTTTCTCATTCTGTGAAATGTAGTCTTTGCTTGGGCTATTCTGTTACTATTTCTGTTCTGCATTTCCCATCTGATGTTATTACTGCTCCAAGGTATTTGAATTTCTCCACCTATTTTAGAATAGTTCCACTTGATTTTATACTGCATATTGGTGAATTCTGTTTCTTAAATATAACCATAGTCTCTGTCTTTTTGATGTTCAAAGTAAGGCCTTTCTGTTTATTTTCTTTGGCGACTTCATCCAAGAGATTTTGCAATTCTTGTTGGTTCTCAGCTATCAGTGCTGTGTCGTCAGCATACCGACTCTTGGTAATATTTTAATTTTATATATATATATATATATATATATATATATATATATATAATTAAAGACTATTCAACTCAAATGTAATATCCACCATCCTTAAAGCATGCGAAAGCTGGAAAACAACTAAAGAAATAGACAAGAAATTAGACTCTTTTGAAAACAAATGCCTAAAGAAAATACTCGGCATCAAGTGGAACGAATTCAAGAACAATGCAGAAATAAGACAGATGATTGAACAACAACCAAACTCATGGGCGATCAGGAAAAGGAGATGGACATAAGTTTATCACTTGATGAGAAGAAATGATCAGAGAATCCCAAAACAAACTATCAAGTGGAACACAACAGGCCGAATAAAAAGAGGTCGACCAGGCAAAACTCTAAAGAGGACATTGTTAAGAGAAGCCAATTCAATGGGCGTAACATCCCTTGAGAGACTGAAAAACTCGCCGAAGACAGAACATCTTGGCGAACTACTTTGCGAGCCCTATGTGACGTTTAACGGCACGGGAAGGATATAAGATATAATATACTTATGATAGAAACATTAACACCGGATATAGTCACTGACAATGAAAAACACCGAATCTTTGTATTAGTGTAAAGGTGGCCAAGTTCTGGTTGGCGAGCCACATGTGGCCCTTTGCGATAACTGCGACTTGGAGAAATGTTGACTGAGCTATTTTTTTTTATTTTTAAATCGTCAACGTTGAAAATATCCAGTCTCCCCCCCACCATAAAAAATCACAGTCTCTGTCACATAAATAAACAACTGACATTTTTTTCTTCATCGCCACTAATCTAAAAATAAACTTTCTGAAATTGTTCAATCGTATCAAGAAAGTAAACAGCAAGATGGCGTCCAGGGAAAAAAAACCTACGATTTCATCAGCGATAAATTAGTGCTTCCTTGTAATCCTCATTGCCAGATAGTTAAGACAGTTACTTACCGCCTTCATCCGCTGCTACAACTCAACCCCAACACTCGCGACATCGTCTCTCATTTAACTTTTTCTGCCCCTCAAAACAGGAACCAGGTCTGAAGGATATCTTCGTCTAGCCAGTCAGTCAGTCAGTCAGTCAGTCAGTCAGTCAGTCAGTCAGGCATTTACATCTTGCGGAACTTTGCCTCCCTAACAGCTCTCCTGTAGGCCTCTCGGTTATAAGCAAGATGCCCTGCTGCTGATGCATCTATTCTCAGGTCATCAACGATGTCTCGCAATCATCTTTTGCTTTCAGCCACCCTCTGGTATATCTTATCTTCCCGCATGTGAGGTCACTGATGTTTTTGCTATCTTTATTATGGGAGTCCTCTTTTTATCTGCATTGTTCATTTAACTACGCTTTCTTTGCTTCTCTGCATTTGTGTCCTATTTCTTTATTTATATTGCTATATCTAGATTATCATGACATTAAACGTCATAATGTAGAGAAAACCGTCTTGGAAGGATACATAGTGGGAAAAAGAAAGAGAGGAAGACCAAGACGAAGATGGTTGCAAGACATTGTTGATGATCTGCAAATGGATGCATCAATAGCTGGCCATCTTGCTTACAACCCAGAAGCCTACATAAGTGCTATTAGGGAGGTAAAGTTCCGCAAGGGACATGCAAATGACTGACTGACAGATCCTGCTATATTTTTTTTCTTGGTTATTTCTACACATTCTCTTGTCCGTTAGTCCCAAGATGTCATCTGTCATCCGTTTATTCTTTGGGGATTATTTTTCGGTGGTATTATGTCCTTAATAGTTTGGTGGAAAGAATCTCTTAAAAGTGCCCGTTGTTCATCTATACTATCTATCTTTGATATTGCATTGTATCTGTCTGTTATAATAACTGTGTTGTTCTCGCAGTTCTTGGTTACTTTTAATCAGCTTTGTACTCAGTTTGATGTATCCCACTTTTCTCCATATTTTCTTTAGCTTTATTCTAATGTTTCCACACAGTGGCTCGTGATCATTATTGCAGTCAGCTCTTCTCAAGGTTTTTGCTGTCACTAATATGTTCCGTTTGTTGATTTAATATCTGGTCTATCTGATTAAAAGTCTTTTTTTGTCTGGGCTGCACCAGGTTGCCAGTCCTCGGAGATGTTGTTTAAATAAAGTGTTTCCTACAATCATACTATGTATATTTGCCCATTCAATTAATTTCCAGTACATATCTTACATTCTTCCCGTGCCGTTAAACGTCACATAGGGCTCGCATGGTAGTTCCCCACGTTTCCTTGTTTTTGGCGAGCTTTTCAACCTCATCAAGGGATCCAACCAGAAGATCTTGATTTTTCTGATGACATAACTCTTATCAGTAACAATGTGAAGTCTATGCAAGAAAAAACAGATATCCTGTCTTCACTGGCTAGCAAAATAAGATTTGAAATTAACAAGGACAAAACAAAAATAATGAAACAACCAGTTAATCAAATTGAAAAAAATACACGTAGAAAGGACAGATCTTGAAGAAGTCAATCAATTTGCATACCTTGTCAGCTACATAGACCAGGATGGTGACACCAGAAAAGAAGTTAGAATTAGAATTGCAAAAGCAGCATTGATCTTCAAGAATCTTGAGAACATATGGCATTCAAAAGTTATAAGCACAAAAACCAAGTTAAGACTATTCAGTTCAAATGTAATATGTAATGCCTATCCTCATTTATGCACGCGAAAGCTGGAAAACAACTAAAGAAATAGACAAGAAATTAGACTTTTTTGAAAACAAATTCCTGAGGAAAATACTCGACATCATCTGAAACGAATTCAAGAACAATGCACAGATAAGACAGATAAGCGAACAACAACCAGTCTCATGGGTGATCAGGAAAAGGAGATGGACATATGTTGGTCATGTGATGAGAAGAAATGATCAGAGAATCCCAAAACAAGCTATCAAGTGGAACACAACAGGCCGAAAAAAAGAGGCAGACCACGTGAAGCTCTAAAGAGGACATTGATTAGAGAGGCTGTCTCCTCTCAGCTGAAAGGAACAATTCCAGCTTCCTTTAAACTATATTTCCACCTACTTGCTACCTTTTCTTATATCTCCTCTACCCTTGCCTATCTTTCTTTCTTGTCTTAATTCCATTCATTTTGCTATATTTGCTTGCCGAAGGCAATTTATTTTCCAGCCGTCTCTATTCTTCCTCTCTAGTCCATAATCGGCTTTGTTAGCTCCCTTGTCTAGGCATGCTTAGCAAGCACTCTTGTCATCTTAGTGTACTTTATTCTTCAGAAAGATTCTTCATTCTATTCTTCAGAACCTCCTTACTATGCCCTCTCACTCTTTTATCATCTACGCCATCTTTGGCGCTTTGTTTGGGCCATCGGTATCAGATAGTAGCAAGCTATCGCTAATTGTGGCATAACATTGTGCTGTTTATCACATGGTAAACAATGATTAAAACATTTCTCAGCCAATCGTTGGCTTTCACTTTGTGGTCTACTTCGTCTATCTGGGCGCATTTCATGCCAGAGTTTCTTACATGGAGGAGGCCAAAAGCCAAGTCTATATATTTTTCATACGTTTTATCTGTTGTGTTGTTTTTTAACGTGATCCTTTGAAAATATTTTGGCGAAATATTGGATTGTTGTATGTCCTTCATCTGTATGTACTCATCCTGCTTTCTGCCGTTCTTGTTTCTACCCACTTTCATTACTTTTCCCACCTTTTTTGTGAAACTGTCCCATACACTCATCTATTTTCATTAGATGTAATTGTAAGGAAGCATGGTGTCTGTCTTGGAAATACGATGTCACCAGACCAGATCAAAGACGACTGGTCTCTTTGTAGTATGCACGAGAGAAGAACAGCTGGCAGTTATTTATTTCTTGGTTGTCTGACATTTTGAAGCTGAAGGAGATTCATTTCTATGATGTATAGTCAGACAGTCAGTCAGTCAGTCATTTACATGCCCCTTGCTGAACTTTGCCTCCCCAACAGCTCTCTTGTAGGCTTTTTGGTTGTAAGCAAGATGTCCTGCTGCTGAAGCATCCATTCGCTGGTCATCAACAATGTCTTGCAGCCATCTTCGCCTTGGTCTCTCTCTTCCTTTTTTCCAATCATGTATCCTTCAAAGACTGTCTTCTCTAAATTTTCATGACATTTAGTGTGATTAAGATTACAACAATGATCCACTACTGGGAACTTTACTTTTAGAAAGTAGTTATTAACAATAAATAATTTAGTTTTAACGCTGCATTAATACATATTTTTATTGTTGTAGATTACAGGTTATTGTCTGGTATTGGAAGATCTGAGAAGAGAGAAGAATTTTAGAGAGACATTAACCCAGGTTAACAGAGACATTAACCCAGGTTAAGAGAGACATTAACCCAGGTTTAGAGAGACATTAACCCAGGTTTAGAGAGACATTAACCCAGGTTTAGAGAGACATTAACCCAGCTTTAGAGAGACATTAACAGAGCTTTATAGAGACATTGACCCAGGTTTAGAGAGACATTGACCCAGGTTTAGAGAGACATTAACCCAGGTTTAGAGAGACATTAACCCAGGTTTAGAGAGACATTGACCAAGTTTTATTGAAGATAGTCACTGAAGATATGGAACTGTGTAAGTTATTGATCTGTCACACTAAACCAAAAAGAATAAAACCTGCAGAATTCCATCAATAGTTCTTTATATATTATTTACACAAATCATCCATGCCTTCATAGACCTTATAATCGATGCTAGAATCACCAGAAGGAGGATATTTTTTGTTCTTGTTTGTTCATTCCTAACATAGCCATATTATATAGCCATTAGCCATGACCAGTTACTTGGTATGTATTTACCCAGTCATATTAAATTGCCAATTATCAGTCATTTCTATAAAACTCTATCAGAGATAACAAACGAACGAACGAACGAACGAACATACTTTATTTTCAAAGGGTTAAGAATTGGGCATGAGGCCTGCCTAACATTCTATCCTTCATCATACAGCTTTCACTCAGTCACAGTCATTCAGCATTTAATAATGAGTATTAATAATCATGAAGATACAATTAAATGATTACATAAATAAATAAAAAACTTATCTTTTGTTCATAAACTCAGCACTCTGATTTATGCATTCATTCAGTAATTCATTTGCATGTCCCTTGCGGAACTTTGCCTCCCTAATAGCTCTCCCATAGGCCTCTCGGTTGTGAGCAAAATGGCCTGCTGCTGGTGCATCCATTTGCAGATTATCAATGATGTCTTGCTACCATCTTCGCCTTGGTCTTCCTCTCTTTCTTTTTCCTTTTATGTAACCTTCCCAGGCGGTCTTCTCTAGATTATCATGACATTTAACATGTCCAAAATATTTAAGTTTCCTTTGTTTAATCATCTTTACTAGTCAGTCTTCTTCAATATTAAGTTCTTGTAGTATGGATATATTTGTTCTTTTGTGTGTCCACGATATTTGAAAAACTCTTCTTAGCATTTACATTCAAAGGCATTTATGTTTTTCTCAGCTGTTAAGTGTCCAGGTCTCACAGGCATATGTTGCGATGGGAAAGATGTGTGCCTTTAAAAATCTTATTTTTGTGGTTCTGTCTGTTCCTTTCCATAGATTCTTTAGTTGTTTTAATTTCTGAAGAGCAATAGATATGCTTCTTTTAATTTCCCTCATTGTATCTCCATTATTAGTTAGTAATGATCCAATATATTCAAGACTCTCCACTTCTTCCAGTTTTTCCTCATTGATACATATTTCAGCTGCCTTGTTTATTTTGTCAGCTGTCATCAATTTAGTTTTCTTTGCATTAAGATGGAGGTTTTGCTCTTGCTGTTCTTATGGACTTAGTTTTTCCATTCCTCTTTGTGTTGAGGACGGTAATACTGTGTCATCAGCATATCTAATCTCTGGTATTTAATAACCTATAATCATAATATTCTTTGTCTACATCTTCTCTAACATTCCTCATTATATTTTCAGTATACAAGTTAAATAAGTAGGGTGACAATATGCACCCTTGACGGACCCTTTGTTTTATATCAAACAAAGTTGTTGTTTCACCATTTTTTTATTCTTACTGCTGCTTGATGGTCTAGATACAGCAGTGATCTTCTTCTTCTTCTTCGTTCGCACTGTCTGTCTATATCTGCAGTCCTGTCTCTTGGATAAATTTCACAGTCTTTTGTAATTCATGTATAGAACCATAGAGCTTATCTTCTTTAGTGGTTTCACTGGGCCAGTAATTATTTCTCAGTGACTCGTAGTTGATGCAGTTCTGGAGGATATGTTCCACAGTTTGGGGCACCTGGGCACATGTACACAGATTAGTAGTACCAACCTTAAACTTTGTATACATATGACTTCGGAGTCGGCTGTGTCCTGTTCGGAGACGGAAGATGGTGACTTGTTCCTTTCTGTTTAGCATGTGATAGTCATCATGTGGTGGTGTTTGTGGCTTCCTGTAGGTTTTTATCATGCTTTTCTTCTGATTATAAGTGATTGGTATGTCTGGTTGCTCCATTTCAGTGCCCTCTTTGGCCAGTTGGTCAGCTTTCTCATTGCCTGGTATCCCACAGTGGGAGGGAATCCATTGCAAAGTGACTCCATGTTGTAAGCCAATTTTTGACAAGGCATCCTTAAGGTCTGGTAGTTTGTTGCACTGAAGAGCCTCCAGTACTGATCTTGCATCTGTGAGAATTACTACAGGACATGTATCAATTCTGGAGTCTGATAGTTTTTCAACTGCAGCAATAATTGCCCTAACTTCTGCATCAAAGTTGTTGCAGTATTTACCAGTGGGTATGGAAATCTTGTCAATGGTGTTGTTTGGATATTCAATATATGCTCCTGCCCCTCCATTCTTTATGGCATTATGTGCAGATCCATCTGTATACACACGTATCCAGGTGTCACATGGATATTTGTCATCTAGAACACTAAGTGTGGCTGTTGATCTTACAAGACTGCTCTGCATCTCACCATTCTGCACACCTTTCACTTCAGTCTGAATAGATATTTGTGTATAATCTGCTTCTTTCCATGGTGTATGCTCTGGTACAGATGATAATGGAGCGACTACAGTTGGAAGGTCAGGTATCAGCTTACGCATACGCTTGGCCTGATGAATGAAGCTGCTTCTTTTAAGCCGTCCTAATGCCAAGTTATTGAATCTCTCCTTCAGGGGATGGTTTACAGAGCTAAGGAATTTTTCTCCCATGGTCATGACCTTTGTGTCTCTACGTTCCTTTAGCGCTTGAACACCAACTATTTTCTGCATTTCTACTATTGGTGTGGACCTCATGGCACCTGTGATAATCCGTAGTGACTGATTTTGAACCTTGTCTAGATTATGCAGCGTAGTGTTTGATGCTGTGCACCAAGATGTTGAGCCATATTCTAAATGTGGTAGAATACTTTGCTGATATACATTCTTGAGGATTCTTTCACTAGCTCCCCATGTGGTTCCACTCAATTTTCTTAATATGGCTAGTTTTCTTCTGGCTTTTGCTTCTGCACTGTTGATGTGTTGCTTCCATGTCAGTTTTGAGTCAAGAGTCACTCCTAAGTAAGTGGGTTTGTTGTCCATCCTTAAGGGTATTTCATTTACAAAGATCTTACCTGTTTTCTGTTTAGATGAGAGGGTGAACAGAGTGGTACTTGATTTCTCTGTGTTGATACTTACACACCATTTGTTTGTCCATGATGTCAAGATGTCTGCTGCTCTTTGGAGTCTCTGTGTAGCAACTGTCGCATATTCATCTGTACACCACATGACCAGATCATCTGCATACAGTGCCGCTTTGATTCCATAGGGAAGTTCCTTGACCAGGTCATTAATGAATACAAGGAATAGAGTAGGCGAAAGGACTCCTCCTTGTGGTACACCGTGTCGCAGAAGTACTTTCTGGCTGTTGTGTCCATCCATTACTACTCTAGCTCTTCTATTGTGTAAATAGGACTTTATCCAGTTGTACAGTCTTCCATTCACATTGCAGTTTCTTAGTTTCCACAGCAGACCTTTTTTCCATACTTTATCAAAGGCTTTCTTCAGGTCTATCCACGCTGCTAGTACAAGGTTTTTCTCTTGGAATGCATCCTCAATCTCTTGAGAGAGATAGGTCACTTGATCTTCCGTACTGTAGTACTGCCTAAATCCTGCTTGTTGTGGAACGAGAAGGTTTTCACTTTCTAGGTACCATTTTAGCCTCAGGTCAATGATGCGTTCCATCGTTTTGCATAGGCAGCTAGTGAGACTGATTGGCCTGTAGCTGGAGGCAGTATCACTGTTTTTCCCTGGTTTTAGCAGTGGTACCATGCTTGCTTCCTTCCAGATTTGAGGTAACTTACCTGTGCTCCAGCACATATTGAAAATATCCAACAGCTTTCCCATTGCTGCCATTCCCAGGTTCTTGATCATTTCATTGGACACTCCATCTGGTCCTGGTGATTTCCTTGGTTTCAGTTTACTAACTGCTAGGTCTAACTCACTGCGTGTGATTGGTGCATCCATGACCTCCACTTTTCTGACTTGTTCCTCCTCTTTCTGTGGCTCGATGCGCACTGTACGCTCCTTCTCTGGATGGATATCAATGTTGCAGTCCTGTGCAAAAATGCGAGCAAAGTGATCTGCTACCTGCTTACCTGTAAGAGTTTTCCCATCCTCTATTAGTGTAACCTTTGTACTTCTTCCAGTACTCTCATCATTTAACTGTTTGATTAGTTTCCACAGTTTCCTTCCATCCTTTTCAAAGTTTAGGGACTCTGTTTTCTCTCTCCAACTTTCCCGTCTGGCTTGCAGCTTTGCTCTCTGAAATTTGGCCTTAGAATGTTGGTAATTATTGTGGTGTTCTTGGCATGGTCTATTTTCTGCTTGCTTTCGAGCTGCTTCCACGTCATCATGGAGTTTTCCCACCTCACTAGACCAGTATGGTTTATAGTCCCTGCGAGCTCCTCTGGGAATGGTTTCACGAGCGGCCTGAAGGATACAAGCATTGAATTCCTTCACTATGCTGTTAATATCCTTACCTTCTATGGACAGCTGTCCCACCAGGATACCTGTACGATGTCTGTACATTGTCCAGTTTGCTTTTTTATAGTTCCATCTGGGGAGAGGGTTACTGGTGTTACGGAGTTCATTTTCTATTGTCAGGAAGACTGGTCGATGGTCGCTACCTCCAAGTTGTTTTCCAACTTCACGTGTAATGTTCCACTTCAGATCTGGAGAGTGGAATGCCAGATCTGGTGTTGATTTTGTACGCCATGCCCTTGAGTAAAATGTTGGGGCATCCATTGGCTGGTTGATCAGGAGAAGTCCATTATCATCCTGCCAGCTCTCAACTTCCTCTCCTCTCTTGTCTATGTGATCATAGCCCCAGCTCTGGGAATGACTGTTAAAATCACCACAGACCATCAGTCTCTCTTTGTGTGGGATTGTTCCTAAAGCAAGTGGGCGGTCATTAGGACAGTAATAGTTAAGGAGGTGGAAATCTGTATCACTACTTTTTAGATGGATCATCTGGTATTCGGCTCCTTCCATGTACACTCCCACCTGACATGCGCTGATGTTATTCTTAACAAGTGTGAGTACTCCTCCTTTTCTTCTGTCCTTTCGGTCTGATCTAAAGCACTGGTAGCCTCTGATTTTAAAGGCGGCATCTTTGGTTAGGTGTGTCTCCTGTATGCAGCATATACTTACCTGCTCTGCAAAAAGTATGTTCTCTAGTTCAACCTTTTTGCTATAGCCACCTCTAACACTGCTGACACCCTCAGCATTCCACTGCATTATTTTAAGTTCTTGCTTTTTAGCTATTTTCTTCTGTTGTATTTTTTGGCCAGTAGCTCTACTCTCATGTCTCCTGACTCCACAAGACGAACTGAGAGGACCTCCAGTAGCATTGGGTGGACCCTTTCAAGGCAGGGGGCCCGGCACTGCACCTGCCTGGTTAGTCTTCACAGGGCGAGCACCATGTTTGAATACTGCAGATAGAGACATTTCATTAGCGATAATGCGTGTTACCCTGATTTTTGCGATGCGCCTTTTGGCTGGGTAACTCCGACTTCAGCACCTTTCCTTGCTAGGGCAGACTGTGGTCTTGCTCGGAACAGCAGTGATGTTAATTGTATCAAATATGTTGGAAATTAGGTAATTTTTCCATTATTTCCCAAATTTTCTTGTGTTGTACACAATGAAATGCCTTTGAGTAGTCTATAAAGGCTAAATATAGATTCACATTAAACTCTCTGCATTTCTCTATTATTAATTTTATATTGAATATATAATCTCTTGATCCTCTTCCTTGACTGAAACCAGCTTGGACCATATTGACTTCTTCTTCTATTTTCTTACGAAGTCTACCCATTATGATTTTTAACAGAATTTTACTGGCATGACTAATCAGGCCAACAGTTCTGTAGTTTTGCATCTAATTTCAGGTTACCCTTTTTGGCAGTGGTATGAATACAGTTCTTTTTATTCTTTTGGACAAATACCTGAATGCCATATCTTTTAACATAGTGCATGATAGATTGTTGTACATTCCTTTCCTCCTGCTTTAATAAGTTCAGCTGTTATCTCATCACATGCTGGTAATTTACCATTGTTCAGATTCTTAATTGTCCATAAAACTTCTTCTATTGTCGGTTCGGGTTCTTTCTTCTCCAATGATTTCCGCTTTCTTAGTCGGTTGTTTCATACATTCCTCTGCAATATTCCTTCCATCTTTCTAGAACTTCCTCTGTCTCTGTCAAGGTATTCCCTATCTTGTCACAAATTATATTTACCTTAGGTGTGACCTTTCTCATCAATGTCTTCATTTCTTTAAACATTTCACTATCTCTTCCACACTTCTGATGTTCTTCTATTCTTTCACAGCAATCTTGTATGTATTGTTTTTTGTCTTTTCTTATGTTTCTTCGTACTTCTTTTGTTGAAGATTTATATTTCTCTTTGGTGTTATTTGTCACTTTCCATTGTGTCTTCATTTCTCTATATTGTTTTATCAGTTCTAGTGTACCTTCTGTAATCCATCCATTCTTTTGTGTTTTCTTTACTGGAACCATGTCTTTAGCTGTTGTTATTAAGATATCTTTGGCCTGTGTAGCCAATTCATCTGCTGTCATCTCCTCCTGTACAGCCGTCAGGATTTCAGAACGGTTCTTCACTTCTATACCGTATTGTTCTGGTATTTTTGTAGGATCAAAGCGGAGTGGTCTTGATCCCGCAACTGTCTTTTTTATCTTTATCTTCATGTCTGCTATTAATAACTCATGGTCCATGTCACAATCAACACCTGGTAAAGTTTTTGCTGATGTTATACTTGACCTCCACCTTCTTTGCACTAAAATGTAATCTGTTTGATTCTTGGTTTTTCCATCAGGTGGTATCCATGCATAAAGAATTCTTGGATGTTGTTTGAAAAGTGTGTTAGCGACCATTAGCTCATTTTCCATGCAGAATGCCATTAGATTTTCACCTGCCTCATTTCTATGTCCTAAGCTTAATTTCACTACATCTTGTTCTTCATCATCTGCTCTTTCTGTACTAGTCTTTGCATTAAAATCCCATATTATTAATACAATATCATTGTTTTGTATCTGGTCTAGTGCCGTTTGCAGTGTGTTATAAAAGTCTTCTACTTCCCCTGCTTCTGCTGCTGATGTAGGTGCATATATCTGGATGATTTTTACATTTCTAGGAATGTCCTTAAGTCTGATTGTGAGGATTCTATCACTTACTGGATTGTAACCTAGTAATGCTTTTGATGTTGATTTGTCCAAGTAAAAAGCCACTCCATTCTTTCCTCCTAATTCTCCATCAGAGTGTATAAAGATATTATTATTCTCGCTCTTGATGTGTCCTGATCCTTTTCATCGATGTTCACAGATTTCCAAAATGTATATCTGATTTATGCAATAGTATGAAATAAACTTGCATTCTTATACTCATTCAAAACCAAAATTGACAGAAAACTGTTTAAAAATGAACAATCAAGCCATACTTTAAACTACTTTAGACTATGCATTATGAGGCGTATAGTCCATATCAAACAGATGTTGACAAATTTGAAGTTAGAAGAATGAGTATTACTTGTAAGTTTTACATAAGTTGGTAGGGCATTCCAAAGTTGGGCATCTAAGTAAGAGAAGCTTTTTTAAAACATGTCAAGCCTTGGTTTTGGGAGAATACAATTGCTTAAGCATTGGCTGTGTTTTGGATTGGATTTGAACAACAACCACAGATAGGGTGGAGCATTGTGTGATAGAATTTTATGAAATAACTTGGCCTTGTTGAAAAGAAATCTCTTCTTGAGGGACAGAATATCAAGATGTTTGTCCTTATTTGTAATATGTGCTCAATTTTTGTCATCTATAACCTTTATTGCTCATTTTTGAAGTGAATAAAGTCTTTTCGTGTTTGACATGGAGTTTTTTTAGGAAAACTACCTGTTTTCTGTTGGAAAGAAAAGATGTAATAAATTGTGTCAAGTCAGGGTGCAGTCTATAAGTCTCAAGCTTTCTAACTAAGATTTCAAGATTAATCATGTCAGATGCTTTTTTTAAAGTAAAAAGAGACAGCAGCGCATAATTTTTCATCGTTTATATTAGATAACCAATATTCTGTCATTTTTTGTGAGAGCTGTGTGGCAGGAATGTTTCAGCCTAAAGCCTGACTGACAGTCAACAATCAAATAATTTTCTTGCATATGTTGCAAGGTTGTTTTTTTGTATGTGTTTTTATAGTGGTCTTGACAAAATCGATAGAACAGAAATTGGTCTATAGCTTTTTCTCTGAACAAGACTTAAATAGGGAATATATTTTTGCAATTTCAAAAGTTTGAGGAAAATGACAATGTGCAATGCACTGATTTTAAATGTATGTTAGTGTATCTGTAATTATAGGGGCTGAGTAGCGTAATATCTTGTTGCTGATTTCATCAAGTCCTGCTGTGTTGCTGTTCTTTAAAGATAAAAGATAATTGTAAACTTCACTAACTGACATGAATGAAATACTGGGTTGCTTTAGATTGCAGATTTACTATGTATCTTATCTTATATCTTATAACCTTCCCGTGCCGTTAAACGTCACATAGGCCTCGCAAAGTATTTCGCCAATTTTTCCTGTCTTCGGCGAGTCTTTCAATCTCATCAAAGGATTTTATGCCTGCTAATTTTGCCTCTCTCAACAATGTCCTCTTCAGAGTTTCACGTGGTCTGCCTCTTTTTCTTTGGCCTGTTGTGTTCCACTTGATAGCTTGTTTTGGGATTCTCTGATCATTTCTTCTCATTAAGTGACAACATATGTCCATCTCCTTTTCCTGATCACCCATGAGACTGGTTGTTGTTAAGTCATCTGTATTATCTCTATATTGTTCTTGAATTCATTCCAATTGATGCAGAGTATTTTCCTTAGGAATTTGTTTTCAAAATAGTCTAATTTCTTTTCTATTTCTTTAGTTGTTTTCCAGGTTTCACATGCATAAATGAGGATGGATATTACATTTGAATTGAATTACTATGTATAAATTTATTGAAGGGTTGGTAGTGAAGATTTTAAGATATTGACTTCTTCTCTGTAGTGATTGCTGAACTCTTCACAAGTGGGAACATGATTATAACTCTACAAGTCAGACTGCTTTCACTTGTTTGCTAGAATGTTATTTGCTTTCCAGACAGACTTACTGTCTGATTTATTCTGAACTAGATTCTTAAAGTAGTTTTTCTTTTCTTGCCTAATTAAGTACTGAACTCTATTTCTAAGTAATCAGTAGCTAGTGAATTCCTTATTTTTTTGGACCTGATCTTTTCCCTCATGACTTGTAATATCTCAGGTGTTATCCATGGGGACTTGATGTTTAACTCTCACCTCTTTAATATGAACATGCTTGTCAAATATATCCCTGAAAGTTTTTATCCAGTATTCCAGGGCCTTATCAGGGTTAGTTAGTTGGTACACATGATCTAGAGGTCCTGCTTGTAACTTTTTCAGAAATGATTCTAAGCTGAATTTCCTACAACTTCTAAATTTAATACTGGTATTTTTATTTTGGAGAATTTTCAAGCCATGTCGAATCCATGTGCAACAGACTGGATAGTGACCACTCAGTGATGTGTGAGGGGCTTTACATTCTATAATGTTTTCTGGTTGAGCTACATATATGTGATATATTAGTGTGGATGATTTTTCAGTTACTCTGGTAGGTTTAGTGATAATTTGGGATAAGTTGTATGATAAAACAGTATCATTCCATGTAGTATCTTTTTGTCTAATTATATCCTTTAAATTAAATGACAAAACATAATCTATCATACTTGTAAAGTGATCATACCATGATGCTGTTGCATTTGGATTACGATAAAGAAACCCGAGTAAGATTGGGCTCTGTTTTGAAAGTTTGATTTCCAACCATATACATTCAATATCTGGTGTCTCAAGGTCTGTTCTATGGCAAGAGTGTATGGTTGTGGTAACATATACAACTAGTCCTGTCTCAAGTTTCCTAGTAGGGTCACGTGGAAGTAAATTATAACCGTCTATCCTAATGTCCTTCATCTTCTGTTCTTTCTGTACCAATCTTTGCGTTAAAATCACCCATTATTAATACAATATCATTTTTCCGTACCTGGTCTATTGTTGTTTGTAGTGTGTTATAAAAGTGTTCTACTTCCTCTTCTTCTGCTCCTGATGTAGGTGCATGTATCTGGATGATTGTTACATTTCTAGGAAATGTTGTAGGGAAATTTAGCATAGGACATAGAAATGAGGCAGGAGACAATCTTAATGGTGTTTTGCATGGAAAATGAGCTAATGATTGTTAACACACTTTTTAAACAACATCCAAGAAATATACATGGATATCACCTGATGGGAAAACCAGGAATCAAACACATTACATTTTAGTGCAAAGAAGGTGGAGGTCAAGTATAATATCAGCAAAATCTTTACTAGGTGCTGATTGTGACACGGACCATGAGTTATTAATAGCAGACATGAGGATAAAGATAAAAAAGACAGTTATGGGATCAAGACCACTCCACTTTGATCTTACAAGTATACCAGAACAATACAGTATAGAAGTGAAGAACCATTTTGAAATCCTGACGAAAAATATAGCAAGATAAATAAAGAAATAAGACGCAAATGCAGAGAAGCAAAAGAAGTGTGGTTAAATGAACAGTGCACACAGACAGAGGACGCTCATAATAAAGACAGCAAAAACATGCACAAACAAATTAATGAACTCACAGGCAGGAAAACAAAATATACCACAGAATGCCTGAAATCGAAAGAAGGTAAAATGTTAATGGGAAAAGAAGACATTGTGGACAGGTGGACAGAGTATACTGGTGAGCTATATGGAGGAGAAAGACCAGAATTAACACCAGATACTGAAAACTGTGATGGACCGCCAATACTTGAAGATGAAATCATAGATGCCATCAAACACATGAAGAAAGGAAAAGCGACTGGGCCTGATAATATAACAATAGAAGAAATAGAGGCACTAGAGGAGACAGGAATAAAAATAATAACCAAGTTCATTCATTCATTCATTCATTTGCATGTCCCTTGCGGAACTTTGCCTCCCAAACAGCACTCCTGTAGGCCTCTCGGTAACCAAGTTACTGAATGATATTTACAACAGTGGTTATATTCCCAGTGACCTGATTAAATCCACGTTTATAGCACTACCAAAGAAACCAGGTGCAAAGGAATGTGATGACCACTGGACTATCAGCCTCTCATGTCACATAACGAAGCTACTGCTGAGAATAATTATGAGAAGAACAAGGAAAAAGATAAAAATGGAAATAGCAGATGAACAGTTTGGATTTGTTGAAGGAAATGGAACACACAATGCCATTTATGCTTTACGAACACTAACAGAAAGAGCTTTAGAAGTACAGAAATATCTCTACTTATGCTTCATTGATTACACAAAGGCATATGACAAGGTGAAACAAATTATTAAAATGCTTGAAGACATCAATATAGATGGCAAAGACTTGAGGATTGTAAAACATCTATACTAGCAGCAAGAAGCAGCAGTTCGAGTTGAAAATAGAATTGGAAAATATCAACCTATAAAACAAGGGGTGTGACAAGGATGTGTACTATCTCCAGACCTTTCTTCTCTGTATAGCGAGAATATTCTAAGAACAATCATCACAGAACCAGGCATAAAAATTGGAGGATACAATATTAACAACCTTCGGTATGCTGACGACACAGTACTGATAGCTGAGAACCAACAAGACCTGCAAAATCTCTTGGATAAAGTCACCAAAGAAAGTGAACAGAAAGGCCTTACTTTGAACATCAAAAAGACAGAGACTATGGTTATATCTAAGAAACAGAATCCACCAGCATGCAGTATTAAATTAAACGGAATCATTCTAAAGCTGGTGCAGAAATTCAAATACCTTGGAGCAGTAATAACTTCAGATGGGAAATGCAAAACAGAAATTAGGAACAGAATAGGCCAAGTAAAGACTGCATTTCAGAGAATGAGAAACATATTATCCAACACATCTTTATCAATGAATGTTAGAAAACGAGTCCTAAAATGCTATATTGAACCTATCTTGTTATATGGAAGTGAATCATGGACAATAGGCAAGTCTGCACAAAAATCATTGGAAGCAGCAGAAATGTGGTTTATTAGAAGAGTGTTGCGAATCCCCTGGACAGCAAAAATAACTAATGAAGAGTGTAGGAGAAGAGCTGGAGACACAAAAAAACCTTGTCAGAAGGATAAGAGAGAGACAGTGTACTTTCATAGGACATGCAATGAGAAGAGGGGGCATTGAAAATATTATAAGAACAGGAAAAATAGAAGGAAGAAGATCAAGAGGAAGACCAAGAGAAATGATACTGGACAGTCTGACGGGATGGTGTGAGAGGAGATCACCAACTGAACTGATGGCCTGCATGAAGGATCGCGTACTCTGGAGAAGCATAATAGCCAACGCCAGTCGGCACGGCACCTGATGATGATGATGAGTAAAATTCTGTTAAAAATCATAATGGGTAGACTTCGAAAGAAAATAGAAGAAGAAGTCAATATGGTCCACACTGGTTTCAGGCAAGGAAGAGGATCAAGAGATTATATATTCAATATAAAATTAATAATAGAGAAATGCAGAGAGTTTAATGTGAATCTATATTTAGCCTTTATAGACTACTCAAAGGCATTTCATTGTGTACAACACAAGAAAATTTGGGAAATAATGGAAAAATTACCTAATTTCCAACATATTTGATACAATTAACATCACTGCTGTATCTAGACCATCAAGCAGCAGTAAGAATAAATGGTGAAACAACAACTTTGTTTGATATAAAACAAAGGGTCCATCAAGGGTGCATATTGTCACCCTACTTATTTAACTTGTATACTGAAAATATAATGAGTAATGTTAGAGAAGATGTAGATAAAGAATATTCTGATGCCATATCAATTGGAGGTTATGAAATACCAGAGATTAGATATGCTCATGACACAGTATTACTGTCCACAACACAAAAAGGAATGGAAAAACTAATTACTTCAGTCTGTAAGAACAGTGAAGAGCAGAACCTCTATCTTAATTAAAAAAAACTAAATTGATGACAACTGACAAAACAAACAAGGCAACTGAAATATGTATCAATGAGGAAAAACTGGAAGAAGTGGAGAGTTTAGAATATCTTGAATCACTACTAACTAATAATGGAGATACAATGAGGGAAATTAAAAGGAGGAGATCTATCGCTCTGCAGAAAGTAATACAAATAAAGAATCTGTGGAGAGGAGCAGACATAACCACAAAAATAAGATTTTTAAGGGCATGCATCTTTCCCATCGCAACATATGCCTGTGAAACCTGGACACTTAACAAAACAGTGAGAAACACATAAATGCCTTTGAATGTAAATGCTACAGAAGAGTTCTCCAAATATCATGGACACAAAAAAGAACAAATATATCTATACTACAAGAGCTTAATATTGAAGAAGGCTGGCTAGTAAAGAGGATTAAAGAGAGAAAACTTTAATATTTTGAACACATTAAACATCATGATAATTTAGAGAGAAGACTGTATTGGAAGGATACATAATGGGAAAAGAAAGAGAGGAAGATGGCTGCAGGACATCGTTGATGATCTGCAAATGGATGCAGCAGTGGCAGGCCATCTTGCTCACAAACCAGAGGCCTACAGGAGTGCTGTATGGGAGGCAAAGTTCTGCAAGGGACATGCAAATAAATAAATGAATGAATCCTAATGTCTTCGTCAGGTATGTTTTTATTTTGACGACTTTCTGAAAAACCAAAGACATGGAAGTTATGATGAACTATGTTAGTTGCCTCAGATAGTTTCCCTAGCAGGTGATAAATGTTTAAATGACCAGTTCTAAGAAAATACTTTTGTAGCCACTCATCAACTATATGTAGGTGCCATTTTGCTACAACAGGTAAAATATTATGGTAAAGTTACAATGATAATTAATTGTATGACAAGATATTTCATGAAATTTCGCAGTTTCTCTCATCTAAACATGATGTGTCTGACCGTAAGCTCAAGTTCTTATCCAGGTTTGTTTTAAGTACTGGGCGACGCTGTCTGGGTGTAAGATCAAGCTCCTGTCCAGGTTTGTGCTAGGTGATGCTGGCTCAGCCTATGATTTTGTCTCCTGATTTGGGTTAACTTCATCTGCAGAAACTTTCTGGATACATTTTTCTTGAATGTTATGTTGGTCCAGAGTTTCTGACTGCATCAAATCGATAAGACATTTCATGCTTTTGTTTTCCTCTCTGAGAGTCATGATTTCTCTCCTGAGACTAGCATTTTCAATGTTGAGAGACTGTTTTATTTCTTCAGTCATGTCTTTGATGAGGGTCTTTACCAACTTCTTGACAGCATTTATTACATCCTGGCTAAAAGGAATTGATGACTTTTCACCAGAGGTTGAATTTTCCAAAGAACTTTGGTTGTCAAGTGACTCTTGACAACTGTGGTTTGTGATCTACTATCATGTTTATACCACTATCATGTAGGTGGACCAGGAGATGTGGTACCTTCCAGCACAAGAGATGGGTTCCTAAACTAAAGACTCAGCCTTCCTACCTTTTTATTTCTCCATTCCCCGCACACCTCCTTCCCCCTTTCCCTCACCCGCTGTTTCCAGTTCCTAGTCAAAGAAGTGGGGGTACTTCATTGTTAAGAATTTGGCTGTTTTGAAAAGCAATTAAGAGAAGGTTTCAGACAAAAGCCAGGCCACGTTCTGTGAATCCAGCGCTCACCTGAAAAGGTCTGATCAAGATTCATGAGTGAATAGAATTTATCAAGTTTCACAACAAAATAGAATGTATGAAGACTCAAAAAAAACCATACTGTACTTTGTGAAGTTTCACAAATATATACACGTATATCACAATTCTGAAAAGAACAAAATGTGTCAAGTTTTAGAACATAATATATATCACTATTCAGAACAGAACAAAATTTGTCAAGTTTCAGAACAGAAAATATATCATGACAAATAAAAGAACAACATTTGTCAAGTTTCAGAACAGAATATATATCACAACTCAGAAAAGAATAACATTTGTCAAGTTTCAAACCAGAATATATATCACGACTCAGAAAAGAACACAATTTGTCAAATTTCAGAATAGAATATATATCAAGATTCAGAAAAGAAAAAAAAATTGTCAAGTTTCAAACCAGAATATATATCATGACTCAGAAAAGATGAAAATTTGTCAAGTTTCAGAACAGAATATATACCACGACGCATAAAAGAACAACATTTGTTGAGTTTCAGAACAGAATATATATCATGACTTAGAAAAGAATAAAATTTGTCAAGTTTCAAACCAGAGTAATTATCATGATTTAGAAAAGAGCACCATTTGTCAAGTTTCAGAACAGAATATATGTCACGACTCAGAAAGGTACATAATTTGTTGTTTCAGGACAGAATAGCAAGCAAGACTCAGAAAATAACATAATCTATTTAACTTTATTATATAATATATATATTTTATCTTATATCCTTCCCGTGCCGTTAAACTTCACATAGGGCTCGCAAAGTAGTTTGTCAATTTTTCCTGTCTTCGGCGAGTCTTTCAGATTCATCAAGGGATTTTATGCCTGTCAATTTGGCCTCTCTTAACATTGTCCTCTTCAGAGTTTCATGTGGTCTGCCTCTTTTCTTTGGCCTGTTGTGTTCCACTTGTTAGCTTGTTTTGGGATTCTCTGATCATTTCTTCTCATCAAGTGACAACATATGTCCATCTCCTTTTCCTGATCACCCATGAGACTGGTTGTTGTTTAGTCATCTATCTTATCTCTACATTGTTCTTGAATTCATTCCACTTAATGCAGAGTATTTTCCTTAGGAATTTGTTTTCAAAAGAGTCTAATTTCTTTTCTATTTCTTTAGTTGTTTTCCAGTTTTACATGCATAAAAGACGGTAGATATTACATTTGAACTGAATAGTCTTAACCTGGTTTTTGTGCTTATAACTTTTGAATTCCTTATGTTCTCAAGATTCTTGAAGATTGATGCTGCTTTTGCAATTCTAACTTCCTTTCTGGTGTCACCATCCTGGTCTATGTAGCTGACAAGGTATGAAAATTGATTGACTTCTTCAATATCTGTCCATTCTATGTGTATTTTTCCATTTTGATTAATTGGAATTTTCATTATTTTTGTTTTGTCCTTGTTAATTTCAAGCCCTATTTTGCTAGCCAGTGAAGACAGGCTATCTGTTTTTTCTTGCATGGGATTCACATTGTTACTGATAAGAGTTATATCATTAGCAAAATCAAGATCTTCTAGGTGGGTCCTATGTATCCAGTCAATACCTGTGTTACCTGTGCAGCATTTTTTCATTATGAAGTCTATTGTAATTCCAAAAAGTAAAGGAGACAGTATACATCTTTGTTTCACACCTGTTTCAGTCTTGAACCATTCACTCATCCCTTCTTCTGTCTTGACTGCACAAACATATCCATTGTATAAGTCCTTAATGATGTTGACAATTTTAGATGGTGTTCCATATAGACCTAAAATTCTCCATAATTAATCTCTGTGTATGCTATCAAATGACTTTTTAAAGTCAGTGAAGTTCAGTATTAATGGTTTCTGCTTTTCAATATGTTCTTCAAGTATTATTCTTAGAGTACAGATCTGGTTGAGACAGATTCTCCCTTTTCGAAATCCTGCCTATTCTTCTCTCATTTCAGTACCCACTATATCTTTAAGTCTATTCAAAATGAGCTTGACACAACTGATATTAAGGTTACTTCTCTCCAATTGTTAAAGTCACTAAGGTTGCATTTTTATTGGTATTTTAACAATGAATCTTTTTTCCATTTAGAAGGACCTTTTATTCTTTCCAGACCTTTTTAAACATTCTCTGTAGTTGTCTCATGTTGTCACTGTTGATAACTTTTAGTATTTCGGGTGTTATTTCATCTTCACCTGCAGCTTTTTTTTGTTAGCCATTAAACTCACTGCTGTTTCAGTTTCATGCAATTTAATTTCATCTAGGTTGACATTTAGTTGTGGGGTTGGTAATTCGGTTTCAAGGTTTAACAATTCTTTTGTGTGTGGTCGATTAAGTATTTCTTGGAAGTGTTCAGCGCATCTTTCCTTTTGGTCTTTACTTGATGTTAATAGGGTTCCAGTTTTGCTAAGGAGTGGTCATTCTTTAGATGTAATAGTACCTGTTAGCTTCTTTTGTACGTTATATAAAGTTTTGCTGTCTCCTGTTTTTTGCTGCCTTTTCTGCTTCTTTTGCCATATTGTCTATGTATTCTCTTTTATCCCTTATAGCTGAACTTTTTATTTTCTTGTCTATTTATTTGTATGTTGCTTTCATCAGATCTTTCCAAGATCTGTTTTTACATTCAACATATCTAATTTGACTGCTCGTCTTTCATGTATATACTTCCATGTGTTTTCTGATATCCAAGCTTTTCTATTTGTTTTTTTTCAGTCCAGTGCTTGCTTTTGCTGCTGTGATTATGGCTGTAGTGTAAGAATTCCATAATTCATCTATACCTATCTCCTCAACTTCACTGGGTGTTTTGGAATGATTCGCAATTTTCTGGTTGAAATTACTGTTAGTAATCTCCTCTTGTAGGCTGTGCCTGTTTATCTTTCTGTGTACTGATTTCTTGTGTTGGCTTTTCAATTTTAGTCGTATTTTCCCTATGCACAGGTTGTGATCACTGTTAACATCTCCACCCCTATAAGTCCTTACATCTATCAGAGATGTTCTGTATTGCTTTCTAATATAAAATTACCTATGTGGTATCAAGTTTTATCATCTGGAGATATCCATGTTGTTTTATGTTTCTCTTTGTGTTGAAATATAGTGCCTCCAACGATCATGCCCTCTGTTAGACATATTTCAATTAATCTTTCTCCGTTCTGATTAACCATGTCAATTCCTTCTTTCCCCATTACTTTTTATACATCGGTGTTATCTTTCCCTACCTTAGCGTTGAAGTCCCCCATAGCAATTAGGATGTCATGTTTATAGACTTTGTTGAAGATTTGTTGTAATTGGTGATAGAATCATATACATATACATATCTACACCTTATATATTAAAATTCAGGGCAGAACATAATCTCTCGCACTTCAGAATATATATATCTCAATCAAATGTAAAACAGAATATAATCTATCTTCAAATTAAAATTTCTCTCTCTCTTTCTCTTCTCTTCTTCTTCTTCTTCTTAAGTGTTATAAAATAACTAAACACAAACATACTAGCATCAAATATAGGAACTTTAACTTGAAATTAATTTTAAATGATCTAAAACCTTCTCTTACTATGTACGATTATCATTAAACCAACTCAGATGAGGCTATTGAATACTGGATTGAGATATTTTGACACAATTTTGATAAACATTTGCCCGTCAAAGAAATGAGAGTAAAACATATAACAAAATCCATGTGGATAACTCCTGATATCTTGCAGCTCATGAGGAAACGGGATGAAGTTCCTAAGATCAAAGATTTCAGTAGCTGTCGTTCACTTAGAAATAAGGTGCAGTATTTAATTAGGCAGGAAAAGAAAAATTAGTTTAGAAATGTAGTGAAACTGAGAGTAAATCATTTTGGAAAGCGATAAATACTCTTGTAAATAAAATAAAGAGGCATGACACACAAATTCTTAATGATGAACACATTTGCACTAACTTCAGTGAACATTTTAAGGAAGAAATTCATATTCTAAAATTTTCATTACAGACCCCTAATTGCGACCTGAGTGTGTTTAAAACTTACAGCGACAGTAAACGTGTACATCTAAAACAATTAAGTATGCCTTTCCTCACAGTCAGTGAAGTTTATAACTACATCCGATCTTTAAAGAACACTAACTCAGCAGGATGTGATGACATTAGTAACAAGATACTATGCTACGCTGCACCAGTTATCACAGACACACTAATGTACATATACACTAAAATGACCGAAAACTGGCTATCTGAGATAAATGATGATAAAATGTGTGGTGCTGTCTTTGTTGATTTCAAGAAACCCTTCAATATTATTGATCATGAAATTCTTACAAAAAAAGCTGGAAGGTTATAGATTACACCCTGACCTAATAAAATGTATTACATCTTTTCTCTCAGGTAGAAAACAAGTAGTTTGCTTTAGAAACAAAATATCTGACTCTTTTGTGGTTGATACTGATATTCCTCAAGGCTCCATTCTTGGTCCTCTTCTCTGTGCTATCTATATTAACGATTTACCACTACATTTAAAGCACTCTTCATGTGATATTTCTGGAGATGACTACCATTTACAATAGTGACTATGACATCAATAACCTACAGACAACGCCCCAAAATGATATAAAAAGTTTGATTAAATGCGAAAATATAAATGGTATGTTGATAAACAACAACAAAACAAAATCCTTGCTTATCACTACAAGATATAAACTACAGAATGCAACAAATACTACACAACAGCTTTGTGCTGGGACTGCGGCAATAGAAAACGTTCATGAACATAAAACTATAGGACTCATTATTGATCAACATTTAACTTGGAATTCTCACGTACATAACCCAACAAACTTGATAGCACATAAAGTTTACCAATTAGCCAAAAATAAACAGTTTATCGACCAAGACATACTACATATCACATACGTATACAAACATGCATATAATATTTTTCTCCAATCTTGGATGGCTACTCAGTTTCAAACACAAAAAGGCTCCACTCACTTCGCAAACAAACAGTAAAACTCATTTGTAGTAAATAGCCTGTACAAACTGCAGATCAGCACAAAGATCTCAAAATTCTACACCTCAAATATTGAGTCATTTATGAGGGGTGATGGATAAATTCGTGGCCTAAGATACAAATACTTGAAACACACAATTGATATTAGGTGCATCTGTAGATCAGGTTAATGTAAGATTTAAAACAAAGTGTAGAGAAATTAACTGCAAGCAGTTTTTTTTTTCAAGGTACCGAAGTGCTAAGGGGTGCCAGAAACTGTGGAAATGGATAACATTTCTCATCGAGAAGTCAATCGCTACCTCTGCATTAAGGGCTTATAATCCAGAGAGATCCATGAGGATATAGTAGATACTCTAGGGGAGAGTGCCCCTTCTTACATCACAGTTAAGAAATGGGCAGCTCATTTCAAACATAGAAGCGAGAGGCTAGAATAAGAACCCCGACCAGAAAGACCAAGAACGGTAACCACTGATGAAACCACTGGCAGAATCCATGACACGATAATGGAGAATCGACAACTAACTGAGCGGTACATTGGTACTGAGTTGGGCATCTACCAGGAACGTGTTCGTGCCATTATTCACAATGATCTTCAAATGACAAATGTTTCTGCTCGATGGGTCCCGAAACTTCTTGGAGCTGATCACAAACGACAATGTCTCAACATGTCAAGAGACAATCTTTCTGTAGCTTTTTTTTTTTTTTTTGCCATTTTTCTGTAGCTCTTGAAAAGTTTCTTCAGCAATGTGTTATTATCGATGAGACTTGGATTCATTATTTTCAGTCAGAAACAAAATAACAGTCAAAGCAGGGGAAACATCATGGATCTCCACCTCCAAAGAAAGTAAGTGTGGTTCTGTCTCCAGGCAAAGTGATGGCTTCCATCTTTCGGGATTCAGAAGGTGTGCTATTGGTAGACTATCTTCAAAAGGGCAGAACTGTCACCGGGACATATTACGCTAATCTTGTGAAGAAACTGCAGGTCAAAGTGAAGGAAAAGCATCGAGGGAAACTGACGAGAGGAGTCATCTTTCAGCAAGACAATGCTCCAGTTCACAAAGCGGCTGTGACAGTGGCTGCCTTCCATGAATGCGGCTTCTAGCTTCTTGAAAATCTCTTGTTCTCCAGATTTGGCCCCTTCGGACTATTACCTGTTTACTAAACTAAAAAATGAGCTCAGTGGTTGCAAATTTTCTTCAGATAATGACGTCATTCATGTTGTAGAACAATTTCTACTGGCACAAGATGCTGACTTTTACAAAGAAGGGATCCGTATGCTCCAGGATCACTGGACTAAGTGGATAAACGTGCAGGGGGATTATGTTGAAAACTAAGCCAACATTTTGTCCACAAATAATCCGCTGTACTTTAGGCCGCGATCTTATCAATCACCCCTCGTATAAAAAAAACTCCAGTTTGTTCATATAATTTTGTCGCACAATGCTCCGCCTAACTTGTAGCGACTGTTTACGTCCAGCGTTAAACATAGCTAACGTTTAAAAAAAACTGTTCTTCCTAAACCCAGGGCTGATCTGTACAGGAAAACCTTGCATACTCTGCAGTACAGCTTTGGAACATCCACCCCTACCATTTAAAATCCATTAGTAATACTTCATCCTTTGACTCAAACTTTTCAATATTTACTTGCTTGTATACAACTATATACTTCTATATAATTAGTCTCTCACCCCATGCTTCGCCATCCATCAGAGTCTAAAAGGGCATAGTTCTAAATGTAAATTGTTAGATCTTGTTAGAAATTATTTTAGAAATATTGTTAGAAATTATTTTAACATTACATGTAAAAGAATATACGAGGGTCATACCGACAGTCGTGAGCAATATTTATTTATTTAATCAGAATTTTTAGACAGAGAAAATATAAATGGATCACTTTAATCTGCATCTTTTCCTTCACTTTTCAACATAATCTTCATTTCTTTGCACACTTTTTCCTCATCGCTCTGCAAGTTTGAAAATACCCTCCCTGTAGACTGCCGCTGCACCTGACAGAATGCACGGACGCACTGCTTTCTGGACGTTCTCTCCTGTGTCGTAATGATGGCTTCGCAGTTGTTCTTCCACAAAACCGAAAAGATGGTAATCACTGGGTGCCAGGTCGGGGTTATAGGCAGGGTGTGGATGAATTTCTCGACCTATTTTCTGAATATCTTCAGTTGTCCGTCGAACAGAGTTTTTCTCACAGATTTGTGATCTTCAGTCAGCAGACGTGAGACCCAGCGGGCACAAACGTTCTATAGCCTAGGGTTTCAAACATTTCCTGTACTACATTGTGTCCTATTCCAAGATTTACAGCGCTTTCAGACAGTGTGACATGTCTGTCTTGTTTAATGATGTCGCCAACTCTTTCTACGTTGTGTTCAGTGGAGGCAGTTCGAGGGCGACCGCTGCGAAGCATATCTTGGATGTTTAGTTTTCCATTCATTTTGACCCTGGCTGCTCTGTATCTCAAGAAATCTTGTATCCACCAAAACATTGTGATACATGTATATTTTCTCAAACTATAGATTCTGATTTTTAAAAAAAAATATTTGCTAACGACTTTCGGTATGATCCTGGTATGTTATTAGAACTGTACTGAAAATTCATTTTTTTCGTTTATGTACATGCCTGCGTGTCTGCGTGCATTAATGTGTTAGGCTAATTACATATTTTCTTATACTGTGAATGTAATATTTTAATGTTCCACACTTTTGATATGTCTTTTCCCTCTCGTAATTTCTGTACTTGTATTAAATCGAGTGCTTGGAAGGAATGAAAGATGGAGTGATGAAGGGTAGAATGTAAGACGGGCCTGCCTGTCCATTTCTTTACCATTTCATTCATTCTGCTACTTTTTCATGTGCGTTGTAGAACATTGGTGTCTTGATAGGCAGTCTAAAAGTACAATAGATTCATGATCTTCAGTGAGTGTGGTGTTTAGGATATCAGTGCTATCTCTGGCCCACCAATCTCATCGGCGCCCCTTCTCTCTCTGTCTCTGTCTGTCTGTCTGTCTGTCTGTGTGTGTGTGTGCGTGCGTGCGTGCGTGCGTGCGTGTGTGTGTGTGTGTGTCCCCGTCCTTCTTTATTTCAGGAACTAAAAATATTCAATTATTGCACTAGACCGTCCATCGTGTAGCTCAAGAATGACAAAGATAACTAAAATATATTTTCTTGATATAAATGTTGAAAATCAGACTAGAATCACATCCTGTTCTTCTAAGATGCTTCTCTTGTTTCTCTGATCCTTTCAATATATTCTCTGGACTCTTTTCGCTGCTTCTGGCCACGCATTTCACTGATGTCCAGTACGTCTAGGTGTTGTCTATTCATTTCTCGGATTACGTGAGCATTTGTTGACGGTGCTGCCATTGTTCTTACATTCCAGAATCCAATCTTTGTCACATATTTGGGGCCGATGAATGTATTCTTTCTATCTTTGTCTGCGGTCGTCGGAGTTGGTATCCCTGATGCTCGGGTTGATTTTGTTGCAAGTTTACATAACAGTTGCATTTTTCCCCATGTGAAGTCTCCCCTAGATGAGTCTCATGATAAGGTTGTTAGCCTATGGCCAAGTCCCGTTTTACGATACGTGACGAAGCAAAAGAATCATGGGAAAGTATGCAGGAAGAGCATTAAACAGCTCCCGCCATCTTTGACGTCACTCGGAAAGGAAACATGGATACATAAATTAATCAAACAGTTTGAGAGTTGGAATTCTAAAAAAGAATGCACTGGTGGTCTTCCATGAACAAAAAAGAAAGAAGCAAATGTCCTATACTTAAATTATCAATTCAACAGCGTGGAAGAAATAAATAAACCATCACTTTGACAGTAACAGCAACGCTGATTTAGAAATACGCTTTAAAAAGTCACGTATTAGGACATCAAATCCTCATCCTAATTTTCATAATTCTGCTTTTTTTCCCCATGTTTCTTTATTTGTAGATGGTTCAAAAGCCTTATATAGCTCAAGTCTTCACCAAGTCATAACCTGGACTGTAACTTAAGTCTTCACCAAGTCTACAAGTGGACTGTAACTTAAGTCTTCATCATGTCTTAACCTGAATTATAATTTAAATCTTCAAAAAGTCTAAACCTGAACTGTGTCTTAAGTCTTCAACAAGTCTAAACATCATCATCATCATCATGTGCCGTGCCGACTGGCGTTGGCTATTATGCTTCTCCAGAGTACGCGATCCTTCATGCAGGCCATCAGCTCAGTTGGTGATCTCCTCTCACACCATCCCGTCAGACTGTCCAGTATCATTTCTCTTGGTCTTCCTCTTGATCTTCTTCCTTCTATTTTTCCTGTTGTTATAATATTTTCAATGCCCCCTCTTCTCATTGCATGTCCTATGAAAGTACATTGTCTCTCTCTTATCTTTTTGACAAGGTTTTTTGTCTCTCCAGCTCTTCTCCTACATTCTTCATTAGTTATTTTTGCTGTCCAGGTCTAAACCTGGACTGTAAATTAGGTCTTCACCAAGTCAAATTCTCTACTGTAATTTAAGTCTTCACAAGGTTTAAACCTGGACTGTAACTTAAATCTTCACCAAGTCTTAACCTGGACTGTAACTTAGGGCTTAATCAATCAATCAAGTGCGGTGCGGAGTGGCGTAGGCGATCACTTCTCTCCACAGTTCCGTGCCTTCAAACTTGATTATGAGATCTTTGCTTAAGGCTTAAGCAAGTCTAAACCTGGACTGCAGGTCTTCACAAAGTCTAAACCTGGACTGCAGGTCTTCACCAAATCTAAACCTGTACTGCAGGTCTTTACCAAGTCTAAACTTGGACTGCAGGACTTCACCAATTCTAAACCTGTACTGCAGGACTTCACCAAGTCTAAACTTGGACTGCAGGACTTCACCAAGTCTAAACTTGGACTGCAGGACTTCACCAAGTCTAAACTTGGACTGCAGGACTTCACCAAGTCTAAACCTGGACTGCAGGACTTCACCAAGTCTAAACCTGGACTGTAGCTGATGGCTTCGCCGAGTCGTATTTCACCATTGTAGATTAGGGCATCATCAAGTCTAAATCCAGTATCATACATCTTGTTACAGTTAACCAGCTTTCGTTCACTCATACATGAAAACAAAACAGCGTAACAGACAGGCATTTTTTATGCTTAAATGGAAAATATGATGATTAGTGATAACAAGAGAGACAGACAGACATACAGAATGATAGTTAGAGGCAGACAGACAGACAGACAGACAGACAGACAGACAGACAGACAGACATACAGATAGACAGATAGACAGATAGATAGATAGATAGATAGATAGATAGATAGATAGATAGATAGATAGATAGATAGATAGATAGATAGATAGATAGATAGATAGATAGATAGATAGATAGATAGTGCATCCTCACTATATGACTTCTAATTATGGCTTCTGAATACAATTACTTTTTTTTTAGCCATTTGAAAGTATTTAATTTCATGTAATTTTCCAGGAATATAATATTTTAATTTGTTTGAGTTTTATACTCTGCTCCAAGTTTCCATCTTATTCGTCCAAAGAGAATTTGTTTAATGTAGTATTCATCACCATCCTGTGCCGGCTTCTCTAGGAAGATTAATTTGCATTGGCTTTCCAACTTGCTTTTCCTTGTTTTAACAGTGCAATAAGCCAAACTGAATCCAGTCCTTAAAAAAAATGTCCATTAATTAATATTACTGTCGTCCTATTTCTTGTTTTCCTTCAAAGTTTTCTTCTTGGAAATAAGGTCATGACACATAAATGACACATCTCTTTTTTTGTTGTTAGTGTTGTCCAGTATGCGCTAGACACTTGCAGGAGACCATGAGTTTGTGCTTGTATCTAAAAAAAATTTGGTACCTGGGGGAGACTGAATCTAAGCCACAGAATTTCCTTGTCATGACCTCGTTTCTTTTCCTGTGTCACGACCAAACAGGCATTGATGGCTTCGCTGTCACAGAGATTTGTATGGGGACACGAGATAACTAAGTTGATTAATGCGCTGTTCTCCCGTGACCAGACAGACGCTCGTCCTACCAGAGTCCGTGGTTCAAGTCCCAGGAACTTCTGTTGTCATTTTTCTCTGTGTGACATCTAAAAGTGTTTTGTTTATGATTTTCTTCCAGGTCTAAGCATCCAACACCGTGTTCTGTTACTTTACTGTAGGAAAGCCTCGTTCTTTCCTGTTTGTACACATTTGTAACTTACATTGTGCACCAGGAGAAGAATAAACACCTTTAAACAATAATATTATGATAGATAAGTAACGTGGCAAATAATATATTCAACTTGATAACTAATGTATACACAGTCATTGTTCTTAATGAGCAGATAGTTCACAAACATTTGTTAGTTGTTCCAGCCGAAGACTAGCAAAACAAAGCAAAATAAATGTTTAAAACGCATATAAGACACTACTTACTTGTTTGTTACACGATATTGAAATATTACTAAATCCTTTTTCTGAACAATTGTCGACAGTTTTCCCGAGACAAGAAGTTTGCCGGGATTTTGTTGCACAAATGTTTGTAGTTGATTGTTTATGACAGTGGGAAGCTGGCTGTAGTCTGCGCACGCGCGGAAGTGTGTAAATCACGCGTCAGAGACTCGCAACACTAGGGCTAGGTCGTCGTTGAGGAAGCTGATAAGGACTGACTGATAGTAGAAGACGGATAAGAGGGAGGCAGAGACAGACAGAGAAAGAGAGAGAGAGAGAAAGATAGAGAGACAGAAAGAGACAGAAGAGAGAACACAAACGAACTTATTTTCTATTAAATCTTGGGCCTGAAGACTTGATTAATATTCTGCTTTTCAAAGATAGAGAGACAGATACAGAGACACAGAGAGAGAGATAGAGAGAGACAGAGATAGAAACACAGAGAGAGACAGACAGAAACAGAGACAGACAGAGAGAGAGACAGAAAAAGAGAGAGACATAAACAGACAGACAGAGACAGAGAGAGATAGAAACAGAGAGAAACAGACAGACAGAAAGAGACAGAGAGACAGAGAGAATTAGACGTGAGGTGAGTGAGTGAGTGAGCGAGTGAGTGAGTGAGTGAGTGAGAAAGAGAAAAAAGTGGGAAAGAGAGAAAAAGTGAGGGAGGTAGTAAGAATGACAGAGTAAATGAAAAGGAGTAAGTAAGAGAGAGAAAGAGAGTGAGAGAAAGAGAGTGAGAGAGAGAGAGGGTGAGACAGAGAGTGTGTGTGTTTTTCCAGCTTTTGTTTGTATCTCTTAAGACTTGACATCAAACCATAACATTACAAAGATTGTAATCACAAGCCTGTCATCATTAACGTAGATAGTTTATTTCTTTAACTCAACTTGTCATTTGAATATTTTTCTTTCTATTCTCTCTTTTTCTCTCCTTGTCCCTTGCTGGTTTATAGTTTTCCTATGAAGCTTGGAAAAATATATGTGTATGTATGTATGTATGTATGTATGTATGTATGTATTTGTATGTATGTATTTATATATGTATATATGTATGTATGTATGTATGTATGTATGTATGTATGTATGTATGTATGTATGTATGCATGTATGTATCCATGTATGTATGTATCCATGTATATATGTTTGTATATATGTATGTGTATGTATGTATGTATGTATGTATGTATGTATGTATCCATGTATGTATGTATCCATGTATATATGTTTGTATATATGTATGTATGTATGTATGTATGTATGTATGTATGTATGTATGTATGTATGTATCTATCTATCTATATATCTATCTATCTATCTATCTATCTATCTGTCTGTCTGTCTGTCTGTTTGTCTGTCTGTCTGTCTGTCTATTTTTATCTATCTGAATTTCAGGTACCTAAAACACATGGGGCTTCCGCAAAGTTTTTCCACCAAAGCCTGTTCTGTGCCTTTTTTTCGCTCTTGCCAAGGTGAGCCCTCTGTTCTATCCTCTCTATTGTTCTTCTCCACGTCTCCTTTGGTTTACCCTTACTTCTCTTCCCCTGTGGTAGCCATCTTAGTGCTACTTTTTGTAATTAGTTGTTAGTCAGCACATTTCCCAACCATCGCCAGCGTCTTTCCTGAATAATTCTTGTCAGTAGCTTGAAAAATATAATATCTTTTTTTTTTACCTACAAACAATAAAAAATGTTTCCACTCGTATTTTCTATTCATTCAATCAATCATTCAATCATTCGTTCATTCTCTACTGTGGTGGCAGGCGCTGAGGATAACGTTTCTAAATTGTGATGTTTTTTATAGTTCTAAATATCAACTTTGCCCCCATCTTCCCTCCAGTTGGACAGCTTGTTTAGATATTGTTCTCTCTGTTTCCCACTCTTTGTTTTCCTTGAGTTTTTCTGTTTTGTTCTGTTCTCTTAAATTCTGTCTCCCACTCTTTGTTTTTCTTGAGTTTATCAGTTGTGTTCTGGTTCTCTTAAATTCTATCTTCTTGTGGCATGTCCGAATAATTCAGATTGTCTTTTTTTTTCCTTACTGTTTTAACTAGTTTTGGTTGTTGTAGATCTGTAACACTGATCTAGTTCAGGAGAAGATAACGTTGCCAGTGGTCGCTGATCGATGAAGCTGTAGTATATCAGAGGCCATGTAGTAAATCAGAGGCTATGTAGTATATCAGAGGCTATGTAGTATATCAGAGGCTCTGTAGTATATCAGGGGCTCTGTTGTATATCAGAGGCTATGTAGTATATCAGAGTCTATGTAGTACATCAGAGGCCATGTAGTATTTCAGAGGCCCTGCTGTATATCTGAGACCATGTAGTATATTAGAGGATATGTAGTATATCAGAGACCATGTAGTATTTCAGAGACCATGTAGTATATCAGATGCCCTGTGATGCCTTTTGATCTCAGACTGACCCTACCTGACGGGGCCACCTGTTACTGTGTTGGGTTAGATAGCAATACTTGCCAAAGACAACAGAGGCCTTTGCCTGTAACTACCGGAATTCGACCTAACTGTCAGTCTTGTTTGTCCCCAACATTTTTACTCAACTTCTTCGAGAACGTCTTCAATTGTCTCTTTGAAACGATGAACAGGCTTGTCTAAAAACACTTCCATACAGAATAGTATGCATAACATAAACAATTAATTGTTTATTCTGAAAACTTCATATTAAGAATATAGAAACTGAACAAACTGGAAAGAAGATTTGCTGTAGGTTTAGCCTGGAGAGAAGAGGAATAAAAATAGTTAGGAAATGGCCGAGATTGGAACCTAAGACTCCAGAATGAGAGGCAAACACTTGGAGGTGTGAGTACAAAGTTAAAGTTGACAGTGAGATATACTCTGGTGGCGTGGCTAGACACTTGCTCGTCTTACTGGAAGTCAGTGGTTCGAATATACTCGTAGGTGATTCTCATACAATTTTTCTTTCTCTAACATCAGAAGGACTTTGTTTACTTTCTGATTATTCAACGCTATGTTCTATTGCTTATCTGAAAACATAGAAGAAATCTTTTCTTTATATTGACAACCTATGACCCTACCAAAGTTCTGTATTCATGGAACTGACCCACACATGATATATTGTTTTCTCTGACTTTCATATTCACAGTGTAATCCTGTATTCCTCGCTGTTCTGAATTCTGAAGTAGTTTTCTGTAAAGCGAAACAACAGCCACATAGATAATCACAGACAGGTAGTGGAGGGGAGTCTACTCTTTCAATTTGGTTTAGCAGAGATGTATGTATGTGTTATCTCCCTTACAAAGCCATCTATTTAACGTACTAAAAGGGTGAGGGTAAGGGGGTGGGGGTGTCTGTTAGTACTGACAGTCCGTTAAATCGGGTGTAACTTGGGGTTAGGGGGTGAAAGGGGAACATATTTGTAATTTAAGCAAGTCACAAGCTAGAAATGACAGAAACAACCTGTATACAACCTGACCCCAGGTTAGCTTCAGGCAGACTTAGATCAAAACATAACGTGTTTATCCCAGTCTACCCAGGGCTAGTGTGATACGGAATGTAAAGTGAGTTATCATTTTATATGTTATTTGTACGTATATGTATGTTATCTGGAGAAGACAGTCTTGCAAGGGTATATAATGGGAAAAGGAAAGAGAGGAAGACCAAGGTGAAGGTGGCTGTAAGACATCAGTGATGATCTGCGAATAGATGCATAAGGAACAAGGCATCTTTCTTACAACCGAGAGGCCTATAGAAGAGCTGATAGGCAGGCACCGTTTCTCAAGGGACATGCAAATAAATGAATGAAATAGCACATTTCTAACCAAACATATTTTTTTTTAAATTATACAGTAACTTCCTTCCACTTTCAATCTCCCAAAACTTCTCATGAGAATTTATTCTGGAAAGAGAATGTATGCTAAGTCTGAATTTGAATGAGTTAAACTGCCATGAACCATTCTGTTTGCTTATTTTCCATTATTTGAAATTAAAATAATTGCAACAGTCTAGTTTTGTTCCGTATATATTTCCAAACAGCTGTCTGTCAGTCATTTTCATGTCCCTTGCGGAACTTTGCCTCCCTAACAGCACTCCTGTAGGCCTCTCTGTTGTATGCAAAATGCCCTGCTGCTGATACATCCATGTGTAGATTATCAGCGATGTTTTGCAAACATCTTCGCCATGGTCTTCCTCTCTTTCCTTTTCCCTTTATGTATCTTTCCATGATAATCTTCTCTAGATTATCATGACGTTTAATGTGTCAAAAATATTTCAGTTTTCTTTCTTTAATCCTCTTTTCGAGCCAACCTTCTTTCACACTAAGTTATTGTAGTATTGATATATTTGTTCTTTTTTGTGTCCATTATATTTGAAGAACTCTTTTCTAGCATTTTTTTCAAAGGCATTTTCATGTTTCTTAGCTGTTTTGTTAAGTGTCCAGGTCTCACAAGCATATGTTGCGATGGGAAAGATGCATGCCTTCAAAAAAAATATTTTTGTAGTTCTGTCTGTTCTTCTACACACATTCTTTAGTTGTTTCACTTTCTGAAGAGCGATAGATGTTTCCTTTTAATTTCCCTCATTGTTTCTCCATTATTAAATAGTTATGATTCAAGATATTCAAAACTCTCCACTTTTCCAATTTTTCCTCATTGATACATATTTCATCTGCCTTGTCTGTTATGACATTTGTCATCAATTTCATTTTATTCACATTAGGATAAAGATTTTTCACTTCACTGTTTTTACGGACTGATATAATTAATTTTTCCATTCCTTTTGTGGACATTAATGCTGTGACATCAACATAAACAACTGTAAATGTTAAGAATATGTGTCATAACCTGTCCCTGTGAAACATGTCGATTTTGGTGAATAATAACAATTATATGCATACGTTGTGTCATGGATGTCACGTGGTAGTCTTAAGAGTTAACAGCCATTGTTTTAAGAAATAGGGAAGATAATTGTTGTTAGACATAATTCTTTCTATTATATGTCCAAGATGTCTCTACAACTAACTTCAGGCTAGGCTATGACACTGACATATTTAAAATAGTAAAATAAATACATATCTTGAGTTTATTTCAATTCAGAATCATAACATGTTTGTCTGTGTTCGTCTCTATATAGATTGAAAGTTACTTTCAAAGATAGAAAGATGAGATTGCAAACACCAGTCTACCTCAGATATATCTATATAACAATAGTACAAAACCAGACTGATCACCTCTTTATTTGTCTGTCGTTGCAGTTGTTTGTATACCTATTTGTTAACTCGACCATTGTCTGTCTGTTTATTCGACTAAGATATAAATATATATATATATATAAAGAATAGGACACTCTACCATACCACGCATGATCGTAAAAGGCGACTAAGGAAGGTTCGGCATAGGGCCAGCAACCCTTTCTGGTAAAAAAAACAAAAACAAACTATTCTGCTACAGAAAGAGAAGCAAGGGAAACAACAAATGCATGTGGAAGGAGAAATGCTTATCAGGAAACAGAGCCCGTGAAGGTTGTGGATGAAAGCCAGCCACTGGAAGTCCCCAGCCCGACTGCAGACCTCCTGGAACCTAAACACAAGATACAAATAGGCAGCTGGAATGTAAGGACACTAACCAGACTGGAAAACTAGCACAAACCATCAAGGAAATGCACAATTACAGACTAGTCATAATAGGAATACAAGAAGCAAGATGGAAAGGATAAGGCAGAAGGAAATTAACAACACAGCACACAGAATACACAATAATATGGTCAGGTAAAGAAGATTATCATTAAGGAATAGTAGCGTTGATTATAACAAAAGAAGCATCAAGAGCACTGGTTCTTCTTCTTCTGCGTTCGAAGTTGTTGGTCACTTCAGATCCTGATCCCTGTTGACATAGCAAAGCCCACAGTCCTCTCCAGATGATGATAGGAGCCCCAAAATTTTTGCCCCAAGCTTGTGTCCTCTGGCCATGTCTCACGCCTCAGGTTTGCATGGTTTGGGCACTCTTGTAGGATATGTTCTGCCACATGGACACTCGTCTGTGTGAGACATTTTGAGTCGATGAAGGTGGCTCAGTAGCCTGCAGTGGCCTGTCCTTAGGTGGAAGAAGATGGTTTACTCATGTCTTTGTAGTTTGTGTATTGGATGTGGTTCATTATTGCATTTCAGTTGCTTTTTCCTTTCAGATCTGCACTGGTTACTGATTATGGTTTTCGCCTCTTGCTAGTTTACTGGATGATTTGTTTGATCTTGATTGCTGCCAGCTTTGGATAGGCTGTCAGCTATTTCATTGCAAGCTATTCCACAGTGGGATGGTACCCATTGTAGGGCCAGGGCTGTTGACAGTATAGGGTGCTTCAGCTCTGTTGTGATTTCCTGTATGTTTGCCTGTTGGTTCTTTGTTGCTTTTAGAGGTTCTGGAAGTGCTCTGCAGTCTGTGAAGAAGGCTATTTTCTGTGGTTGGTGCTGGTTTTCTGTTGTAAGTGTTTTGAGGGCTTCAAGGAGGGTTGTTGTTTCTTCCCTGTAGTTGGAAGAAATCTTTCCCGTCGTGAAGGCCTTTTTGGTTTGTCTCCCATCTGTGTATCTTATATAAACCCCCCACCTCCAATTTTTACTGCTCTTTCTGCAAACCAATCTATGTATACATGTGTCCATTCAGCTGGGTTCTATTTGCTGTCAGTCAGCTCCTGGGTCAGTGTCTTCATCTGAAGTGTTGTTATGTAGTCCTTTTTGTATATGCTTGGTACCTCTCTGAGGACTTTTATCTTTTGTGTATGCCTGGTACCTCTGTGAGGACTTTTATCTTTTTGTGTATGCCTGATACCTCTGTGAGGACTTTTATCTTTTTGTGTATGCCTGGTACCTCTGAGAGGACTTTTATCTTTTCACAGTGACTGTACCGCTCCACAATTTGGAATGGTTTAATTTCTTCATGAGAGGTGGGAAGGAGGTCTTTACAGTGTTGTTGCAGCTGTGCTGTCAGATTGTTGAAGCTGGTTCTTTTCAGTCTGTTATTGTGGACCCTGAATTCTTTTGTTCACAGGGTGGGTTGTCAGGCGTATTAACTTTTGTTTGTGGATCATTAGTTCTTCCTTGCGCTTGACCTCAACAGTTTGAATTTGCGTGTATTTCTCCATCTACGTGATCGGAGAGCTCTTCATTCGTCCTGTGATCAGCCGCAGGACAGTGTTTTGCACTCTTGTTAGGTAAGCAGTGTTTGTGTTGGAGGGTGTGGGTCAGGCTGTCTTGCCATATTCGAGTGTTAGCCTTATGATGCCCACATATGCTGTTTTTAGTATGTTGCTGTTGGCTCCCCAGGTTGTGTCTGCCAGCTTTTTGACCACAGCTTTTTAATTGCTTTGTTTTCTGTGTCCAGCAGGTGTGACTTCCAGGTTAACCTCTTGTCCAGTTTTCTGTGTCCAGCAGGTGTGACTTCCAGGTTAGCCTCTTGTCCAGTTTTCTGTGTCCAGCAGGTGTGACTTCCAGGTTAGCCTCTTGTCCAGTTTTCTGTGTCCAGCAGGTGTGACTTTCAGGTTAGCCTCTTGTCCAGTTTTCTGTGTCCAGCAGGTGTGACTTCCAGGTTAGCCTCTTGTCCAGTTTTCTGTGTCCAGCAGGTGTGACTTCCAGGTTAGCCTCTTGTCCAGTTTTCTGTGTCCAGCAGGTGTGACTTCCAGGTTAGCCTCTTGTCCAGTTTTCTGTGTCCAGCAGGTGTGACTTTCAGGTTAGCCTCTTGTCCAGTTTTCTGTGTCCAGCAGGTGTGGCTTCCAGGTTAGCCTCTTGTCCAGTTTCACTCCGAGGTATGTTGGCTGTTCTGTCTGTGTAAGCTCTCTTCCTTGTATTTATAGTTTAAAGTTGTCTGTCTTGTTTGACAATGAGAAGCAGGTGGCTATGGACTTTGTGGGGTTTATCATCACTCCCCATTTTGTGGCCCAGTCTTCTATGGTATTTAGTGCTTCCTGTATTCTGTGGGTTGCTGTTGATGTTTTTTTTCCGCAGCGTTCCACACAGTGAAGTCATCTGCCCGCAAGGCGTGTGATATGCTGTTGGGCAGTTTGTCTGTGATGTCATTTATGTATATCAGGAACAGAGTGGGAGAAATAACTCCTCCCTGAGGAATGCCTTGGCTTAGGTTGATCTGTGACTTAGTTTTCCATTCATTTTGACCCTGGCTGCTCTGTATCTCAAGAAATCTTGTATCCATTTTGTTTGTCTGGTTTCTTCAGTGCTGCATTGGACTCCAGTGCTACTGATTTCACAATCAGGCCAAATGGGTAAATGAAAACCGCATTGTGTTGCTTTTCTCATCGCAATTTCTGAAGTGAGTAACAATGGTTACTGTACTCATTCTTTCTTTTCTCGTCATCGTTGGCAGGAATCGGTAATTGCATTCCTCTGGTACTTCTAAATGCCAGGCGCTTTAAAGTTTCTTAAATATTAGGTCTTAAAGTTAATTAAATATTTGGTTTAAAAGTCAATTAAATATTGGGTTTTAAAGTTAATTAAATATTGGGTTTAAAAGTTAATTAAATATTGGGTTTTAAAGTTTATTAAATATTGGGTCTTAAAGTGATGATGCACTCCGTCCTCCATCCATTTAATAATTTTCTCCGTATACGCTGGATCTATGGGACTTTCTTGCAGGGCGACTTTCTTGAAAACAAATGTAAACTAATTAATTGTGTGCTCCATTTACAGTACGCAGTTGATCATAATCTCTTAAGACAACCTGAAGTTCAAGGCCATGTCATGCCAGTCTGAAGAGGGGTTGGTGATAATGGAATGGGCAACAATGTCAAGAGCGTGGCCCAGGTTAGGGATTCTTCTCAAGTTCAAGGTCAGAATGTTGATCCAGTTCAGGGAACGTTACATGATGACAGCGCTCAACAGTTCCAAGATTCAGTGATAGATTAGAACCCTCAACATTTTCAGAGTGGAGTGGTAGGTCATATCTCTCAACAGTTTAAAGTGGAGTGGTAGGTCAACCCTCTCAACAGTTTCAGAGTGGACTGATAGGTCAAACCCCTCAACAGTTTCAAAGTTCAGAGCCCTCAAATTGCTGCCGAAGGTAAAAATGCTCACCAAGTCCCAAATGATATAGAAGATCAGTATTCCCAGTTTCACAACGTATTAGAAGTTCAGACAAGACATCAGCCTCCAGGCGCAGTTCAAGATCTGAATACTCAACAAGTACAAGACAGTCTGCAAGGTCAAAATCTTCATCAAGGTCAAAGTTCGTTACAAGGCCAAAATACATTACAAGGTCAAAATACATGGCAAGGTCAGAACATTAACCAAGGTTAAAGCGCACTTCTAGATCAAGATTACTTGCAAGGTCAAGATACTTCACACAATCGATCCAGGACACACTGCTAGGTCTAAATGGAGCGCTGGATTTAAATTCAACTCTATTTCGGAGTCCATTTCCACGTCTAAATGGAAGACGTCTCGAACCAAGGCCGAATCTGTTGCGGTGTGGAATGTGTGTGTATAAGAGAGAGAGAGAGAGAGAGAGAGAGAGAGAGAGAGAAAGGAAGAAAGAGAGAGAGAGAGATAAAGAAAGAAAGAGAGAGAGAGAAAGAGAAAGAAAGAAAGAGAGAAAGAAAGAAAAAGGAAGAAAGAAAGAAAGAGAGAGAGAAAAAGGACGAAAGAAAGAGAGAGAAAGAAAGAAAGAAAGGAAGAAAGAGAGAGAGAAAGAAAGAAAGAAAGAGAGAAAGGAGGCTACAACAGCAATTTTGTGTCTGTTCCACTAACTGATGTCTGACCTGTAAAAACGTGGCATTATCGCTGAATATTGGAGAAGGTTAGTAACAGTGAGTACTTGAATAAGATGAAGAGATGGCCACATGTTGGTAGGACAGATCTGGAGTCTGTAAAAACCTCAGTCTGCTAAGACCCAGTACATGGCTGAAAAAATGATCATTGCTTCTCTCTGCTGATTTGGTAGTGGGGCGTGGTTTTACTGGTGGCCTAGGCCCTGATTGGTCCATTTATTTGTGTATGTTATTTTTATCACTGGCTTAGCCTCCTCCCATGTTCTGCTTGTACCTGTCTGTGCTAATCTGCCACCTTCTTTTCCTAGGACGTCTGCTGCTTTGTTACCCGGTATACTCTAGTGATATGAAAGGCAATGTATATGCTTAAACAAACCAGTACAGCACCTTCTCCACTATACCTGATTTGGCTGGGTTGGCTTTCATGAACAAAGCATGCTCAACAGTGAGCCAGAAAGTAACATGAACACTTGGGCATATAGTTCTTTGTTAGTTTGGCTGCTGGTATCTTCAGTTCTGTAGACGTCACATATTACAAGATTGGCCAGACCGCGGCCTGCAGGTAACATGCAGCTCTTTGACTTTTTTTAGATGAGAAACAACGTAGCGCTGGCACAACAAAGTGATTTAGCGCTGGCACAACAAAGTGATTTAGCGCTGGCACAACAAAGTGATTTAGCGCTAAGTTCTATGGCTAGTATTCTAGAAAAAGCAGAATTGTGACTGTAGAGACATGAAAGAGACACTTGGAACTGGAACCACAGACTCCAGTATGGCGACCAGACATTTATCTACCAGAACAGCTCACTATCCTCTTGACCATTTAAGAAATGCGTTGTTTATTTTCTCTACCCACATCTCATTATATTAGGAATCTGTAGTAAACTTCAAATGGTCACCATGGAAACTTATGACCACGTAATCTCCCGTGACATCACAAATTCCAGTCATGTTTACATATTTTTGTCCTTGTATCTATTTATAGTATGGGAAAACACCTGCCAGCTCCCAGTTCATATTTTGTGGCGGTGTCTTTTTCTTTTAACCTCTCGAATTATTCCTAAATTAGTGCACTTTAGATATGGTCTTCACCTGTCAAGAAAAAAAATATGATCACAAAGTCCAGGAATTTGTAAACTTTCTTTTTTTCTCCCCTGAATTTCCAGTTTTGACTTCAAGATGTCTTCTATGTAAATCTTCCATCTGTTTGATCTGTGAGGCTTTTACCAACTACTCTGGTCAAGTCTTTGATATCAACTGGGTCTGCTTCAGTAAATGTTTTCTTTGTTTCTCCGGTCAAGTCTTTGTGGTCAACTGGGTCTGCTTCAGTAAATATTTTGTTTGTTTCTCCGGTCAAGTTTTTATTGTCAACTGTATCTGCTTCAGTAAATGTTTTCTTTGCTCTACAAGTCTGTTAGTTCGTTTCTTTTCCCATGTCTTCTCTGTTAGTTCGTGTGTTTTCCCAGGTCTTCTCTGTTAGTTCGTGTGTTTTCTCAGGTCTTCTCTGTTAGTTCGTGTGTTTTCTCAGGTCTTCTCTGTTAGTTCGTGTGTTTTCTCAGGTCTTCTCTGTTAGTTCGTGTGTTTTCTCAGGTCTTCTCTGTTAGTTCGTGTGTTTTCCCAGGTCTTCTCTGTTAGTTCGTGTGTTTTCTCAGGTCTTCTCTGTTAGTTCGTGTGTTTTCCAGGTCTTCTCTGTTAGTTCGTGTGTTTTCTCAGGTCTTCTCTGTTAGTTCGTGTGTTTTCTCAGGTCTTCTCTGTTAGTTCGTGTGTTTTCCCAGGTCTTCTCTGTTAGTAAGTGGGGTTCCCAGGTCTTCTCTATTAGTTCGTGTGTTTTCTCAGATCTTCTATGTTAGTAAGTGGGGTTCCCAGGTCTTCTCTATTAGTTCGTGTGTTTTCTCAGATCTTCTATGTTAGTAAGTGGGGTTCCCAGGTCTTCTCTATTAGTTCGTGTGTTTTCTCAGATCTTCTATGTTAGTAAGTGGGGTTCCCAGGTCTTCTCTATTAGTTCGTGTGTTTTCTCAGATCTTGTCTTTCAAGACGTTCTCCTTTTTCTTCCTCCTACATTCGACAACGCAGCTATCTGAACCACTGTAGCTTTCACGTGAACATTCTCTAAGAAAGTGTTACCAGCAACTTCTTTATCATTTTCTTTCTTCAGCAACATATCTGCTCCCACATTATCTTTCCCAGCCGTACCTTGTTCATCAAGTCTACTGGAATCTTCACAGGTCAACTCACATGTGCTATAGAAGCACATTTATGGAGATGGGACAAGTGTGGGTGGAAAAATATAGGTCAGGACACGTGTGTGGACGGGGCTGGGATTATGTTGGAGCACGTGTAAAGCACCTTTGACCTTCTGCACGTCATTGCTTATGGCAGTTCGTTTGTCTTGTTTCTTTAATTTATCGGCTATAGTGACATCAAAAAACAACAACAACAAAATTTAGAATTTGCTTGTGACTAATGAGGGACTTTATGCATCCAAGAACTTAGTGACTGATCAAATATTTCCTGTGTTCTAGATCTTATTTTGGTGACTGGTGGGAAACTCTGCAATCTAGTTCTTAATTCTGGCGACTCAGTGCAAGGATTACTGCATCCTAGTTCTTAGATTAGTGAGTGATGAGAGATTTACTGTATCCTAGTTCTTAGCTTGGTAAGTGATAAGAGACTTACTGTATCCTAGTTCTTAACTTAGTGAGTGATGAGAGATTTACTATATCCTAGTTCTTATCTTAGTGAGTGATGAGAGATTTACTATATCCTAGTTCTTATCTTAGTGAGTGATGAGAGACTTACTATATCCTAGTTCTTATCTTAGTGAGTGATGAGAGATTTACTGTATCCTAGTTCTTAGCTTGGTAAGTGATAAGAGACTTACTGTATCCTAGTTCTTAACTTAGTGAGTGATGAGAGATTTACTATATCCTAGTTCTTATCTTAGTGAGTGATGAGAGATTTACTATATCCTAGTTCTTATCTTAGTGAGTGATGAGAGACTTACTATATCCTAGTTCTTATCTTAGTGAGTGATGAGAGACTTACTATATCCTAGTTCTTATCTTAGTGAGTGATGAGAGACTTACTATATCCTAGTTCTTATCTTAGTGAGTGATGAGAGACTTACTATATCCTAGTTCTTAGCTTAGTGAGTGATGAGAGATTTACTATATCCTAGTTCTTATCTTAGTGAGTGATGAGAGACTTACTATATCCTAGTTCTTATCTTAGTGAGTGATGAGAGACTTACTATATCCTAGTTCTTATCTTAGTGAGTGATGAGAGACTTACTATATCCTAGTTCTTATCTTAGTGAGTGATGAGTGACTTACTGCATCCTAGTTCCTAGCTTGGAAAGTGATGAGAGACTTACTGTATCCTAATTCTGTGGAAACTTGACTCTGAGAGCTTTGGTTCTTTTCGTCAGCCTGGCAAACCAAACACGACACTGCACATAAACTATCATTTCTCACACAACTTCTATCTTGTTTCTGTAGCCCCTTTGTCTTTTATACCGTGCCTCTCATTCTTCCAGTGTTTCTGTTTCTTCAGAGTTTGCTTCCGTAATATTTGTTAAAGACACTCACACTGTCATACAAATGTTGGGACGACAGATTTAGCTACTTACATTTTTATCTTTGCTTATTTTGCGTGCTCCATACCCAGCATGAAAACTGTTTTCTTTCTTCTGTTTCTGAAAGGTACCTCAGTGTTGTTCTTTCTTGTCACTTTATGTCAAGTTGCTTAAACATTGTTGTTGTTTTTCTTGTCCCTTTATGTCAATTTTCGTACACAATCTTGTTGTTTTTTCTTGTCTATTTATGTCAAATTGCTAACACAGTGTTATTCTTTCTTGTCCCTTTATATCAAGTTGCTTATGCAAATGTATTGTTCTTTCTTGTCCCTTTATGTCAAGTTGCTTACACAATGGTGTTGTTCTATCTTGTCCCTCTATATCAAATTGCTAACACAATGTTATTGTTCTTTCTTATCCCTTTATGTCAAGTTGCTTACACAATGGTTCTAAGGACTGCTATTGTCGGAGATGGGGTGGAGAATTCGATCTCCACTCCAACGGCACGCGTCTCACACAGCCTCTGGCAGTCAAGTCCAGCTCCTGGCCTTCCCTTGGCAGACCTGTTTAAACTGACAGGAGAAGGGGCGAGAGCGGATATCTGGCGCCTGAAAACCAGATACTTAGGGTAGATGAGTGGCACGTTTGGTAGCTCATCTACCGCTGCTGGCGATATTCTTCAGCTGCCGTGCGTGGAGCGGTGCTCCTCCCGGCCAATGAAGAAAGGTGCAAATAGGGTTGCCGCGCAGCACCACTGCGGAAAAGATGGTAGAAGGGATAAAGCGAAGCAAACACTCAAATCATGGCACCTCTAGTCTAGAGGTCGCCACGTCTTGAGTGCAGTCATATCGGGTGAAATGCATGAACAGGCTTGTCTCAGAGAGACACTGCTGGCGAGACTCTTCGAATGCCGCGCGTGGAGTGAAGCTCCTCTCTGTTAAGGAAGAAAATGCGGAAAAGAAATAAAGGTTGCTGTGCGGCGCCGAAATGAAAAGGTGGTAGAAAGGATAATGTGAAGTTTAATCGGTATGTCCAGTAGTATCGCTGCGAGAGCTACACATTCCACGGCGCCTCTGCTCTAGAGGCCGACCATGACCGAAATACACCTACACTGGTGAAATATGCCTAAACCGGCACACACCAGGGGTGGAACTTGATGGCTAGACATGTCATGCCACCTCCGCTCTAGAGGTCGGTCACGCCTAATATACACCCATACTGGTGAATTTTGCCTAAACCGGCTCACACCAGGGGTGAATCTTGAAGGCCATGCATGTCACAGTACCTCTGCTCTAGAGGACGGTCACGTCCCAAACACGCCCGTACTGGGATAATATGCCTAAACCGGCTCAACCCAGGGGTGGAAGTCACTAGTGGCGAGGATTCGTCCTCCTGGACAAAAGCTCCATCCTGGTCACAACTAGGAAGGGTAGCGGCCACAACCACAAAATGCTGAAGTCGGAGACACTGGACTAGGACAGTCTAGATAGGCAACCACCTCTCACCCGGCAGGGATGTTTGCGTATCCTAACCACGCTGAGGTTTTCCGGTGAGAAAGTCCAACTCTGGACTGGATGGGCAACCACTTCTCACCCGGCGGTGATACACGGGTATCTCAAAACACGTCGAGGTTTTCAGGTGAGAAGGTCCAACTCTGGTCTTGGTGGGCTACCACCTCTCACCCAGCGGGGATGCACTGATATTCTAAACACATCGAGGTCTTCCGGTGAGAAAGTCCAACTCTAGACTAAACTGGTGCAACGAAAACCACGGTGTCACGCAATCCGCTTCAGAGACCCACCAAGAACACAGGCTAAAGCACTGCGATACTCTGAACCCCTTGTGGTCCTCTTGGGGATCTCATGTGGTCCCTTCGGATAATATCTTGTCTTCGGGACCACACAGGAGACCACGGGACCTAACGAGGACCACAGGCGTAAATTCAGTAGGATCACAGTGTGGTCTTGATGGTAGAAGCGAACGAAGAAGAAGAAGAAGCTTACACAATGTTGTTCTTTCTTGTCCCTTTATGTCAAGTTGCTTACACAAGTTGTCAGCTGATGCTGCTGAAAATCCTCTGTCTTAGCCTTTACTTTGGATAATTGTTTTAACAGTTTGAACAGGTCATTGTACTTCTCACTCTTGAGTGTTTGCTGCACATTCATCCCAGTTTAATATGGGACTGTAAGCTCAATCATTACTGAGTCCTTTACTGCTGGATGCACTACAATGTCCAGTCACATTTCAAACTCTCTGATGACTGCTGCGTATTCTCTTCTTACTTGGAAGATAGCTATGACAGCTCAATCATTTGTGCTGTCTAGTAAAGATGATAAGGTAAATGTTCAGTGATTTACCAGTGCATATGAAGTGTTTGAGAGATAGCTTATTTTCTGTCCCATTTTTTTAGCTATGTCCTTTCTGCTGTTCACAAAGGTTGCTAGTAGTTGGACTATTCTGTCATGTCCCAATGTTTAACCTCACTGGGCTAGTGAAACTTCACATGATAACAAATACTCGAATGCTTGCCTTTCATTTCAGAGTGGGCACTTTGGATCTTCTAATACACGCCATTTCTTCAGATTTGCTCATGTAGGTAGAAGTCCATAGTCAGCTGTAATGATGAAGCTGAGCCTCAGGTGTCCCATGTTCCAGATATTATTCCATGTCAGTGATCTCTGTAGTATCTCACTTTGTCCACAAGATATTATTCCATGTCAGTGATCTCTGTAGTATCTCACTTTGTCCACAAGATATTATTCCATGTCAGTGATCTCTGTAGTATCTCACTTTGTCCACAAGATATTATTCCATGTCGGTGATCTCTGTAGTATCTCACTTTGTCCACAAGATATTTCATGTCAGTGATCTCTGTAGTATCTCACTTTGTCCACAAGATATTATTCCATGTCAGTGATCTCTGCAGTATCTCACTTTGTCCACAAGATATTATTTCATGCCAGTGATCTCTGTAGTATCTCACTTTGTCCACAAGATATCATTCCATGTCAGTGATCTCTGTAGTATCTCACTTTGTCCACAAGATATCATTCCATGTCAGTGATCTCTGTAGTATCTCACTTTGTCCACAAGATATCATTCCATGTCAGTGATCTCTGTAGTATCTCACTTTGTCCACAAGATATCATTCCATGTCAGTTATCTCTGCAGTCTTTTCCCTAGTTGTCCATAAGGTATCATTTTCATATCAGTGACCTCAACTTAAGTTGCAGATTTTGTTGGCAAGAAGCATGAATGTTGAGTTCCTCAGCTGAGTTCCTAAATGCATGCTTCTCTTTTCTCGTAATAAATGATTTCTCCACACTTCTCTGTACTTTTGATGGCAATGTCTTGTCTTTACTTTTGATGGAAATATCTTGTCTTTACTTTTGATGGCAATATCTTGTCTTTACTTTTGATGGCAATATCTTGTCTGTACTTTTTATGGCAATATCTTGTCTGTACTTTTGATGGTAATATCTTGTCTGTACTTTTTATGGCAATATCTTGTCTGTACTTTTGATGGCAATATCCTGTCTGTACTTTTGATGGCAATATCTTGTCTGTACTTTTTATGGCAATATCTTGTCTGTGCTGAAGTTTTGAAAGTACAAATTGCTCCCCGGGGATTGAGTTGGAGTGTCGTACATGGGAAAAGTGAAATGTGTTAATTTTATGAAGATTGTAATCAGTGTAAAGGTCTAAGGTTTGAAACTCAGTGGCAGATGTTTGGATGGTTGTTGTAAGAAATGAGAGGAAGGATCATGGTTGGAAGTGGACTGAGATGATAAAGACTGAACAACTTCGTAGAAATGAAATTTCAAGCACAGAATAAGATGAACTGGACAGTACAGTTAGTGGTTGGCCAGGCAGTAGATGTGTAATAAAAACAAACATTCTTGCATTAAAGGGAAAAAAAAGAATCTCTTGGCTGTGTCATCAAGACAAGCAGCTTTGCATACCATGGACACCCAGAGAGATAAAGGAAGAAGTATTACAGCAGGCAAAAGAATATCCTAAATTGGTGTCATACAGAGAAAAAGACAAAGTTTCTCGGACACATCAGCAGACATGAAGGGCTTGAAAAATTGTCATGACTGGAAAGCTAAATGGCAAGACAGAGAGAGCAAAGAAGACAGAAATACCAAGATGGCCTGACTGTATGGTTTGGTGAGAAAACAACTGAACTGATTTGAGACATCAAGCGAGATGGAGAGAGATGGCCGCATACACCTGTCAGTATGGCAATGATCTGATCTGTCATCAGGACAGTTCCATCTCTCATTATTCACTTAAAGTGACATTAATATTTTTTCCTTTTTAAAATCAGATCAGTGAGCACTGCTTTATCAAGTCTAGCAGATGCATTTTCTACCATGGACGATGAATCAAATATTATGTGTAGATATATATATATATTGGACTGAAATGTGAGTAAAATATGAAAGAATTGCTTATTAAAGGCTTTATCCAGTCATTATTAACACATGATGTATGTGTGATAGAGATGGTAGCTACATAAAAGAGTATAAGAACATTTGAAAGCTGTAGAGGAACGATGAAACAATCTAAAGCAAGAGATAATGATAACACACGATTCTCAGTTCTAGCTTCACTTTCATTCATGACTTACAAATCATTAACATAACGAGAAACAGTTTCATTAAAATCAAGACAGGATTTATCATGTGAAAAGCAACGTGTTTATTTTATACAGAAGCTAAACTGTGACAAATTATCCATGATGCATATCTGTTAACTTCTGCACAAACGCCGTTGCTTAATCTTCACTCTTCTTGGTCGACTACTCCTCTGTGGATATCAAAGATAAAAGTAACACAGAATCACTTTTAGCACACACTAGAAGTTATATTAGAAAATGAAAACTAGTCTGCATGAGAGGTTATATCATCTTCTTCTTTTCTTCGTCTTCTTCTTCTACATTCCATAGTCTTTTAGAGGTTATGCTTTCTGATCCAAAGTTTTATCTTCCAGGGTGGCTTCCTCTGACAAAAGCTGGTGGTAGCACTGTAGGATGTCCTCTGGAGTCTGGATACCTGTTTCAAATGTGCAGTCCTGGGTGTGTTAAACAGTCTGAGACAATACAAATGTTGTGATCTTCAGTGTCTTGTGCATATCTGGAGATAGTGTGAGACAGTTGTGGTATCTGGTTGTTAGATTATGTCAGTAGCTACCTATCACCTAGTCAGTAGATTATGTCATATGTTTCAAATGATATATTTCTTAAGTTATATCAGATGTTACAGATCATCTAGCAGTTAGATTATTTCAGCTGTTATTAATCATGTAGTCATTAGATTATTTCATCTGTTTTAAATCATCTTGAAGAACATACTGAAAAGCAGAAACCATTAATACTGAACTTCATAGACTTTAAAAAGGCAATTGATAGCATACACGAAGATTCATTGTGGAGAATTTTAAGTCCATATAGAATACCATCTAAAATTGTCAACATCATTAAGGACCTCTATAATGGATATGTTTGTCCAGTCAAAAAAGGGATGAGTGAATGGTTCCAGATTGAAACAGGCATGAAACAAAGATGTATACTATATCCTTTGCTTTTTGGAATTGCCATAGACTTTATAATGAAATAATGCTGCACAGGTAACACAGGTATTGATTGGGTACATGGGATACAACTAGAAGATCTTGATTTTGCTGATAACATAACTCTTATCAGTAACAATGTGAATTCCATGCAAGAAAAAACAGGTATCCTGTCTTCACTGGCTAGCAAAAATTGACTTGAAATTAACAGGGATAAAACAAAAATATTGAAATTTCCAATTAATCAAAATGGAAAAATAAATATAGAAGGGACAGATGTTGAATAAGTCAATAAATTTGCATAGCTTGGCAGCTACATAGACCAGGATGGTGACACCAGAAAGGAAGTTAGAATTAGAATTGCAAAAGCAGCCCCGATCTTCAAGAATCTTGAGAACACATAGCGTTCAAAGGTTATAAGCACAAAAACCAAGTTAAGACTATTCAATTAATATGTAATACCCACACTCATTTATGCATGCAAAAGCTGGAAAAGAACTAAAGAAATAGAAAATAAATTAAACTCTTTTGAAAACAAATGCCTAAGGAAAATATTTGGCATCAAGTGGAACGAATTCAAGAACAATGCAGAGATAAGACAGATGAACGAACGACAACCAGTCTCATGGGTGATCAGGAAAAGGAGATGGACATATGTTGGTCACGTATTGAGAAGAAACAGTCAGAGAGTCACAAAACAAGGTATCAAGTGGAACATAACAAGCCAAAGAAAAAAAGGCAGACTATGTGAAACTCTGAAGATGACATTGATAAAATAAGCCAAATTAATAGGCATAAAATCCCTTGATCAGGTTGAAAAGCTTGCTGAAAACAGGAAAAATTGGTGAACTACTATGCAATTTCTATATTACGTATAACATCATGGGAAGGATATAAGCTATAAATCATGTAGTGGTTAGATTATGTCAGCTGTTATAAATCATGTAGTGGTTAGATTATTTCAGCTGTTATAAATCATCTAACTTTTAGATTATAACTGATATTACAAATCATTCATTCATTAAATTATTTCATCTGTTACAAACCATCTAGTGCTTAGATTATATCTGACCTTACAGATCATGCAGCCATTAGATTATTTCATATGTTACAAATCATCTTTGATTATGAAACAGATTTGACTGCTTGAAGTTTCATAATACTGGGAAAATTAAGTCATTTAAAATGTAAAGTATCTTCTACATTTAATTTGTTCATTTAGTTTTGTGAGTCAGATGTACTAATGCACTAAAAGTTAACTTAAAACTGAAGGAAAATAACTGAGACATGGACTTCAGTGAATGCACATATCATAAGAAAACCATACACAAAGACAGAAGTACATGACGTCACATTATAATGTAAATATAATAATTTTTTATTCTGAATCTATTAATCTATTACTCCCATTTAAAAAAAAATTATTAAACAGTCTTTCTTAGCATTTATTTTGGTCACTTAGTATTGGTAATCAGAAATATTCTTCATTAAATTTCATTCTACAGGAAAATTTAAGCTCTTATCTACACAAACTCTTTCCCATCGCAACATATGCCTGTGAGACCTGGACACTTAACAAAACAGCTGAAAAACACATAAATGCCTTTGAATGTAAATGCTACAGAAGAGTTCTTCAAATATCATGGACACAAAAAAGAACAAATATATCCATACTACAAGAACTTAATAATAAAGAAGATTAAACTGAGAAAACTGAAACATTTTGGACATATTAAATGTCACGAGAATTTAGAGTTTTTGGAAGGATGCATAATGGGGAGAAAGAAAGAGAGGAAGACCAAAGTAAAGATGGATGCAAGACATCATTAATAATCTGCAAATGATGCACCAGCAGCAGGGCATCTTGCTCACAACCAAGAGGCCTACAGGTCAGCGAGGCAAAGTTCTGCAAGGGACATGCAAATGACTGATTACACAAACTTCCAAATTCTAAAGTGTTTGCTTCGGTACACATAGACATAAGATGGGATTTAAATGTTTAGACTTTTATTAGATGCAGGACAACAATCTATCTTTGACCAGGTAAATACTATGCAAAGAAATATCGGCCACCATGTAAGAAATATCATTAGCTGAAAGCATAAATTGTACATCATAATGTGACAAAGAATTTTTTTTTTAAATGAAGACCCAAGATTAAAGACGGAGGTACTTAGCACCACATTGTAAGGTAAATGTCACTTTATCACATTTAAATATTATGTGTATTCTGTGATTGAAGTTAATTCATTTTGTTTACACAAATGCTATCTTTGCATTTCCAGTATTTATTATTGTGAATCAGATATGCAACCTTCTAATCTAGTTGTTTTCTTTTAGTATATTGTGAATCTGACTTGCTTTCTTAACATTTATTTTGTTTATTTAATTTGTTGAATCTCATTGGAAAAATTAAGTGTTCTACTACAGAAGTATCCATTCCTTCTTCTTTATCTTTTTTACTCTTATCTAGGGCATAGGCCATCAACAGGGGCTCTACTACAGAAGCAACATTTCTTCCTTCTTTACTCTTATCTGAGGCATAGGTCATCAACATGGGCTCTACTACAGAAAACAACTTTCTTCCTTCTTTACTCTTATCTGGGGCATAGGCCATCAACATGGGCTCTACTACAGAAGCAACATTTCTTTCTTCTTTACTCTTATCTGGAGCATAGGCCATCAACAGGGGCTCTACTACAGAAGCAACATTTCTTTCTTCTTTACTCTTATCTGGAGCATAGGCCATCAACAGGGGCTCTATTAAAGAAGAAAACTTTCTTTCTTCTTTACTCTTATCTGGGGCATAGGCCATCAACAGGGGCTCTACTACAGAAGAAAACTTTCTTCCTTCTTTACTCTTATCTGGAGCATAGGCCATCAACAGGGGCTCTATTAAAGAAGAAATTTTCTTCTTTACTCTTATCTGGGGCATAGGCCATCAACAGGGGCTCTATTAAAGAAGAAAACTTTCTTTCTTCTTTACTCTTATCTGGAGCATAGGCCATCAACAGGGGCTCTACTACAGAAAACAACTTTCTTCCCTCTTCACTCTTATCTGGGGCATAAGCCATCAACAAGGCCTACCATTTATTTCTTTTCTAGGCTGTTTCTTTTATCTGTCTCCAGGTTTAGATGCTTTTTTTCTTCTCTGCTTCAGTATTGCTTGTCCAGGTATTTCTAGGTCTTCCTTGCTGGCTCTTCCCTGGGGCGTCCAGGTATTTCTAGGTCTTCCTTGCTGGCTCTTCCCTGGGGCGTCCAGGTATTTCTAGGTCTTCCTTGCTCCCTCTTCCCTGGGGAGTCCAGGTGAGGGCGTGTCTGGTTATATTTGTGGTAGGCTTTCAAAGTAGAAGCTTCCAGTGTAACAGAAAAACCATCCCAAACTGTTTGCTTGGGTGAACATAGACAGAATAAAAATGGATTTGACAACACACCAGAAGATAAATGTAAACTCTTTACTTTGACAAAGACTTGAAGGAGTGCTGATGAACTTTCAGTACATAGTTCCTTTACATTTAATTTGGTTCTTTATTATTGTGGCTTGGATAAGGTCCCTTTACTTTTCATTTCCTTGCTTAGAATGGTAAATCAGATGTGACAGTTGGTTCACTGGCTTTGAAGTATGGGCGTTTTCATTAAAAAAATATATATATCTTTCTAGCATTGTCTTCATCAGTTTATGCTTTTCGTTTGTTCTTTACTATTATTTGTAGTATGGATGGACACAGATAAACACCACAAGGGAACATGAGTAAGGTTAGGTCAAAGGAAACATAGAGAAGAACAGCAGAGAGGATGTTGAGCAATAGAGGGCTCACTCGTGGAAGAGAATAAAAAACAAGAGGAAGAGAAGACTTTTGTGGAAAACCATTGCAGAAGCTCCATATATCTTGGGCATTTGAGTTTCAGAGAGATCATCATCATCATTTATTCTTTTTTATTCATTTTAAAACTATTTTTGAAACACTTTTGTGTGTAATGTATTCTTTCAACTAAATTATGTTTCTTACATGGTAATAGGTATTTCCTTGCATCTTATTACCCCAGGCAAAGTTGAGTAGCCCTGCTAGTATTGATTTAAATATATGATGCAGATACAGTAACTGATGATAACCACTGGGGAAGAACATCACAACATGAACATAGATATAAAGAATAAAAAATTTTCAGATCTATAAGAGCAATCCTGTAATTAATATCTTCAAATTGTTCTAGCTAGTCTCAAGTGACAGTATATAAATGTACACGAAATGTGAATGAATGGTTGTTCATTCTACTTTGACAGAAATAAATGAACTTCATATTATGTAGAAAGTACTTATGTTCTGTATTAATTTCCATAAAATATTCCATAATATTCCATAAATGTTATAAGATTATTTCATATGTTTGTTTTAAAAATTCCTGATTTGTCAAGTAATACAGAATACATTGAAAAAAGCAGTAAATGCATACAGTTTATCCATCCATCCATCCATCCATCCATCCATCCATCCATCCTTGTAGAGCTGTTGTTAGTAACAGTGTTGCAAATAGCAATATTGAACTGAAAGTCATTTCATGCAGATGTTATGAAATAATACAATCATTATCTTACATCATTCTTATGCTATTAAATGTCATATAAGGCTCACATGGTAATTCAACACGTTTTGATAATCTCTAAAGCATAACGTCCCTTGAATGAGGTTGAAAAGTTCGCCGAAAACAACCATTACAGTTAAACATTAAAGAAACATTAACTAGAAGACTCTTGATCATTATCATCATCATCATGTGCCACCTCCAGATTGAGGGTTGCCAATAATGAATCTCCAAATTTCTCCCTCCCCTACTTGGTAATGCAGTGATCAAGGTTGTATCCTGCCCACTATCATATATTATCTTCCCAGCTACATCTTTGTCACTTCTGGGTCTTTTCTCTTCTGATTTTCCTTCTGGTATGACCTTCAGGATAATATTATTCCTTTTGACATGGTCAAAGCCTGTTGTTTTCTTGGTCCTTATTTCTTTGAAGTTCTAAAATGTGTTCTTTTCTTTTCATTCCCCACGATATATAAAGTCTTAGAAGATAAGCGACAGTAAAAATAATTGAGCTAAAGAAAGTTAATTTAAGTTTTATATACCTTTGTTACTCAATATTTGCAGTATTGAAGGAGGTATATACGTTATGAAAGTGTGTTAAAGTGAAAGTATATTATCGAAAGTTACGTATACAGTTTTTAAAACAAATGGGCTACATTTTATATTTTGTGAAGTAAAATGCTTACCAACTGTGTTAATGTTTTGAAATATGGATAGAAAAGGATAGTACAGACATTAGTATTTAAATTGTCCTCTAAAAATATTTGAATATGGAGATACAAAATAACTTGTTAAAAATAAAATTTTGAAAATTAATTTTGTAGAATAGTTTCTTATTATTTTGAAAATATCTTGGCAATTTACTTTGCACATATCACGAAATACAGATTATTAAATTCTGCTAAGAATTAAATTTATCTTTGTATGTATGCATGTATGTATGCTATGTAAGTATGTACGTGTATATATGTATATGTATATGTATATATATATACATAAATATATATAAGTAGAAAAGCATGAATATAAAAAACATATAAATTCATACATGAAAGACGAGCAGCCAAATTAGCCATGTTGAATGTAAAAACAGATCTTGGAAAAGATTTGGCGAAAGCAACATACAAAGAACTAGACAATAAAACAAAAAGTTCAGCAAGAAGGGATAAAATAGAATAAATGAACAATATTGTGAAAAAAGCAGATAAAGCAGTAAAAACAGGAGACAGCAAAATTCTATGTAACATACAAAAGAGGCTGACGGCTACTATTACATGCAAAGAAAGACCAATCTTTAGCAAAACTGGCACCCTAAAAAACATCAAATAAGGACCAAACAGATAAAGGTGAATTATGGCATTCGTACAGCACAGCCATAATTACAGCAGCTAAAACAAATGCTGAACTGCAAAAAAAAAATAAATAACAAGTAGAAAAGCATGGATATCAGACAACATATGGACATAAATACATGAAGGACGGGCAGCCACATTAGCCATGTTGAATGTAAAGACAGATCTTGGAAGAGATTTGGCAAAGCAACATACAAAGAACTAGACAACAAAGTAAAAATGTTCAGCTAGAAGGATAAAAAAGAATACATGGACACTATGGTGAAAGAATCAGAGAAAGCAGCAAAAACAAGAGAGAGAAAAATTCAATATAACATACAAAAGAGGCTAACAGGTGCTACTGCATCCAAAGAAAGTCCAAACCTTAGCAAAACTGGCACCCTACTAACATCAAGTAGAGATCAAAAGCAAAGATGGGCCGAATACTTCCAAGAAATATTTAATCGATCACATCAAAAAGAACTGACAACCTTGAAACTGACTTACCATTCCCACAGTTAAATGTTACCTAGATGAAATTATATTGCATGAAACTGAAACAACAGTGAATACAATAGCTAACAACAAAGCTACAGGTGAAGATGAAATAACACCCGGATTGTTAAAAGCTATTAACATTGACAACATGAACCAAGTACAGAGAATATTTAATAAAGTTTGGAAAGAGGAATAAGTCCCTTCCTAACGGAAAAATGGATCGTTGTTAAAAGTTGAAAAAAAGCAACCTTAGCGATTGCAATAACTGGATTGCAATATCAGTTGTGTCAAATGTATTTTCCAAAATTATTCTGAATAGAAGTCAAAATTAAATGGATACCGCAATGAGAGAAGAAAAGGCAGGATTTCGGAAAGGAAGAAGCTGTTTCAACCATATCTTTACTCTAAGAATAATACTTGAAGAACATATTGAAAAGCAAAGACCAATAATCCAAGACAGACTCTTTTGAAAACAAATACCTAAGGAAAATATTCGGTGAACTACCATGCTGGCCCTATGTGACGTTTAACGCCACGAGAAGGATATAAGATGTAAGTATGGATATATTTGTTCTTTTTGTGTCCATGATAGTTGAATAACTCTTCTGTAGCATTTACTTTCAAATGCATTTATGTGCTTCTCAGCAGTTTTGTTAATTGTCCAGGTCAGTTTAGTTGGCATAAAATCCCTTGGTGAGGTTGAAAAGCTCGCTGAAAACAGTTACATTTGGCGAACTACTTTGTAAGCCCCATGTTACGTTTAACGTCATAGGAAGGATGTAACATGTAAGATTTATATATGTGTGTGAGTGTGTGTATATATGTATACAGTATCTATATGCACATAGGGTAAGGTGCATACGTGCTAATTGTTTGTTATTTATATTTGCATTTATATATAAATTTAAATGTGTGTATGTATTAATTTTATTGAAATTAATTTTGGAAGGGACAGATATTGAAGAAGTCAACCAATTTGCATACCTTGGCAGCTACATAGACCAGGATGGTGACACTAGAAAGGAAGTTAGGATCAGAATTGCAAAAAGCAGCATCAATCTTCAAGAATCTTCAGAACGTATGGAATTAAAATGTTATAAACACAAAAACCAGGTTAAGACTATTCAATTCAAATGTAATATCCACCCTTAATTATGCATGCTAAAGCTGGAGAACAACTAAAGAAATAGACAAGAAATTAGACTCTTTTGAAAACAAATGCCTAAGGAAAATACTCGGCATCAAGTGGAATGAATTCAAGAACAATGCAGAGATAAGACAGATGACTGAACAACAACCAGTCTCATGGGTGATCAGGAAAAGGAGATGGACATATGTTGGTCACTTGATGAGAAGAAATGATCAGAGAATCCCAAAACAAGCTATCAAGTGGAACACAACAGGCCGAAGAAAAAGAGGCAGACCGCGTGAAACTCTGAAGAGGACATTATTAAGAGAAGCCAAATTATAGGCATAAAATCCTTTGATGAGGTTGAAAGACTCGCCGAAGACAGGAAAAATTGGCGAACTACTTTGCGAGCCCTATGTGACGTTTAACGGCACGGGGAAGATATAAAATATAAGATATATTAATTTTTTTTGAATTTATATCTATGTATCTTTCTGTCTGTCTGTTGTTCATCGATCCATCCAACTTTCTATCTATTTTCATGTCTGTATGGGTGTCCTTCTTTCTATATATGATTAGTCTGTTCATCACTCCTGCAATGTCTATCAAAGTATGGAATCTTTCTATCCGTCTGCTTGTCATTCCATCCGTCCTTCCATCCATCCATCCATCCATCCATCCATCCATCCATCCGTCAGTCCATCCATCCATCCATCCATCCATCCATCCGTGTATCCATTCATCCATATATCCATCGATATAAGTTTTTTCCTAGTAATAGTGTTGGAAATCATTCATTCATTTGAATGTCCGTTGCGGAACTTTGCCTCCCTAACAGCTCTGCTGTAAACCTCTGGGTTGTGAGCAAGATGGCCTGTTGGCTGATGCATCCATTTGCAGATCATCAATAATGTTCTGCAGCCATCTTCGCCTTGGTCTTCGTCTCTTCCTTTTTCTCATTATGTACCCATCTAAGACGATCTTCTCTAGATTATCATGACGTTTAATGTGCCCAAAATATTTATGCTTTCTTTCTTTAATCCTATTTACTATCAAGTCAACTTCAATATTAAGTTCTTGTAGCATAGATATATTTGCTATTTTTTTGTGTCCATGATATTTGAATAACTAGTCTGTAGCATTTACATTCAATGGCATTTATGTGTTTCCCAGCTGTTTTGTTAAGTCTCCAGGTCTCACATGCATATGTTGCGATATGAATATTCATGCCTTAAAAATCTTATTTTTGTAGTTCTGTCTGTTCCTCTCCATAGATTCTTTATTTGTTTTGCTTTCTGAAGAGTGATAGATGTCTTCCTCTTAATTTCCCTCATTGTATCTCCATTACTAGTTAGCAGTGATCCAAGATATTCAAAACTCTCCACTTCTTCCAGTTTTTCCTCATTGATACATATTTCAGCAGCTATGTTTATTTTGTCATTTGTCATCATTTTTGTTTTCTTCGCATTAAGATAGAGGTTTTGCTCTTCGCTGTTCTTACGGACTGACATAATTAGTTTTTGCATTCCTTTTTGTGTTGTGGACAATAATACTGTGTCATCAGCAGTGTTAGAAATAGCAGTACTTACATGAAGAACTGTAAACCTCACACAGCAGGGATCAGTCAAAACAATTCGACATTTACCAATGAAACTTAAAGGCAGGTCAGATCATCCATCAGACACGCCTTCACCCACTTCTGAAAGGTCGACTAACCAAAACAGTGAACATTAACTCCCTAGGAACGGCATGTGCTATCCCCATAGAGAATACAAAGAGAACGGTTCATACATTAATTGATACGGGAAGTAATATTTGTTTACTGCGAATAAACTTGCTGTTTCCAATAAGATTTTATTACCCAATTCTTAAGCCAATGGATAAATGTGTTCGCACAATGTGTTTATAATTACAGGCGTGAATCCCCCATTTAAACTAGACAGAGATTTCCTGAAATACAAAAACTTCACATTGAATTTCTCTGACAAAACGTTACAGACCAATGGAACATCTGTATTCAAGAGAGTTGATGCTCAGTTCTACCATAAGAATCGTGGTAGATTTGATAATGAAGCCACACAGAGCTAAACATTATCCCTACAAAGCTTCAGAGAACACTGCCAGGCGGGGGTAAATGATGGAGAAATGCTTGTGGCAAAAGTCTTGGCTTCCTGCAAGAAGAGCCTGCGATAGAATTACTAGACTCTATAGTTCAAACGGAAAGAAATGGGCAATTACCAGTCACGTTGGTAAATAAAAGAAGCATATACGAGTCCACAGATGGGAAATCGTCGGTCAATGCGAACATTTCACTCAGATAAATATTACTCAAGCTAAAGTGCCAGATAAAACAATTTCGCCGCCGAAAACTAATACTTCTAGTTATTATATTAATATTAATTCAAGAGCTACTGTGGCAGCTAAGAACTGATGAGGCGCACAGACAAGCCGTGTAAGAATTAATATTGGAAAATCATGATGTGTTTGCAATAAATGAGCTAGAGCTAGAGCCTGGCAGAACTGAAACAGTTGAAATGAACATTGATACAGGCAACCATCTTCCAGTATATACTAAACCATATCCTAGTCCACTTAAATATAAAGATGTTATCGAGAAAGCAATTTGTGGATATGCTGGACTCTAAAGTAATTGAAAGAGCGCCTTTCTTCAGGTGGAATTCACATTTTGTGATGACAACAAAAACAACAACATCAAAAGGTTCACACAGGTTCTGCTGTGGTTTAGTAAGCTAAACAAGATTACATCTATAGCTTAACAGATGACAATGTGGACGAACCGCGCGCTCAGTGGCTGGAGCAAGTCTGCATCTCGCGGCTCGCCACATGACAAATACGAAGACGGGACAATATAACAGTCGAACAGAGAAGGGAATGATTATTAATTATGATGAGAGGCAATGGTGGCTGTGTCTTTTCTGCTGACACACTCAGTCAACCGACCATATTGTTTATGCATGTTGTGTGATGAACATTTATATGCGTTGTGAATTATGTCTCTTCTCTGGCATGAGGAGAATCGATCAGATTCATGTTTATCGTCATATCTGGATGGGCACCTATCAAGGTCCATTAGTATCTTCAAGTGCAAATATAATTTATGTGTCGCAAGGGTATCGGAAGATGCATGGCCAGGCTACAGAGCCAAGAATCCAACGTTGTGTGTATGTGGGCTCGAATCTGGTGGGGAGTAGGAAGCTAGAATATAGTACCTTAGCACGTTGATTTCATGGACTGAGGAACGAGAATATAGTACCTTCATTCATTCATTCATTCCTTTGCATGTCCCTTGCGGAACTTTGCCTCCCAAACAGCACTCCTGTAGGCCTCTCGGTTGTGAGCAAGATGGCCTGCTGCTGCTGCATCCATTTCCAGATCATCAACGATATAGTACCTTAGCACGTTGATTTCATGGATTGAGGAACGAGAATATAGTACCTTAGCACGTTGATTTCATGGATTGAGGAACGAGAATATAGTACCGTAGCACGTTGATTTCATGGATTGAGGAACGAGAATATAGTGCGTTAGTACATTGATTTCATGGAGTGAGAGAGTGAGATAACAGTACGTGAGTACATTGAATTTCCTGGATTGAGGGAACGAGATAATAGTATGTTAGTAATTGAATTCATGTGTTGTGGAGAGTACAAACAGGTTAGTCGTGAGACGAATAAGTGCAGTGGCACATGGTATAAGCCAGGAGAGTGTGGTGTAGTTTCAAAGAGGGACTGCAGATTCATAAGTACATTTGGCACCATCGATATAAATGTACTTGATTTTTACTTGGTTAGATACTTTACTTGTATTTATGTCATGCTTGATTGTCATATGATACTCTGTGATGTCCTGCGTGTGTCAAGTCTGTGCTGGCGTCTCGTGCTATATGTGACGTGTCAATAAAATGGATGTAAATTGAAATGTATGACTTGGTAATATATATTCCATGTTTTCTATGATGCTGGATGTATATGGTATGATGTGTGGATGTATTTGGTGTTATGTGTGGATGTATATGTGTATATGGTATGATGTGTGGATGTATTTGGTGTTATGTGTGGATGTATATGGTGTGATTTGTGGATGTATTGGTGTTATGTGTGGATGTATTTGGTGTTATGTGTAGATGTATTTGGTGTTATGTGTGGATGTATATGGTGTGATGTGTGGATGTATTCGGTGTTATGTGTGGATGTATTTGGTGTTATGTGTGGATGTATATGGTGTGATGTGTGGATGTATATGGTGTTATGTGTGGATGTATATGGTGTTATGTGTGGATGTATATGGTGTGATGTGTGGATGTATTTGGTGTTATGTGTGGATGTATATGGTGTTATGTATGGATGTATATGGTGTGATCTGTGGATGTATATGGTGTGATGTGTGGATGTATTTGGTGTTATGTGTGGATGTATATGGTGTGATGTGTGGATGTATTTGGTGTTATGTGTGGATGTATATGGTGTGATTTGTGGATGTATTTGGTGTTATGTGTGGATGTATATGGTGTGATGTGTGGATGTATATGTTGTGATGTGTGGATGTATCTGGTGTTATTTTGGATGTATAAGATGTGATGTGTGATGCATATTGTGTGATATATGACTGACATGACTGTGGGAGGGAGATCCAAGTTTGTAGTGTTAGATTTGATGTGGCCACACCAGTATGGATGTACATTTGGCCATGAGTTTGGGTTTTCAGATGGGTTTTGGGTCCTGTCCCTCCCCCTTATTGTCCCCAGATGTGAATTTAGCAACCCACTAAGTTTACAATTAATATAGAGGAGATGCTGTCTATTTTGAATGGCTCACAATTTTTAACAACTCTAGACGCAAAACACAGCATATTGGTGTATACCCCTGAATTAACAATCAAAGATTAAGATTGGATTTTCGTCTAATTTTGGAAAATTCAATTTGTGCTGTCTTCTTTTTGGTTTATGCAACTCGTTATCTATTTGTTTTTGTAACTTTGATGGACCACGTATTACAAGGACTGTCAAATTTCGCATGACCATATAGAGATGTTATCCTGGCATTTACGATAGATATAAAGAATAAAAACAATTTCAGATCTATAAGAGTAATCCTGCAATTAATATCTTCAAATTGTTATAGCTAGTCTCAAGTGACAGTATATAAATGTACAAGAAATGTGAATGAATTGTTGTTCATTCACTTTGATAGAAATAAATGAACTTTATATTATGTAGAAAGTACTCAGGTTCTGTATTAATTTCCATAAAATATTTCATAATATTCCATAAATGTTGTAAGTTTATTTCATAGATTTATTTTTAAAATTCCTGACTTGTCAAGTAATACAGAATACATTGAAAAAAGCAGTAAATGCATACCGTTTATCCATCCATCCATCCATCCATCCATCCATCCATCCATCTGTCCCACTCTTCAGCCATCCATCCATCCTTATAGATCTGTTCTTAGTAACAGTGTTGCACATAGCAATATTGAACTGAAACTCATTTTTGCAGATGTTTTGAAATAATACAATCATTATCTTACATCTTACATTATTCCCATGCCATTAAATATCACAAAGGGCTCAATGGTAATTCAACACGTTCTGATAACATCTAAAGAGGACATCATTAAGAGAGGCCAGTTTAGTTAGCATAAAGTCCCTTGATGAGGTTGAAAAGTTCGAAGAAAACAATCATTATAGTTAAAGAAACATTAACTAGAAGACTCTTGATCATTATCGTCATAATCATGTGCCACCTCCAGATTGAGGGTTGCCAATAATGAATCCCCAACTTTCTACCTCCCCCTACTTGGTAATGCAATGATCAAGGTTGTATCCTGCCCACTATCATATATTATCTTCCCAGCTACATCTCTGCTCAACTCTGGGTCTTTTCTCTTCTGATTTTCCTTCTGTTATGACCTTCAGGATAAAATTATTCCTTTTGACATGGTCAAAGCCTGTTGTTTTCTTGGTCCTTATTTCTTTGAGAAGTTCACATTGCACTCTGATCAGTTCTAAAATGTGTTCTTTTCTTTTCATTCCCCACGATATATAAAGACTTAGAAGATCAGCGACAGTAAAAATAATTGAGCTAAAGAAAGTTAATTTAAGTTTTATATACCTTTGTTACTCAATATTTGAAGTAATGAAGGAGTTATATAAGTTATGAAAGTGTGTTAAAGTGAAAGTATATTATCGAAATTTACGTATACAATTTTTAAAACAAATGGGCTACATTTTACATTTTGTGAAGTGAAATGCTTGCGAACTGTGTTAATGTTTTGAAATATGGATAGAAATTGATATTACAGACAATAGTATTTCAAACTGTCCTATAAAAATATTTGAATATGGAGATACAAAAGAACTTTTAAAAATAAAATTTTGAAAATTAATTTTGTAGAATAGTTTCTTATTACTCTGAAAATTTCTTAACAATTTACTTTGCACATATCATGAAATACAGATTATTAAATTATGCTAAGAGTTAAATTTATCTTTGTATGTATGCATGTATGTATGCTATGTAAATATGTACGAGTGTGTATATATCACATATATACATATGCAGGAAACTCTCTACTGTAGAGAGCGGAACAACAACACAACTCCTTCAGATCATCAGAGGAAGTACCCCCCCCCCTCAGACAAGTGTTTCGGCCCTATTAAACTCCTGATACTCTAAGGGGGGTGGGCCCCTCTGGGTCATGACTCCCAGAGGTCTTGTGAGTTGTTGCTTTTTTTTTCCCAGTCCTGGGATTGAACCCGTGATCTTCCAGTTGGCACTGCACTTTTTGAAGTGTGTCTTTAGCGATTTAGCCACGGAGGACCGGTATTGGTTGTGCAAATGAAATTATTTATGTTCCCAATGCTTGTTTCGCATACTCCACAGCCAGCATGAGGCCTTTTCTGCTGTTTCTGAAAGGTTTCTGAATGCCCTTGCTCTTGTTTGTCCCTTTATGCCCAGTTGCTTCATAGGTCGTGTGCTGATGTTGCTACGAATCCTCTTGCTCCCACTTCTACAGCTATCACTTTTGCCCTGATTCCTGCCCCCTGCCTCAGTTGCTTGACCAGATCATTGTACTTCTCCAATTTGAATAAATGCTGTTCCTCTATTCTAGTTTCGTACGGGACCGTAAGCTCGACCATTATTAATTCCTGTTTTTCTGTGGAGTACACTACAATATCCGGTCGCATTCCTGTGTTCTTGATGGCAGTCGGGTATTCTCTTCTTCCTGGAAGGTCCGCTATCACATCCCAGTCATTTGTACCATCTAGCAGTGATGGTAAGGGAATGTCCCTGATTTCAATATTTGATGTCGTACCAGCCCCTATGAAGTATTTAGGTGGGACCTCAACTCTTTTGCTGTTATTTGCTTTATCTTTTGCCCTGTCTACAATGGCTACTAGTTCCTGCAACACTCTGTTGTGCCGCCAGGTGTACCGTCCTTGCCCTAAAGACAGCTGACAGCACATGTTCCAATGTTTGCCTTTCATTGCAGAGAGGGCACTTTGTATCTTCTGATACATCCCATTTGTATAGGTTGGAGCCTGTAGGCAGAAGGTCATAGGTAGCTCTGATGATGAAGCTGAGCCTCAAGGGTGCCATTTTCCAGATGTCATTCCATGTTAGTGATCTCTGCAGGACTTCCTCCCATGTTGTCCATTGCCCTTGTTGTGATTGTTGGACTGCCTTCTGGACCCGCTTGTCATCCTCTGAATTCCTTACTTCACTGATGATCATATCCCTTCTTTCCTTGCAGGAGGCCTTTGACCACCATTTGATTTCACCATGACCAAATCCCCTTCTGTTGGTCTGGGTGTACCCTATTATTTCTTTCAGCTCCCGCGTTTCCCTGGCTGTGGTCACTTCCTCACTTACTTTCCATTTTCGTCCAGTTTTAAGTGTCGGCTGCACTTCTCGTACCACTGGATCTGTAGACTCTTGTAGCATCATTGCAAGTCTTGTTTTTCCTACCTTGTATTCTTCAACCACAGATTTGAATGGCAGCTGCAGTTTGCTCTTCTTGCAGTACAGTGCTACATCAGTTAATCCTGGTGGTACACCCAACCACTTTCTTATGAATTTATTTATCTTTCTTTCGACTGCCTCTACTGTGCTGGTACTTACTTCATAAATGAGTAGTGGCCACATCAGTTTTGGAATCAGCATGAACTGGAGGCACCATATTTTGAACTTACCCAGTAGCCTGCTTTTGTCTATGATGCTCAGTCCATTCTGCGCCATTTCTATAACCTGCTTCACAGCACTTGAGTCCTTCATGGATGCATCATATACTCTGCCAAGGCTCTTCACTGGCTCTTCCCCTACAGTCGGGATTATTTGATTTGCCACTGTGTATGATCTTTCTATCACTTTCCCTTTCATGAGTGACAGGCTTCTTGACTTCTTTGGCTTGAAGCTCATGCGGCACCATATGACGAGGCTGTCCAAACGCTCTAACATCCTTCGTGCCTGTGCTTCACTGGTTGTTATTACTGTTGTGTCATCCATGAACGCTTTTAGTGGTGGCATTTGACATCCATTTCTGAATCTTGGGCCTTCTGCTGGTCCTTCTGCTGCTCTCAGGATAACTTGCATGGCTAGTACGAACAGTATTGGATATATTGTACAACCCATTGCGATTCCTACCTGGAGCTCGATCCATCTTGTAATATATCCTGATGTTCTAAACCTCACGAGGAACCTTTTCAGCATATTTGTGATTTCTTTCGGCACATGATACATGTCTAGTGCTAGCCATATCATCTGGTGCGGTACTGAGCCATACGCTTTGGGTAGATCAAGCCATATTACCTGTAGATCTTGCTTTCCAGATTTTGCCTGTTGAATAGCTTCCCAAATCATTGAAGCATGCTCGAGACATCCTGGGGAACCTGGAATTCCTCCCTTCTGCACGGATGTATCAATTGTCTAGGAGGTACGTTGTTAGTCTTTTTGCCATCACAGAAAATATCTTTCCTTCCACATTCAGAAGTGAGATCGGTGTGAACTGGCTGATTTCAGTGGAATTCTGCTCCTTGGGGATGTATACTCCATTAGCCTTTTTCCATTCCTTACATATGACTCCTTTGGTCCATGCTGTTCGTAGGAGTTTATGAAGCTTCTTTAGTACTTCATGGCATCTTTTGTATAGTATGTAAGGAACGCCATTTGGGCCTGGTGACTTGCCTTTAGCTTTTCTTACAACGCTCTCTACTTCTTGTAAGGTTGGTGGGCTGCATTTGAATTTGCTGCCTGGTGCACAGGGCCACACTAGACCTTTCATCTGCCGAGAGGTGTATGCTGATTTTTATCAGAGTATGTCCTGCTCAGATGTTCCTCGAGTACCTCCTTATCAGCGTTCCTGATTTTGGCAAATCCGAAGGGATCTCTGTAGAACTTCTCTCTTGCGTATCTGGTTTCCCTCTTCCTTTTACATAGTCTTTCAGCTCTGCAAGGGCATTGTGCTGGGATTTTAGATGCTGCCAAACCTGTCTTAGTCCTTCTTTTTCTGATTCATGTACCTTCTTGAACATTTTCCGGGCGTGGTTCTTCTGCTGTCTTACTGCTTCTATTTTCCTCTGTCTTCTGGACTTTCTTGGTGTCACTTTTTCTCTTTTTGCCTGTTTGGTTCCAAGCTCTTTGTGGCAGTGAAGATATATGATGTTACCAAATGCTTCCAGCTTTTGCTCCAGGTTTTTTCCTCTTAGCTGTTTGTCCAGTTCTTTGCATAATTCTGCGTCTAGGTTTTCCCATATGCTTTTTGCACTTGCTGGTGGAAAGTTAATCTTGTCTCTGGTCTCGTCGGAGGGCTGCATTGCCTCCCTGCTGCCTGACTCAACCTGAATATTCTCTGTACTGTGGTTTATATATCCTGACAGAGATCTTCTAATGTTGAGTATTGGGTAGCAAGGAACCACCACATCCCTTCTTCGTTTTGTGTATCTTCATGCCACGTTGAGTGTTAAATTTCCTGCCACAGATGCATGGATACTCCATCCGCTGTTCTGAACTCGAATTAATTGGGGCGGGCATGGTCGTTTCCGTAAAGTCACCTGTGGAATCATCATTCTCCCCCTCCCCCCTTTCGGTGAATCCTGGGGCATTTCTTATTTTTGGACTTTGTAGCAATAGTATGTCGGCTGACAGGGTTGCTGGCCCGGACAGCTCAGTTCAGAGACGCTTTCCCAGTGAGAATTCTGGTATTTACCAGTGTCTGTCGGTCTTTCCCGACTGTCCATCGGTCTTTCCCGATTGTCAATGGCATCACCATGCTCTATATGCAGGAAACTCTCTACTGTAGAAAGCGGAACAACAACACAACTCCTTCAGATCATCAGAGGAAGTACCCCCCCTCAGACAAGTGTTTCGGCCCTATTAAACTCCTGATACTCTAAGGGGGCTGGGCCCCCCTGGGTCATGACTCCCAGAGGTCTTGTGAGTTGTTGCTTTTTTTTTTTCTCAATGCCCTTGCTCTTGTTTGTCCCTTTATGCCCAGTTGCTTACATAGGTCATATGTATAAATACATAATTAGAAAAACATGAATGTAAAAAACATATAAATTCATACATGAAAGACGAGCAGCCAAATTAGCCATGTTGAATGTAAAGACAGATCTTGGAAACGATTTGACGAAAGCAACATACAAAGAACTAGACAATAAAGTAAAAAGTTCAGCAAGAAGGGATACAATAGAATACATGAACAATATTATGAAAGAAGCAGATAAAGCAGTAAAAACAGGAGACAGCAAAACTCTATGTAACATACAAAAGAGGCTGACGGCTACTATTACATGCAAAGAAAGAAAGACCAATCTTTAGCAAAACTGGCACCCTAAAAACATCAAGTAAAGACCAAACAGATATAGATGAATTCTGGCATTCGTGCAGCACAGCTATAATTACAGCAGCTGAAACAAGTGGTGGACTGCAAAAAATCAAGTAGAAAAGCATGGATATCTCATAACACATGGACATCCATAAATGACAGACAGGCAGCCACATTAGCCATGTTGAATGTAAAGACAGATCGTGGAAGAGATTTGCAAAATCAATATACAAAGAACTAGGTAATAGAGTAGAAAGTTCAGCTAGAAGGAATAAAAGAGAATACATGGGCACTATGGTGAAAGAATCAGAGAAGGCAGCAAAAACAAGAGAGAGAAAATTCAATATAACATACAAAAGAGACTAACAGGTGCTACTGCATCCAAAGAAAGGCCAGTCCTTAGCAAAACTGGCACCTTACTAACATCAAGTAGAGATCAAAAGCTAAGATGGGCTGAACACTTCAAAGAAATATTTAATCGATCACATCAAAAAGAACTGACACACTTGAAACTGACTTACGATTCCCACAGTTAAATGTCAACCTAGATGAAATTATATTGCATGAAACTGAAACAGCGGTGAATCTAACGGCTAACAACAAAACTGCAGTTGAAGATGAAATAACAGACGAAGTGTTAAAAGCTATTAACATTGACAACATGAACCAAGTACAGAGAATATTTAATAATTTTTGGAATGAGGAAAAAGTCACTTCTAAATGGAAAAATGGAATCGTTAAAATACCGAAAAAAGACAAAAGTTACTCTTAATAGTACCTTAGAGATTAACTGGAGCGGAGTTACTTTACTATCAGTTGTGTCAAAAGTATTTTGCAAAGTTATTCTGAATAGAATTCAAGATATAGTGGATACCACAATGAGAGAAGAAAAGGCAGGATTTCGAAAAGGAAGTAGCTGTTTCAACCAGATCTTTACTCTAAGAATAATACTTGAAGAACATATTGAAAAGCAAAGACTAATAATCCTAACTTCATAGAATTTTAAAAAAGCATTTGATAGCATACACAGAGATTCATTGTGGATTATTTTAAGACTATATGGAATATCATCTAAAATTGACAGTATCATTAATGACCTATACAATGGATATGTTTGTGCAGTCAACACAGAAGAAGGAATGAGCGAATGGTTCCAGATTGAAAAAGGTGTGAAACAAGGATATATTCTATCTCCCTTGCCCTTTGGAATTGCCATAGACTTCATAATGAAGAAGATGTGGCATACGTAAAACGGGCATTAATTTGGTACATGGAACTCAAATAGAAATTCTTGAGTGTGCAGATCACATAAGTCTTACTAGTGACAGTGTGGATTCGATGCTGGAAGAATCAGGTAGCCTGTCTTCAGTGACTAGTAAAATAGGACTTGAAATTAACAAGGAAAAAAGAGCTACTGTGGCAGCTAAGAGCTGATGAGGTGCACAGACAAGCCGTGTAAGATTTACTATTGGAAAATCATGATGTGTTCGCAATAAATGAGCTAGAGCTAAACAAAACTGGAACAGTTGAAATGACCACTGATACAGGCAACCATCTTAAAATATATACTAAACCATATCCCAATCCACTGAAATACAGAGAGGTATTCGAGAAAGCAACTGGGGATATGCTGGAGTCTAAAGTAATTGAAAGATTGCCTTTATTCCGATGGAATTCACATATTGTGAAGAAAACAACAGGAAAAAAGGTTTACACAGGTTCTGCTGTGATTTTCGTAAGCTAAACAAGATTACATCTGTAGCATACCAGATAACAATGTGGAGGAGCCGCGCGCTCAGTGGCTGGAGCAAGTCTGCCTCGCGCGGCTCGTCACATGACAAATGTGAAGACGGGGCAATATAACAGTCGGACACTGAAGGGAATGATTATTCATTATGATGAGAGGCAATGGAGGCTAGTCTTTTCTGCTGACACACTCAGTCCAGCCGACCATATTGTTGATGCATGTTGTGTGATGAAAACTTGTATGCGCTGTGAATTATGTCTCTTCTCATGGCATGAAGAGAATCGATCAGATTCATGATTATCGTCATATGTGGATGGGCACCTATCAAGGTCCATTAGTATCTTCAAGTGCATATATAATTTATGTGTCGCAAGGGTATCGGAAGATGCCTGGCCAGGCTACAGAGCCAAGACTCCAACGTTGTGTGTGTGGGCTCGCATCTGGTTGAGAGGAGGAAGCGAGAATATAGTGCGTTATTACTTTGATTAATGGTACATTAGCACATTGATAACTTGTATATTGAAAATATAATGAGGAATGTTAGAGAAGATTTAGACAAAGAATATTACAATGCCATAACAATTGGAGGTTATGAAATATCAGAGATTAAATATGCTGATGACACAGTGTTACTGTCCACAACACAAAACGGAATGGAAAAACTAATTATGTCAGTCCGTAAGAACAGCGAAGAGCAGAACCTCTATCTTAATATAAAGAAGACTAAGCTGGTGACAACTGACAAAACAAACAAGGCAGCTGAAATATATATATATATATAAGGACAAATTGGAAGAAGTGGAGAGTTTTGAATATCTTGGATCACTACTAACTAATAATGGAGATACAATGAGGGAAATTAAAAGGAGGATATCTATCGTTCTTCAGAAAATAAAACAAATAAAGAATCTGTGGAGAGGAGCAGACAGAACTACAAAAATAAGATTTTTCAGGGCATGCATCTTTCCTATCGCAACATAAGCATGTGAGACCTGGACACTTAACAAAACAGCTGAGAAACACATAAATGCCTCTGAACGTAAATGCTACAGAAGAGTTCTCCAAATATCATGGACACAAAAAAGAACAAATATATCTATACTACAAGAGCTTAATATTGAAGAAGGCTGGCTGGTAAAGAGGATTAAAGAGAGAAAACGTAAATATTTTCGACACATTAAACGTCATGATAATTTAGAGAAGACCGTATTGGAATGATACATATTGTGAAGAAAACAACAGGAAAAAAGGTTTACACAGGTTCTGCTGTGATTTTCGTAAGCTAAACAAGATTACATCTGTAGCATACCAGATAACAATGTGGAGGAGCCGCGCGCTCAGTGGCTGGAGCAAGTCTGCCTCGCGCGGCTCGTCACATGACAAATGTGAAGACGGGGCAATATAACAGTCGGACACTGAAGGGAATGATTATTCATTATGATGAGAGGCAATGGAGGCTAGTCTTTTCTGCTGACACACTCAGTCCAGCCGACCATATTGTTGATGCATGTTGTGTGATGAAAACTTGTATGCGCTGTGAATTATGTCTCTTCTCATGGCATGAAGAGAATCGATCAGATTCATGATTATCGTCATATGTGGATGGGCACCTATCAAGGTCCATTAGTATCTTCAAGTGCATATATAATTTATGTGTCGCAAGGGTATCGGAAGATGCCTGGCCAGGCTACAGAGCCAAGACTCCAACGTTGTGTGTGGGCTCGCATCTGGTTGAGAGGAGGAAGCGAGAATATAGTGCGTTATTACTTTGATTAATGGTACATTAGCACATTGATAACTTGTATATTGAAAATATAATGAGGAATGTTAGAGAAGATTTAGACAAAGAATATTACAATGCCATAACAATTGGAGGTTATGAAATATCAGAGATTAAATATGCTGATGACACAGTGTTACTGTCCACAACACAAAACGGAATGGAAAAACTAATTATGTCAGTCCGTAAGAACAGCGAAGAGCAGAACCTCTATCTTAATATAAAGAAGACTAAGCTGGTGACAACTGACAATACAAACAAGGCAGCTGAAATATATATATATATAAGGACAAATTGGAAGAAGTGGAGAGTTTTGAATATCTTGGATCACTACTAACTAATAATGGAGATACAATGAGGGAAATTAAAAGGAGGATATCTATCGTTCTTCAGAAAATAAAACAAATAAAGAATCTGTGGAGAGGAGCAGACAGAACTACAAAAATAAGATTTTTCAGGGCATGCATCTTTCCTATCGCAACATAAGCATGTGAGACCTGGACACTTAACAGAACAGCTGAGAAACACATAAATGCCTCTGAACGTAAATGCTACAGAAGAGTTCTCCAAATATCATGGACACAAAAAAGAACAAATATATCTATACTACAAGAGCTTAATATTGAAGAAGGCTGGCTGGTAAAGAGGATTAAAGAGAGAAAACGTAAATATTTTCGACACATTAAACGTCATGATAATTTAGAGAAGACCGTATTGGAATGATACATAATGGGAAAAAGAAAAAGAGGAAGACCAAAACGAAGATGGCTGCAAGAAATCGTTGACGATCTGCAAATGGATGCAGCAGCAGCAGGCCATCTTGCTCACAACCGAGAGGCCTACAGGAGTGCTGTTTGGGATGCAAAGTTCCGCAAGGGACATGCAAAGGAATGAATGAATGGTTAGATACTTGTATTTATGTCATGGTACATTTAATATAGTGTTACTTGGTTAGATACTTTACTTGTATTTATGTCACGCCTTGATTGTCATATGATACTCGTTGATGTCTTGCGTGTGTCAATAAAATGGATGTAAATTGAAATGTATGACTTGGTAATATATATTCCATGTTTTCTGTAATGCTTGATGTATATAGTGTGATGTGTGGGTGTATATGATGTGATGTGTATATGTATATAGTTTGATATGTGGATGTATATGGCACGTTGTGTGGATGAATATGGTGTGATGTGTGGATGTATATGGTGTGATGTGTGGATGTGTACCGTATAATATGTGGATGTATATGGTGTTATGTGTGGGTGTATATTGTGTGATGTATGGATGTATAGTGTTATGTGTGGGTGTATATGATGTGATGTGTGTAAGTATTTAGTGTGATGTGTGGATGTATATGGTATGTTGTGTGGATGTATATGGTGTGATGTGTGGATGTATATGGTATGTTGTGTGGATTATATGGTGTGATGTGTGGATGTATATGGTATGTTGTGTGGATGTATATGGTGTGATGTGTGGATGTATATGGTATGTTGTGTGGAAGTATATGGTGTGATGTGTGGATGTATATAGTATGTTGTGTGGATGTATATGGTGTGATGTGTGGATGTATATGGTGCGATGTGTGGATGTATATCGTGTAATATGTGGCGTGTATATGGTTTTATGTGTGGATGTATATTGTGTGATGTATGGATGTATATGGTTTGATGTGTGGGTGTATATGGTGTCAGGTGTGGATGTATATGATTTGATGTGTGGATGTATATGGTGTTATGTGTGGATGTATGTGGTTTGATGTGTGATGTATATGGTGTGATGTGTGGATGTATATGGTGTGATGTGTGGATGTATATTGTGTTATGTGTGGATGCATATGGTGTGATATGTGGATGTATATCGTGTGGTGTGTGGATGTATATGGTGTTATGTATGGATGTATATGGTGTGATGGATAACTGGCATACGCTATATGTGGAAGGGAAATCCTGGGTTCTAGTGTCAGTTTTGGTGTGGCCACCCCAGTACGGAAGTACATTTGGCCATGGGTTTGGGTTTTCAGATGAGTTTTGGGTCCTGTCCCTCCATCTTACTGTCCTCATTTGTGAACTTAGCAACCCACTAAGTTTACAATTAATATACAGAAGATGCTGTCTATTTTGAATGGCTCAACATTTTTCACAACTCTAGACACAAAATCAGCATATCGGTGTATACCACTGAATTAATAATCAAAGATAAAGACTAGATTTTGTTCTGGTTTTAGAAAATTCAATTTCTGCAATCTCCCCTTTGATTTATCTAACTCGCCAGCTATTTTTTGTAACTTTGACGAACCACGTATTACAAGGGCTCTCACATTTCGCATTAGCATATACAGATGGCATCCTGGGATTTACGAAGGCAGTCAATAATGATCACATCAAGTGTAGCACGGCCTTGTAAGTTTTGGTCTCGTGAGACAACATAAAATCAAACTGAAGATGACAAAATCTGGCTTTGCTCGAACATATTTGGACTTTCTGGGGCACAGATTCGGTAAGGGGTATATCTCCTGACCCGGACAATGTAAGAGCTAGAAGAGATATAGCAGTACCCAAAACAGTGACAATTAATGATTCAGAGGAGACTTGGCTAGAAAGATCGGGAAGTTAAGAGGTAGACTCTGTATGGTCCAACGAAATGGCGAGTTGCTAACATGCGATAATATCAAGATAAAAATGGTCATATGGGGCTAGATAAAGTGTTGCAGGCAGTTCAGAAGAAATGTTATTAGTCAAAGATGGCAGATAGACAGACAGACACACAGACAGACACACACAGACAGAGAGAGAGAAAGAGAGAGAGAGAGAGAGAGAGAGAGAAATGCATATTGTGCAAGACAAGAACCCTCAGAGCATACAAAACGCCTTTCAAATGGGAGATATTCCACGAGCGTGTATGCACAGAATATGCATAGACTGGTCAGGGCCATATCCAATTATAGCTGAAGGGATGATACACCTGGCCCATGTTGTGGAAGAATATTCTGGCTGCACGGAATATTTCGTCACGCCAGACATAAGAAGCCAGACATAAGAAGCCAGACATAAGAAGTCAGTCATAAGAAGTCAGACATAAGAAGCCAGACATAAGAAGCCAGACATAAGAAACTAGACATAAGAAGCCAGACATAAGAAGCTAGACATAAGAAGCCAGACATAAGAAGCTAGACATAAGAAGCTAGACATAAGAAGCCAGACATAGGAAACTAAACATAAGAAGCCAGACATAAGAAACCAGACAGAAGAAGTCAGACATAAGAAGCCAGACATAAGAAGCTAGACATTAGAAGCTAGACATAAGAAGCCAGACATAAGAAGCTAGATATAAGAAGCCAGACATAAGAAGCCAGACATAAGAAGCCAGACATAAGATGCCAGACATAAGATGCCAGACATAAGAAGACAGACATAAGAAGACAGACATAAGAAGCCAGACATAAGAAGACAGACATAAGAAACCAGACATAAGAAACCAGACATAAGAAGACAGACATAAGAAGACAGACATAAGAAACCAGACATAAGAAGACAGACATAAGAAACCAGACATAAGAAGACAGACATAAGAAGACAGACATAAGAAACCAGACATAAGAAACCAGACATAAGAAACCAGACATAAGAAGACAGACATAAGAAGACAGACATAAGAAGACAGACATAAGAAACCAGACATAAGAAGACAGACATAAGAAGACAGACATAAGAAGACAGACATAAGAAGACAGACATAAGAAACTAGACATAAGAAACTAGACATAAGAAGACAGACATAAGAAACTAGACATAAGAAGACAGACATAAGAAGACAGACATAAGAAACTAGACATAAGAAACTAGACATAAGAAGACAGACATAAGAAGACAGACATAAGAAACTAGACATAAGAAACTAGACATAAGAAGACAGACATAAGAAACTAGACATAAGAAACTAGACATAAGAAGCCAGACATAAGAAACTAGACATAAGAAACTAGACATAAGAAACTAGACATAAGAAGACAGACATAAGAAACTAGACATAAGAAACTAGACATAAGAAGACAGACATAAGAAACTAGACATAAGAAGACAGACATAAGAAACTAGACATAAGAAGCCAGACATAAGAAACTAGACATAAGAAGACAGACATAAGAAACTAGACATAAGAAGACAGACATAAGAAACTAGACATAAGAAGCCAGACATAAGAAACTAGACATAAGAAGCCAGACATAAGAAGCCAGACATAAGAAACTAGACATAAGAAACTAGACATAAGAAGCCAGACATAAGAAACTAGACATAAGAAACTAGACATAAGAAACTAGACATAATAAGACAGACATAAGAAGCCAGACATAAGAAACTAGACATAAGAAACTAGACATAAGAAGCCAGACATAAGAAGCCAGACATAAGAAACTAGACATAAGAAACTAGACATAAGAAACTAGACATAAGAAACCAGACATAAGAAGCCAGACATAAGAAGACAGACATAAGAAGACAGACATAAGAAGACAGACATAAGAAGACAGACATAAGAAGACAGACATAAGAAGCCAGACATAAGAAGACAGACATAAGAAGACAGACATAAGAAGACAGACATAAGAAGCCAGACATAAGAAGACAGACATAAGAAGACAGACATAAGAAGACAGACATAAGAAGACAGACATAAGAAGACAGACATAAGAAGCCAGACATAAGAAGACAGACATAAGAAGACAGACGGTGGTAACACTACTAGTGGACATTCCATGACCAGACACGGCTTGCCTCTAGTAATTGTTACGACAATGGCCCAGAGTTTGTAGGTCAACACTTCCAAACTGTAATAAAGAAGTACAACATTACAACAACATCTATGATTTCATCTTCAAGTATTGGTGGTCCATGACAGCTTTCAGTATCTAGTGTTAATTCTGGTCTTCCTCCTCCATATAGCTCACCGATATACTCTGTCCACCTGTCCACAATGTCTTCTTTTCCCATTAATATTTTACCTTCTTTTGATTTCAGGCATCCTGTGGTATATTTTGTTTTCCTGCCTGTGAGTTCACTAATTCGTTTGTGCATGTTTTTGCTGTCTTTATTATGAGAGTCCTCTGTTTGTTTGCACTGTTTATTTAACCAAACTTCTTTTGCTTCTCTGTGTTTGCGTCTTATTTCTTTATTTATCTTGTTATATTTTTCTTGGTTATTTTTACTTATCATCCTTTTGTCCATCAGTCCTAAGATGATGTCGGTCATCCATTTATTTTTAGGAGCTTCTTTTTTTCGGTGGTATTATCTCCTTAACAGTTTGATGGATAGAATCTGTAACATTGCCCATTGTTCATCTATACTATTTATCTTTGCTATTGCATTGTATCTATTTGTTATAATAACTTTGTATTGTTCTCGAGGTTCTTGGTCGTTTTTAAGAAGTTCTGTATTCAGTTTGATGTTTCTAACTTTTCTGCCTGCTTTCTTTAGCTTTATTCTAACTTTTCCACAGAGTGGGTCATGATCACGATTGAAGTCAGCTCCTGGCATGGTTTTTGTTGTTGTATTGCATTCCGGAATCGTTTGTTGATTAATATGTAGTCTATCTGGTTAAATGTCTTTTTGTCTGGGCTGCACCACGTTGCCAGTCTTCGAGGATGTTGTTTAAACCAGGTGTTTCCTATAACCATGTTGTGTATTCTTGCCCATTCAATTAATTTACAACCTATGTCGTTCCTCTTCCCCACTCCATAGTCACCAACGATGTCTGAAATTCTTCTTTTACCAACTTTGGCATTAAAATCTCCCATGACTATAGTAACTTCATGTGACTTTGTATGTTTTAGGGCTGTCTCTATGTCATTATAAAATAACTGTATATCTTTTTCAGAACTTTCAGATGTTGATCGTACATTTGTATAATATTTATGATTATTGGTCATCTTTTCAGTTGGGCTAGCAGGACTCGGTTCGAGATGTTCAAATATCCTACAATTGTCCTTGCTGTTGTGCTGTAGAGGTGATGCGAAACAAAAACATTCACCAGAAGATAAGTTACAGACGACGAGGGACAAGCGAGTACACTCAGGATAGTCCAGATGTTACTGAGCAACAGTCCACTGATGGTTTCAGGTCACAACAGACTGAGGCCTCGGTACAACCACAACAACCACTGTCCTTACAACAACAGGTCGAGTACATGAGAAACGGAGTCAGACAGAGCAGGGAAAACTTTGAGTAAATCCTCGAGTGATTAAGGGACCCTTACAACAAGACAAAAAATTAGTTTTGGCAAGTTAGACAAAAGATAATGTAGAAATATGTGTTGTTGTTTTTTTTTTTTGGTTTTTCTGTTGTGTCATAGGTCTTATTGTTGTGGTTTTTATATACAGACAAATATTTGTTACATACATATTTTTATGTGAAGGAGAGAGAGAGAGCGAGAGAGAGAGAGAGAGAGAGAGAGAATTGTGAAGGGTTCGGTTTTGCATTGGTTTCGTCCGGCCTGGGTGAACACTGAACACTTCTCTGGTCAGAGGATGTGTTAAGATAAGGGGCTGTTTTTCGTGAAGTTTGGTTAGAAAAGATGGGTTACAGGTTGGGAATGTGGAGATCTGTCCTGGAAAGTTATCGTAATAATTGTTCGTGATGGGCGTTTTGGTGTAAGAGTATCTCGTGACATCCTTCGTAGTCTAAGTTTCGTCTTATATGGAGTTATCTACGTTCATCTATGAGGGAATAGTCTTATATAGAAATATCTACGTTCATCTATGAGGGAATAGTCTTATATAGAAATATCTACGTTTATCTATGAGGGAATAGTCTTATATAGAAATATCTACGTTCATCTATGAGGGAATAGTCTTATATAGAAATATCTACGTTTGTGAAGTGCGAAGTCTCATGGTTTTTGTTGTTGTATTGCATTCCGGAATCGTTTGTTGATTAATATGTAGTCTATCTGGTTAAATGTCTTTTTGTCTGGGCTGCACCACGTTGCCAGTCTTCGAGGATGTTGTTTAAACCAGGTGTTTCCTATAACCATGTTGTGTATTCTTGCCCATTCAATTAATTTACAACCTATGTCGTTCCTCTTCCCCACTCCATAGTCACCAACGATGTCTGAAATTCTTCTTTTACCAACTTTGGCATTAAAATCTCCCATGACTATAGTAACTTCATGTGACTTTGTATGTTTTAGGGCTGTCTCTATGTCATTATAAAATAACTGTATATCTTTTTCAGAACTTTCAGATGTTGATCGTACATTTGTATAATATTTATGATTATTGGTCATCTTTTCAGTTGGGCTAGCAGGACTCGGTTCGAGATGTTCAAATATCCTACAATTGTCCTTGCTGTTGTGCTGTAGAGGTGATGCGAAACAAAAACATTCACCAGAAGATAAGTTACAGACGACGAGGGACAAGCGAGTACACTCAGGATAGTCCAGATGTTACTGGGCAACAGTCCACTGATGGTTTCAGGTCACAACAGACTGAGGCCTCGGTACAACCACAACAACCACTGTCCTTACAACAACAGGTCGAGTACATGAGAAACGGAGTCAGACAGAGCAGGGAAAACTTTGAGTAAATCCTCGAGTGATTAAGGGACCCTTACAACAAGACAAAAAATTAGTTTTGGCAAGTTAGACAAAAGATAATGTAGAAATATGTGTTGTTGTTTTTTTTTTTTTGGTTTTTCTGTTGTGTCATAGGTCTTATTGTTGTGGTTTTTATATACAGACAATATTTGTTACATACATATTTTTATGTGAAGGAGAGAGAGAGAGCGAGAGAGAGAGAGAGAGAGAGAGAATTGTGAAGGGTTCGGTTTTGCATTGGTTTCGTCCGGCCTGGGTGAACACTGAACACTTCTCTGGTCAGAGGATGTGTTAAGATAAGGGGCTGTTTTTCGTGAAGTTTGGTTAGAAAAGATGGGTTACAGGTTGGGAATGTGGAGATCTGTCCTGGAAAGTTATCGTAATAATTGTTCGTGATGGGCGTTTTGGTGTAAGAGTATCTCGTGACATCCTTCGTAGTCTAAGTTTCGTCTTATATGGAGTTATCTACGTTCATCTATGAGGGAATAGTCTTATATAGAAATATCTACGTTCATCTATGAGGGAATAGTCTTATATAGAAATATCTACGTTTATCTATGAGGGAATAGTCTTATATAGAAATATCTACGTTCATCTATGAGGGAATAGTCTTATATAGAAATATCTACGTTTGTGAAGTGCGAAGTCTCATGGGTGTTGTGATGTTGTAAGAGTTCTGGAGTTTTTTATGTGCATGGAGTGAGGTAACCTTAGTCATCCTGATTAGAAAGCTGAAGAGTGAGAGTGACAGAAGTAGTGATACCCGTCTATACACACACACACACACAAAGAAAAACGTTATGCTTTACTAGTTGGTATGGATGGTTAATGAAGAACTGATTCATGTTTTGTAAGATATATAGATGTTTCTTTTTAGGAGTATTTCGTGACTAATATTTGACGTGTAATAGTGTCATGGAGCTTATGAGACATTGTCATTTTTGCTTGTTAAGTGTAAAAGGAAGAAACAAGTTGTATGTCTCATTGAATGAAGATGGGCATTTGAACTGTATTTATTGATAATATTGTGTCATGTGTTGTATCAAACCAAATTCAAATTCAGATTGATGATTGTTGTATGAAAAATTGAAGGAAGAAAATACAGAGGAAGACAGAGAGAGAAGTTACTGGATGGGCTGTCAGTGTGGCTAGAAAGAAAGTCACCGGCGGATCTCATAATCAAGTCTAAAGGCAGGGAGTTGAGGAGATAAATGATCGCCTACGCCGCGCGGCACGGCACTTGAATGAATGATTGTTATATGTGTACCGTCTATAGCTCGGCGCTGTGAATTGTGTTTCATCATTATGCCAGGAGAGCTTTAGGTTCTTTCATATTGGTATTTAGATAAAAATTAAATATTATCAATCACGTTTTGTCATAATGGATGAGGGAAGAGAAATGACTGGTTTTGTCTACCTCAGGAATATATATGTATATACTGATAGCCGAGCATAGAGCTGGGGTACCTGATCGTTATTACTGAGATAATTGTATTGATGTCATTATTTATATGTTCTGGTTGTTTGAGTCTTTTATGCTCATGGTACAGTCCTTGTCTGTCTCTGACAGGTGCTGATTTTTGTATTTGAAATAAACTCTGGATTCTTGAGAACAAAAATGAACATCGCTTGTTCAGAGTGATGATGTTATGACTTTTTTGTCATTCATGCATCAATCTTGGCTACAGTCTAAGAGTTTGGTGTGTATCTCGGGTGAGAAACAAGATATAGGGGCAGAGCCCGGGTGGGTAACGTGAGGGGAGAAGGTTTCAGGTCCCATTCGTACAGGAGAAGTTGGAGACTGATGTCATTTCCAGAGAATTATTCTACCCTCGGTCGTACGGTTAATAAATTAAGTAACATGGCACTACTATCATTTCTAATATTTCATCCCAAATTCTTATATATGTATGTATGTATGTATTTATGCTATATGGGTATGCATGTATGTATGTATGTATGTATGTATGTGTGTATATATGTGTGTATGAATGTGTGTATGTATGTATGCATGTATGTATATATATATATATATATGCATGTATGTGTGTATGTATGTATTTATGCTATGTGTGTATGTAAATATATATGTGTGTATGTATGTATATGTATGTATGTATGTATGTATGTATGTATGTATGTATGTATGTATGTATGTATGTATGTATGTATGTATGTATGAATGTATGTATGTACATGTATGTATCCGTTAATGTATTTTATGTGTATATATGCATTAATGTAACATCTGCCTATCTATCTACTTGCTTGGCTCTGTCTGTCTATCTGTCTATCCAAATATCCATTTGTTTATTCATCTATATAGATATATCTATCTGCTTGTCTGTCTATATTTCTGTTTGTCTCACTGTCTGTCTATTTATCTCTCTATCAATCTATGCTGAATATCTGTGATTGAATAGAATGGTAGACGGACTTGCGTGCCCAGTTCTTAACCCTTTGAAAATAAAGTCTGTTCGTTCGTTCTATCTTTGATATTTTGTATTTTTCTGAAGCAAGAGATTTAGCATGGCTTTGTAAGTAATGATTATTGTGGTTATTATTAGTATTAATGAATATGATTATGAAAAAAATACTGTAAACAAAATAGTAACATCGAATAGAGACAGAGAAAAGTAGGTCGAAAAAGGAAGAGAAAGGTATGAAACTTCCATGACACTAGAACAAGACACGAACAAAAGTAAACAGTGGAAATAGTGAATAGAAAAAGACGAGACTCATTGACGCTGACAAAAGTAAACAGTGGAAATAGTGAATAGAAAAAGACGAGACTCATTGACGCTGACATATAGGTATTACAAAGGAAGGACGCCAGAAAGTAGGATGGTCCAGTGATAATAAAGCCATGACTGGACGTTGACATGTGTAAACAAAATAGAAAAGACAAATAGAAAAGGCAGGCACAGTGAAAAGCGAGGACACAATAAAGCCTCCGACATGAAAGAGCAAGATAATGATTTAGGTAAATGACAATTGTATAGGCGGAGTTGACATTTTGACACCTATTAGCTTTTATGACGCAATTGCACACGGTTTTTAAATAAAGGAGTGCCCAACTCGGCCAGCTGATCAATTAAATATTTAGAGGCATGGCCTATTGGGTAACTGACTTAGAGAGATAAGTCACTGGGCAGTTTGAATGACGGACAATCAGAACTCTCATGGGAACCAGTGGACATCTGAAGGGTGGAGCCAAAATACTTATTGGCTAACCCATCAAGCCGGACTTGAGGATAAAAAGCAGAGAGGAGAGACAGGAGGGAGGAAGAAAAACCAATAAGAAGAACCAAGAAAAACGGAGGAGGAAGAAGAAGAGTCAGAGGAGGGGTCCCGAGGACGGAAGAACAAACAATATAGAAAGAAGAGTTACGGAAGTCCTGGAGAGAGGAGATTGAGGAAGGGGCCTGAAGATGGAAGAACAGACAATATAGAACGAAGAGGTACGGAAATCATGGAGAGAGGAGATTGAGGAAGGGGCCTGAAGACGGAAGAACAGACAATATAGAACGAAGAGGTACGGAAGTCCTGGAGAGAGGAGATTGAGGAAGGGGCCTGAAGACGGAAGAACAGACAATATAGAACGAAGAGTTACGGAAGTCCTGGAGAGAGGAGATTGAGGAAGGGGCCTGAAGACGGAAGTACAGACAATATAGAACGAAGAGGTACGGAAGTCCTGGAGAGAGGAGATTGAGGAAGGGGCCTGAAGACGGAAGTACAGACAATATAGAACGAAGAGGTACGGAAGTCCTGGAGAGAGGAGATTGAGGAAGGGGCCTGAAGACGGAAGTACAGACAATATAGAACGAAGAGTTACGGAAGTCCTGGAGAGAGGAGATTGAGGAAGGGGCCTGAAGACGGAAGTACAGACACTCAGAAAACCAAGTAGGACGAAGAAGTAAGGGGAATACAAGAGGAAGAAAGAAGGTCCGACCATAACTGCCTAGAAGCCATCAGATGAGAGATATGAACATAAATTCAGAGAAGAGGCAAGTAGACTTTGCTCGTTAGTACACTGTGATTGAGAGACGACCGAGGAAGACCGTCAGAAGAAATCAAAGAAGAACAGCAGCAGGAGAACACACCAGAGAAGAAGCAAGTAGACTTTGCTCGTTGGTACACTGCGATTGAGAGATAGCCGAGGAAGACCGTCAAAAGAAATCAGAAGACAGACAAGATAAGAAAGAGGATGAGACGATATAAAATCAGAAGTGTTGGACGGAAGATGGTTTTAAAGTGATTAAAGAGAACTGACACTTTGTAAACATTGAGTACAGTTATTATAGACGAGAAACTAGTTGGCCACGTGTTGCTGATGTGATGTAATACTTAGATAGGAAATGTTCTCGTATCAAGTGTAGAATATTGTGAAATTGAGAAACGCTGCATGTAGAATAAGATAGAGTTTGATATTGTGAACAAATGATTAAGTGTTTCAATCCAAGTGACGTAGTCGACAATACATCTTGAACTTATTTGTCAGAATTGAATAAATAATGTAGAGAACATTTTCATCGGACTTGCTCTAGATTTAGTGAAGTGGTACAGTTTTGTTAAACCGGTGATGTGTTAATGAAAAAGCATCTTTAACCTTCAATTCTATAATATGGAGATATTCAGTAATATGATAAGCCACACTCTACAATATTATACTGGTGCAGTCTATCAAAGAACAAAGAACTTCGATTTCATCAATAATATG
>CM019712.1:17448876-17797934 GCA_009760885.1 Achatina immaculata
AAAAATAAATTTTGAATTTCTTACAGTAGTTTTTGATGTTATAAAATAATGAAACATTTTTTGAAACCGAACATGAAATAAGAAGTGTTTCTCGAAAGAATAGTTTAGTACTGGAACAAAAAAGTTCTTAAAAATGTATATTTTTAATTACCAACTGTAATTACCAACTGTGGTTTTAAGATATTTTTTTCAGTGTCCTTATAATCCCACTACTGTAATTATGCCATATCTATCTATCTATCTATCTATCTATCTATCTATTATCTATCTATCTATCTATCTATCTATCTATCTATCTATCTATCTATCTATCTATCTATCTATCTATCTATCTGTCCATCCATCCGTCCGCTGTCTGTCAGTCTATGTCCATCCGTCCGTCATTGTTACTGTTTGTTTTTCTGGTTCTCTGTCTGTCTGTCTGTCTCTCTATTAGTCTGCCTTCCTGTCTCTCTGTCTTTTTGTCTCTCTATTACTCTGCCTTTCTGTCTGTCTCTCTGTCTATTAGTCTGCCTCCCTGTCTCTATGGCTGTCTCTCTATTAGTCTGTCTTCCTGTCTCTCTGTCTGTCTTTCTCTCTATTAGTCTACCTTCCTGTCTATCTGTCCGTTTTATTCTGGAATGTAAAGTAATTTTATTATCTTTAAAACTCGGTATTTACGTTACATTTTATGAATCTTTATGTATGTGCTTGTTTGTATGTGTGTGTATTTGTCTATGTGAAAAAAAACCCCTAAACTAGTAGAGTATCTAGAGCTAATTAATGTGCTTATATCTTCAAAGTAAATGTTAATTCATTTTTGTATAAATACGTAAACTCGATTTTGAAAAGCTGAACTAGTTATACAAGAATTAGTGTGAAAATTGTTTAAATCTCCATGTAATATTACAGGATGTTTGGTATGTGCTTTCTGTCACTAAAAGTCTACATATTTCTGTATTGCCTATTTAAATAAACCTTTACGCTATACAGTGATATGAAAAAAAAAGTCAGAAAAAAAAGTTAGTACAGATTTTAATGAAATTGTTTCAATCATAAATATGCAATTCTTTTCGATTGTGATAACGGTAAAAACTTCTTTCAGACAAAACATTACTTCAGAGAACTGTTTTAGACAACTCTCTCTGTTAAAGCAATGAAAATATTTAAACTTTGTGTTTAGTTTTGAAAGATAAGTGTTTACTAAATATGAATTACTTTTCTTTCTATCTGTATGTGTCTATGTCTATTGACTTTTTGTCTAACTGTCTGTGTGGATGTCTGTCTTTGTGTCTCCATCTTGTACATTTTAGAAATAGTACATTTTTTTGTCTGATTTGTCTAAAACTTCCAAATAGTACTACTGCTTCTATAAACAGAAAAAAATGCACTAAAATTTTAAAAATATTAAGGAATATACATGTGAGGAATAAAGTTTAGTTCTAATTGTGTGTATTACTGCAATTATTACTTCAGTGAAGTAGTTGTATTATTGTGTAAATATACAATAAATAATAGTAGATATTGAATATATAATTTTAACATAAATGTTTTGTCTGCAAATCAGCTTAAGAAAACTTACTGACTGTATTAATGATTCGAAATAAGAAAACAAGAAGTTAGTAAAGATCAGAGTGAATTAATGTTCAAGGATTTTCTAGGAATCATTTTACTTAAATAGAGAGCAAATAAAATTTTAGAATACAAAACCATAACGGGAGAATTATTTAGTGGGCCATATTATTCCTACAGTGAAAAAGTCATATTAAAAAAAAAAAGTTACCTTTTGAGTTTTAGTAACTGTGACTTTAAATTTTCCTGTAAGTAATAGTGTATCCATCCATCCATCCATCCATCCATCCATCCATCCATCCATCCATCCATCCATCCATCCATCCATCCATCCATCCATCTGAAGTAGTGTCTGTTGTTGTACTTCTTAACTAAACCAACTAAGTCTGTACGGTCTCTAATTTGACAGAGTGATGTATTTCTGCTGAAAATCAGTCTGGATTACGACCTGGTGCTGTTGTACACTGTACTAGATTCCAAACACTTCCCAGGAACTTTACAAACATTTACACTGACAAAAACTTTGGAAAATCCAACAAAACTTTGGCTTAAATCTTGACAAGACGTTTTATTAAATGGTAATGGATGAAGATGATGATGGAGACACATAAAATAATAATTGCTGGCAGGCTGACCTGCCATATGGCAGCTCCAACAGTCGCTCAGAACTAACATAACAAGGGGGCTTCACAAGACGATTCTGCAGAATCACAACCACTGTTAGTGATACATATCAACGATAATTACCACAACACATCTGACCTGGTCCACACTCTGACGAAGATTGAACTCACTCGAGTCAAAATCACCCCGCCACGAGACCCCACCCTCAGATCTCGTGACCCTTCTAAAATCAAGATACTTGACCCATGAAATAAAAAGAGGTAAAGACAACACGAAGGCGTTAAACGCCCAAAGTATTTTAAAAAGTTACCTCCCATACTCCTATACATCCATCTATCTATCTCTCTATACCGAAATCCAAAAGCGTCAGACGACTGATATGATCACTTTACGACAACGATGAATGATACTTTAACCTATAAATTTAAGGACCTGATTATTCTTGTCGACTTTAATAAAGATCTCACGCAGTTCAATCCCACATGAAAGAACATTTTAACATCCTACAACTTCTCACACATTGTTAACAAACCTACTAGCGCAGCTGAAATGTCATCAACATTAATAGATCACATATGTGTTGCTCATCCAGGAAATATTACTGAATGTACTGTCCCTCATATATCGCTGAGTGATCTCTACCCGGTCTGCTATACATGGTAGTATAAGGGGTATAAAATGCCTAAATACAAACACACCAGCATCAAGTATAGGAATTTTAAAGACTTTAATTTTGAATTATTTTTAACTGATCTAAAAGCTTCGCCTCTTAAGTACGTTTACCAGTTAACCAATCTAGATGAGGCTATCAAATACTGGATCGAGATATTTGGAAATATTTTTGACAAGCATATCCCTATCAAAGAAATGAGAGTAAAACATGTAACAAAATCCCCGTGGGTAACTCCTGTTATCTTGCAACACATGAGGAAACTTGATGAATCTCATAAAAGCTTTGTAACTACTTAGAAATAAAATGCAGTATTTAATTAGGCAGGAAAAGAAAAATTATTTTAGAAATTTAGTGAAAGATAAAACTGATAGTAAATCGATCTGGAAAGCGATAAATACTTTTGTAAATAAAAGAAATCAGTCTGACCCACAAACTATTAATGATGAACATACCTGGACTAACTTCAGTTAATTACCTCTATCTAATATGTGTGAATGTAATAGTGTAATTGTTTTCTCTTTTTATCTTTTCCCTTAAGTAAATTGTATAAATTTGTTTTTACACATTTTTGATATGCTTTTCGCACATGAAATTTATATACTTGTATTAAAATGGAGTGTGCGGGAAGAATGAAAGATGGAGTGATTGAGACCAGTATAATAATGTTATGTTGCTAAGTGTTTATTTTTTATGTTGTTATTTTTGTCACACAATAAACATGGTCACACAATAAACATAGTACACAAACTGAGAACTTTAATGGCCGGAACGATAGCTACAAGATTTGTTTACACAGTTGTCACTTGTAAAACATGGACGTAGAATTTCCATCAGTTCATATGACAAGTCATAAACCACGAGTTACTAATCTTAACAGTCATATGAACCTGGATTGCACAAGCTTTAGTGAACAGTTTATCTCTCTCTCTCTCACTCTCGGGAGTCATCAACGAACTTAATCTTGCTAGGCAGATTAGTCTGGTCTACCTGGACCTCGTTAAATAATCGGTCTCTTTCTCTTTCATGAACTGTCAACGAAATATAAGTTCACTGCTCACAGTATCGTTATCTATTCACTAATTCTCCTATGAACCTGTCTCAAACCAACTCGTGGTTTCATTACATCATCATGACTCTCCAGTTCTATTTCGCAAGATCTACTTCTATTATTTCTCCTACTATATCTATATGCAGGTGTTTGTCTGTTTCTATTTGTGTGTGTGAGAGACTCACTGACTGGTCTGTCATTGTGCAACTTTAAAAAAACTCATACGTGTGGTGTTTGTCACTGGTCATCATGTGACACTTTTGTGTGTGTGTTTTTTTCCTTTGTCTTTTTTCTTTCTTTTCCTATTTTCTCTTTTTTTCCCTTTTCGCTTTTTCTTTCTTTTTTTATAAAGAATATAAAACAGGATTTTTGTAAAAAGGCTTTTATATGGTCCTCTAATTATTAGAGATTCTTTTTGTACTCTCTCTCTCCCTCTCTCCTCCTCTAAATCTCTCCTATATTTATATTTCTCTCTGATGATGTACATGAAATGTTTTTGGGAAAGCCTTCTCTTTCTCTCCTGGGATGTACATGAAGTTCTTTTAACCCTTTCTTGCTTCTCTCTCTCTCTCTTTCTCTCAGTCCATTATTTTGCTTACTCTTTATTGAAACAGACCTAAGAAGGTGGTAGGACTGAAGGTACAGAAATAAAAACGAGCTCTTGTTTCTATACGTCCACGCCAAGAACCTGAACTCTGCGAGCAGGGCCAGTAACTTGGTGTTTGTGTCCGCGCAAATTTTAGGGATTGTATTTAACATTATGGCTTTGTAGATGTCCGCTTGTTGTGCCGTGTGTGTTTCTATTGTGTTCTGTATTGTTCTTACGGTGGTTGCCACTGTTTTGCATTCATAGAAAATATGTTCTTCTGTTTCTAGTGTGTTTCTCTTGCATAGTTAACATCGTCCCATGTTTCTGCGTGTTTGTCTGTGTATCGTGGATGTCATATTGTATCTGAGTCTGATATCTCTTACTTTTGGTGTTTTTTGAGATGGAGGTTCTGCAAATCCTGAAAAGTTTCTTCAGCAATTTGTGACTATGGATGAGACCTGGGCTCATCATTTTCAACCAGAAACCAAAGAATTTTGGATTCCTCATTTTTAACCAGAAACCAAAGAACAATCAAAGCAGTGGAAACATCATGGATCCCAAATTCCAAAGAAAGCAAGGGTGGTTCTGTCTGCAGACAAAGTGATGCCTTCCATCTTTTGGGATTCAGAAGGTGTGCTATTGGTATAATGCGGCTTCCAGCTTCTTGAACATCCTCCTTATTCCTCAGATTTGGCCTCTTCGGACTATTACCTGTTTACCAAACTCAAAAAGGAGCTCAGTGGTCACACATTTGCTTAAGATGATGACGTCATTCATGCTGTAGACCACTTTCTACTGGCACAAGATGCCGACTTTTACAACGAAGAGATCCGTATGATCCAGGATCGCTGGACTAAGTGCATAAACTTGCAAGGGGACTATGTTGAGAAATAACCCAAACAAAGTTCAGAAATAATTCGTTTTACCTTATGCCGAGAATTTATCAATCACATTTCGTTTATGTCTGTCTATCTGCCTGCCTGTCCGTCCGTCTGCCTGTCTGTCTATGCATCCGACTTTCTGTCTGTGTACATGGTTTTTTATGTTTATCAGTTATCTATCTGTCTGTCTCTCTTTGTGTATGTCTATCTGTCTGTTTCCCTATCTGTCTGTTTCCCTATCTGTTTATCTCTCTATTTGTTTATCTCTCTATCTGTTTGTCTCTCTATCTGTCTGTCCGCCCCTCTGTCCATCAGTCTTTCTGTATATTAGTCTAGTATTGATGTTAATGGAGATAGAATGAATGAAATTAAAAGCAGGGCATCTATCGCTCATCAAAAAAATAAAACAACTATAGAAGCTGAGGAAAGGAACAGACAGAAGCACAAAAGTAAGATTTTAAGGGCATTCATCCTTTCCATCGCAACATATGTCTGTGAAACCTGGACACTTTACAAAACAGCTGAGAAAGACATAAATGCCTTTGAATGTAAATCTTGCTTTTGCTGACGACATAACTCTTATCAGTCATAATGTGAATTCTATGCAAAGAAAAAACAGACAGTCTGTCTTCACTGGCTAGCAAAATAAGGCTTGAAAATAACAAGGACAAAAGAAAAATAATGAAACTTCCCATTACTCAAAACGGAAAAATTCACATAGAAGGGACAGATATTGAAGAAGTCAATCAATTTGCATACCTTGGTAGCTACATAGACAAGGATGGTGACACCAGAAAAAAAGTTAGAATTAGAATTTCAAAAGTAGCATCGATCTTCAAGAATCTTGAGAACATATGGCATTCAAAAGTTAGAAGAACAAAAACTAAGTTAAGACTTTCATTCATTCATTTGCATGTCCCTTGTGGAACATTGCCTAACAAACAGCACTCCTGTAGGCCTCTCAGTTGTGAGCAAGATGGCCTGCCGCTGATGCATCCATTTGCAGATACTCAACGATGTCTTGCAGCCATCTTCGCCTTGGTCTTCCTTTCTTTCTTTTTCCCATTATGTACCCTTCCAAGATGGTCTTCTCTAGATTATAATGACGTTTAAAGTGTCCACAATATTTAAGTTTTCTCTATTTAATTCTCTTTACTATCCAGCCTTCTTCAATATTAAGTTCTTTAGTATAAATATATTTGTTCTTTTTATGTCCACGATATTTGAAGAGCTCTTCTTTTGCATTTACTTTCAAAGGCATTTATGTGTTTCTCAGCTGTTTTGTTACGTCTACAGGTCTCACAGGCATAAGTTCCAATGGGAAAGATGAATGCCCTTAAAAATCTTATTTTTGTAGTTCTGTCTGTTCTTCTCCACAGATTCTTAAGTTGTTTTACTTTCTGAAGAGCGATATATGTCCTCGTTTTAATTTCCCTCCGTGTATTTTCATTATTAGTTAGTAGTGATCCAAGATATTCAAAACTCTCCACTTCTTCCAGTTTTTCCTCATTGATACATATTTCAGCTGCCTTGTTTGTTTTGTCAGTTGTCATCTATTTAGTTTTTTTTTTCATTGATATACAGGTTTTGCTCTTCGCTATTCTTACGGACTAAGATGGACACCACAGGGGAGCAGAAGTAAGGGTAGACCAAAAGAGACATGGAGAAGAACAACAGAAAGGATGTTGAGCAATAGAGGGCTCACTTGGGCAAGAGCAGAAAAAAAGGCGAAGGACAGGCATTTGTGGAAAACCCTTGCGGAAGCCCCATGTGCCCTGGGCACTTAAGGTTCAGAGAGAGAGAGAGAGATTCTTACGGACTGACACAATTAGTTTGCCCATACCTTTTTGTGTTGTGGACAGTAATACTGTGTTATCAGGATATCTAATCTCTGGTATTTCATAACTTCCAATTGTTATGGCACTGTAATATTGTTTTTCTACATCTTCTCTAACATTGCTCATTATATTTTCAGTACACAATTTATATAAGTAAGGTGACAATATGCACCCATGACGGACCCCTTGTTTTATGTCAAACAAAGTTGTTGTTTCACCATTTATTCTTACTGTTGCTTGTTGGTCTAGATATAGCAGTGATGTTAATAAGTTAAGATTATTCAATTCAGATGTAATATCACTCTCATTTATGCATGTGATAGTTGGAAAGCAACTAAAGTAACAGACAAAAAATTCTTTTGAAAACAAATGCCCAAGGAAAATACTCGGCATCAAGTGGAATAAATTTAAGAACAGAGCAGAGATAAGACAGATGACCGAACAACAACCAGTCTCATGGGTGATCAGGAAAAAGAGATGGACATATGTTGGTCACGTGATGAGAAGAAACAATCAAAGAATACAAAAACAACTATAAAATGAAAAACAACAGGCCAAAGAAAAAGAAGACATTGTTAAGAGAAGACAAATTAATAGGCATAAAACCCCTTGATGAGGTTGAAAGACTCGCCGAAGACAGGAAAAATCGGCGAACTACCTTGAAAGCCCTATGTGACGTTTAACGGCACGGGAAGGATATAAGATATATGATAAGATACACATAAAAATGATAATATCCACAGAAATATAACTGACTAACTACTTGCACTTATAAATGGCCAACTACATACACATATAAATAACTAACTACATACACATATAAATGACTAATTACATACACATATTAATGACTAACTGCATACACATATAAACGACAATCTACCAAACAAAATTGTCAGTACTATTCAGAATAAACAATTAACTGAGTTCCGTGTCTGTAACGGCAGTCTAAAATAACGTTTTAAGTTTTACGATTCATGGAGAGAGAGAAGGCAGAGAAAGACTGAGAGAAGGAGAGAGAGGGAGATAGAGAGATAGGGAAGGGGAATTGAATGTGCTTTTTAAGCATTTATTTTCATTATTTAATTTTGTGAATTTAATTCGACTTGAAAATGAAGTTGTTCCCTTCGGAAGCATCCTTCCATCCACTGTCACCTTCTTTATCCTTTCCTGGACATAGGCCAATGGCTCTCCATTTATTTCTATCCTGAGCTATTTCTTCTATCCAGGTCAGAGCTTGACTGCTTATATTTGTGGAAGTATAAGCTTCCAGTGTTACAGAAAAACTGTTTGCTTAGGGTAAGATGGAGTAAAGAATGCATGTGAGTTTTAGTACACGAAGAACAGCAAAACACGAAAAATAGTATTTATATTAAATAAAAAACACTGAAACTATCCAGACATAGACTTGAATTATTGCAACGGTCATGAGAAAATCACACGCTAAAGCAGAATTACTTGAAAGAACGTTATAAGATAAATGTAAATTCTTGGCATTGATAAAGACATGAAGAAGTGCTAAAGAACATTCAGTATATAGTTCCACTGCGCTTAATTTGCTTCTTTATTATTTGGCTTAGATGTGAAGCCTTTGCTTTTAATTTTCTTGTTTAGTGTGACAAATCACATTTGAAAATTGATTCACTGACTTTGAAGTGTGGATGTTTTCCTTTTAAAAATGTCTTTATAATTTTACTTTGTTTTATTTATGCTTTCCATTTTTTCATTATTATTTTTATTGGAATTTTATAGGCATATTATTTCCTCTCATTTAACATCTCCATTTAGCTTTGTGAACTACATGTGAAAATCTTGGACATTTATTCATTTACAATTTTAATACGGTTGGTACAACTGATACTTTCAGCTAATAAGATTTATTACACAGTAATAAGTATCTCCTTACATCTTATTTAACCAGGCAGTGTCAGTTACCCCTGCTAGTTTTTATTTAAATATATGATATTACATCTAAAGAAAGACCAATCCTTAGCAAAACTTGAACACTATTAACATCAAATAAAGACCAAAAGCAAAGATGGGCTGAACACTTCCAAGAAATACTCAATCGACCACACCCTAAAGAATTGTAAAACATTGAAACTGACTTACCAGCCCCACAGCTAAATGTCAACCTAGATGAAATTAAATTGCATGAAATTGAAACAGCAGTGAATTTAATGGCTAACAACAAAGCTGCAGGTGAAGATGAAATAACAGCCGAGATGCTAAAAGCTATCAATAGTGACAACATGAGACAACTACAGAGAATGTTTAACAAGATTTGGAAAGAAGAAAAGGTCCCTTCTAATTGGAAGAAAGGAATCATTGTTAAAATACCAAAAAAGGGCAACCTTAGTGACTGTAACAACTGGAGAGGAGTAACCTTAATATCAGTTGTGTCAAAAGTATTTTGCAAGGTCATTTTGAATAGACTCAAAAATATAGTGGATACTGCAATGAGAGAAGAACAAGCAGGATTTAGAAAAGGGAGAAACTGTCTCGACCAGATCTTTACTCTCAGAATAATACTTGAAGAACATATTGAAAAGCAGAAACCATTAATACTGAACTTCATAGATTTTAAAAAGGCATTTGATAGCATACATAGAGATTCATTATGGAGAATGTTATGTTTATATGGAATACCATCTAAAATTGTCAACATCATTAAGGACTTATACAATGGATATGGTTGTGCAGTCAAGACAGAAGAAGGGATGAGTGAATTGTTCCAGATTGAAACAGGTGTGAAACAAGGATGTATACTGTCTCCTTTACTTTTGGGGATTACAACAGACTTCATAATGAAAAAATGCTGCACAGGTAACACAGGTATTATCTTGGTACATGGGACCCAACTAGAAGATCTTGATTTTGCTGATGACATAACTCTTATCAGTAATAATGTGAATTCCATGCAAAAAAAAAACAGATAGCCTGTCTTCACTGGCTAGCAAAATAGGACTTGAAATTAACAAGGAGAAAACAAAAATAATGAAAATTCCCATCAATCAAAATGGAAAGATACACATAGACGGGACAGATATTGAAGAAGTCAATCAATTTGCATACCTTGGTAGCTACATAGACAAGGATGGTGACACCAGAAAAAAAGTTAGAATTAGAATTTCAAAAGCAGCATCGATCTTCAAGAATCTTGAGAACATATGGCATTCAAAAGTTAGAAGAACAAAAAGTTAAGACTTTCATTCATTCATTTGCATGTCCCTTGTGGAACATTGCTTAACAAACAGCACTCCTGTAGGCCTCTCAGTTGTGAGCAAGATGGCCTGCCGCTGATGCATCCATTTGCAGATACTCAATGATGTCATGCAGCCATCTTCGCCTTGGTTTTCCTTTCTTTTTTTTTCCCATTATGTACCCTTCCAAGATGGTCTTCTCTAGATTATAATGATGTTTAAAGTGTCCACAATATTTAAGTTTTCTCTATTTAATTCTCTTTACTATCCAGCCTTCTTCAATATTAAGTTCTTTAGTATAAATATATAAGCAGCATCAATCTTCAAGAATCTTGAGAACATATGGCATTTAAAAGTTATAAGCACAAAAACCAAGTTAAGACTATTCAGTTCAAATGTAGAATCCACCCTCATTTATGCATGTGAAAGCTGGAAAACGACTAAAGAAATAGAAAAGAAATTAGACTCTTTTGAAAACAAATGCCTAAGGAAAATACTCGGCATCAAGTGGATTGCATTCAAGAACAATGCAGAGATAAGACAGATGACTGAACAACAACCAGTCTCATGGGTGATCAGGAAAAAGAGATGGACATATGTTGGTCACTTGATGAGAAGAAATGATCAGAGAATCCCAAAACAAGCTATCAAGTGGAACACAACAGGCCGAAGAAACAGGAGCAGACCGCGTGAAACTCTGAAGAGGACATTGTTAAGAGAGGCCAAGTTAACAGGCATAAAATCCTTTGATGAGGTTGAAAGACTCGCCGAAGACAGGAAAAATTGGCGAACTACCTTGAAAGCCCTATGTGACGTTTAACGGCACGGGAAGGATATAAGATATATGATATCCACACACATATAACTGACTAACTACATGCACTTATAAATGGCCAACTATATACACATATAAATAACTAACTACATACACATATAAATGACTAATTACATACACATATTAATGACTAACTGCATACACATATAAACGACAATCTACCAAACAAAATTGTCAGTACTATTCAGAATAAACAATTAACTGAGTTCGGTGTCTGTAAGGGCAGTCTAAAATAACGTTTTAAGTTTTACGAGACATGGAGAGAGAGAAGACAGAGAAAGACTGAGAGAAGGAGAGAGAGAGGGAGATAGAGAGAGAGAGAGAGGGAAGGGGAATTGAAGTGCTTTTTAAGCATTTATTTTCATTATTTAATTTTGTGAATGTAATTCGACTTGAAAAATTAAGTTGTTCCCTACAGAAGCATCCTTCCATCCACTGTCCCCTTCTTTATCCTTTCCTGGACATAGGTCAAGGGTCTCTATTTATTTCTATCCTGGGCTATTTCTTCTATCTAGGTCAGAGCTTGGCTGCTTATATTTGTGGAAGTATAAGCTTCCAGTGTTACAGAAAAACTGTTTGCTTAGGGTAAGATGGAGTAAAGAATGCATGTGAGTTTTAGTATATGAAGAACAGCAAAACACGAAAAATAGTATTTATATTTTTTAAAAAACCACTGAAACTATACAGACATAGACTTGAATTATTGCAAAGGGCATGAGAAAATCACAGGCTAAAGGAGAATTACTTGAAAGAACGTTATAAGATAAATGTAAAATCTTGGCATTGATAAAGACTTGAAGGAGTGCTAAAGAACATTCAGTATATAGTTCCATTGCACTTAATTTGCTTCTTTATTATTTGGCTTAGATGTGGAGGCTTTGCTTTTAATGTTCTTCTTTAGCATGACAAATCACATTTGAAAATTGGTTCACTGACTTTGAAGTGTGGATGTTTTCCTTTTGAAAATGTTTTTATATAATTTTACTTTGTTTTATTTATGCTTTCCATTTCTTCAATATTAAGTTCTTTAGTATAAATATATAAGCAGCATCAATCTTCAAGAATCTTGAGAACATATGGCATTTAAAAGTTATAAGCACAAAAACCAAGTTAAGACTATTCAGTTCAAATGTAGAATCCACCCTCATTTATGCATGTGAAAGCTGGAAAACGACTAAAGAAATAGAAAAGAAATTAGACTCTTTTGAAAACAAATGCCTAAGGAAAATACTCGGCATCAAGTGGATTGCATTCAAGAACAATGCAGAGATAAGACAGATGACTGAACAACAACCAGTCTCATGGGTGATCAGGAAAAAGAGATGGACATATGTTGGTCACTTGATGAGAAGAAATGATCAGAGAATCCCAAAACAAGCTATCAAGTGGAACACAACAGGCCGAAGAAACAGGAGCAGACCGCGTGAAACTCTGAAGAGGACATTGTTAAGAGAGGCCAAGTTAACAGGCATAAAATCCTTTGATGAGGTTGAAAGACTCGCCGAAGATAGGAAAAATTGGCAAACTAATTTGCGAGCCCTATGTGACGTTTAACGGGACGGGAAGGATATAAGATATAAGATATAAGATATAATATGGATACATTTACTGACGACATCAAATTGAGAATAAATAACATTTAGGAACACATACATAAAAAATAAAAACACTTTCGACTATATAACTTGTAATCCTATAATTAATAACTTATAATTGAAATAGTTAAAGTGTTATAGCTAATTTTCATATGTATAAATGTAAAAGTAATGCGAGTGAATGTTTTGTTCATTCTACTTGGAAAGAAATAAATGAATTTCATTTTATGTATTAAGTACTTACGAACTGTTTTAATATCCGTAAAATATAGTGACGTAATAAGTTTATTTTATAGATAATAGTATGCAACAAAATAACTTTCTGTACAGATTGTTTTGTGTATAACCCTGTGGTTGTGGTCTGGTAGACAACTCATCACTGTATGCCAAGCACGGAGAAAATATCTCGTGTTTCGAGAGAATTCTGAGTCACGTGGTTTAGGTTAGGCGGGGGATGTGAATGAGATGAGAGAGGAGTTTTGGTCAGAATGTTGTAGCGAGAGGTTGTGTGTTTGAATCTAGGAAGGGAAAGATATTCTTTAGGACAAATTGTTGTAGTAGTCATGTAGATTTGTGTGTCGATTTGTCCACGTTTTTTTGTTTTTTTGGACAAAGGTTGAATGTCTGACCTAGTCCCATGGCGATGTTAGTCGCCTGGACTTATGTTTTTTTTTTTATGATCATTTGTAATTGTATCCATCAAGTTTACACTCTACATCGTTACAACACTCATCGTACAAATGGGATCTCATCATTAAACATATAAAGTGTGTCTGCTGAATCCTGTGATTATTGGATTCATGTTAAGTGTTAACTGTGGTGTTGAGTTAGTGATTTACATGTAACTGGTCATGTCGTGTATGGATGAGTAGTGGAGTCAGTGTTACCTGGGTTGTCCTGTTACAGAGTGTATATCAATGTAATGTATGTTGAGTCTCTGAGCCTAATGCTCATTGTCTGAATGTAATAGTCATGGTACATAACAGTATATGTACAAACAAGTTTATTGCTCATGTAATATAAACAAATCACATCACACAGGAAGAATGAGTCCCTGTTAGAAGAAATTCTGTTTCAGTAGTACCGTGTTACGACTTTAAGCAGTGCCCAGAGAGGAAAATTGTTTTAGTAGTGCCGTGAATTCTGTTTTAAGTAATAATAAAATGTTTTAATAAAATGTATATTTGTCTGTTAATTCAGAAACTTTGACAACAATAATAAATAATCTCTCTGTCTGTCTGTCTGATTGCTTGCTTGGCAATTTTCTGCAGCTTAAATGTATAAATAATACACTCAAATTATATGTAAAATAAAAAAAAATACTGGAATTAAAGAAAGAAGTAGCAATAAATTTAAATGTAGGGAAATGACAAGAAAATTTTAGGTGAAGCTTAATTTAATTCTGTAAGGAAAATTGTCCACATCAAAATAGTTATACTGATTCTGAAACAAATAAATAGGGAAGATATAATTTTGAATATTTATAATGTAATGTTTAAAATAAAAAACAATACAAATTTATATCTTGTAGAATAAAAAAAGTACTTACTGACTGTATTTATGTTTTGAAATAAGAATATAAAAATAATTCATTAAAACATATGAACATTTTTTGTCTAAAGTTCTTATGTAAATTATTTGTTTCAGAATATCTATCTGTCTACCCTTCTGTCTGTCTGTGTGTATATCTGTATTCTCTGTCTGTTGGTCCTTCTATCAGTGGAATGAAATAAATAGGAACACTGGACTAGAGAAATAGCAACATTTTATGACTTAAGTATGGAAAACAGAAGTTAGTCAAAACTTAAATAACTCTGTAAGCGGCATGTTTTAATAATAAACGAATGATATTTGCAATGGAAATATTTAAATATATACATAACACTGTTGAATGTTGGTATATACTTGTTTTTAATACAAGGTAAAAAGGTAAACTTCCGTTTCCATGCCATTAAGGCATATTGGGGGATACAGTGTTAGGCCCGTATTTTCCATGACCTTCGACACATGAAAGTGTCATGTGGTGAGTATCACGCCTGGTCGCTTTACTTTCCCAGAATTCTCTGGTACCCAATTTAAGGGGTTTGTTCAACCTGATGCCTTTATTTGGTGTGTACCAGAAAAACTCCCAATTCTAGGACTGAACCCGGTACCACCTGATTAGTAAACCAAGCGACTAACCACTCAGCTTTTAATACAAGGTGCTACAACTTTATATTCTATCAAATACAATTCTTATCGACTGTATCAATGTTTTCAAATATAGACAGAAAATTAAACTCAGTAAAGACGCTAGTCAGATCATGTCTAAGTTTGTTAAAATAGTTTGTTCGTTTCAGACAACGGTAAAGATGTGTTTTAAACAAAACAATAATTCTAAAAAATCATTTCTTTGAGCGTTTTAGTAGTATAGTAAAAACCACTTAGATCCTTATTTTATAAAGACCTTTACCTGCTTTATAATAAACATCGATGTTTACTCTGCTATGTATGAATGTGGGAAGTTAGTATTTATATATGTATATATATATATATATATATATATATGTGAATATATGTATGCTCTGTCTGTATTATGTTTGTAATCATTTCTCTATGTCTATATGAAAGAGCAAGTCAGTCAAAAAGTAACTTCTAATATTGTAAAAATTCTGAGTTGAATAGTAGAAAGATGTAGTGCAGTTGTATTATGCCATCTTTCTCTACATGTATTAAAGAACATTGGGTGTTCTGGAAATAAACGTCGGCAGACCAGGTCGAAGATTACCTCTACGTTGAAGTCACGTGAGAGACCAGAACAGCACGCAGTTATTAGTTTCTTGATCAGTGGAGGCGAGATATCTATAGATTTTCATCGAAGAATAAAGAGGCATAATTGCGTAACGTGTGTGTAAAGTGTAGTGATTTGGTTCCTTGTGAGTTTATTGTTGAAGGTTTTTCGTTCCATTCTATTCCAAGTTTGAGCCATGTCTAAGCCAAGAGCTTTTCTGCTGGTTCATCAAGACTTTTCAGTGCCTATAACTTTGTTTATACATGTGATTATAGTGTTAAAGTGTTGTCTGAGTGTTGTAAAAGTCAAGCTAAGTGACCTCAATCATTTAGTGAAGTTAACACGATATGTAAAAACATTACAACAGTAATAATAATATTTAGTATATTCAAAATTTTGGGCGCCAGAAAACAAAATGAAAAAAATCTTTTTACAGTGAATTTATTCGCAATTTCAACCAAAAATGGTCTTGTTTATATTTCTGCTTTATCTTTCTTGTTTTTATTTATTCACGTGAGCACATTTTTTTTTGTTTTGTGAATGAGATTTGACTGTATGAAATTTCCTCTACTGGAGAAGTTAAGTGTTTAAAATATAAATTATCTTATACATTTGCTTAGTTCACTTAGTTTTGTTTAGCGGTTGTACTGAAAATTACAATTGGCTGATAAAATAGAGATTTGAATGAATATACACGTCATGAGAAAATCACGCACAAACAAAGAAATAAATGGTATCACATTATAAATTAAATGTAATTTTTTTTTATTGTGAATCAGATGTTCTATCTTTTAATCTCACTTTTTATAATTGTTAAGTAGACAGTCTTTCTGAAAATGTACATTGATCAGTTAATACTGAAACTCAGAAAAACTCTTCATTAAACTGAAAAAAGTTCTTTGCTACACAATATTTTAAATTCCAAACTGTTTGCTTCGGTACACATAAAATTAAGATTGAGTGTGAATGTTTAATTACATGTAGAACAGAAATCTAATATTGCCCGACAAAATAGCATGCAAAGAAACATCTACCACCATGTAAGAAATATCATTAGCTTGAAAAATAAAATGTTCTCCACAATGTTAAACAAATGTTTTGTTAAAATAATAATAATAAAGACCCAGGCTTAATGACAGAAGTACAAGGCAGCACATTATAAGGTATGCCACTTCTATAGCCTTAAAATGTACGTCTATTATTGTCAACTTGCCGTTCCGCTGAGTTTAATTCTTTCGTATATTGTTAATCAACAATGTTTTCTTTGTATTTCCTTTATTTGTTATCGTGAATCGACAGTTGATATTTGCGGGCCATGCTTGGAGGAGAGGAGGGCAGAGATTCTAATGGCATCAGTGAAGGTGGAAGGTAGAAGAGACAGATGTAGACAGAGAGAAAAGATGTTTGTTGATTTAGCGTCCTGGCATGGGGAATACTCAGTGACAAGTCTGTTGAGATGTACAGGGTATCGGAGGTTATGGAAGAACATGATATCCTACGTCTTTTGGTAGGGAACCAGAGAAAGAGAGAGAGAGAGAGAGAGACAGAAAGAGAGAGAGAGAGAGAGAGATGATTGAAGGTGCTTTTTAAACATTTATTTTCTTCATTACATTTTGTGAATTTAATTCGACTTGAAAAATTAATTTGTTTCCTACAGAAGCATCCTTCCATCCACTGTCACCTTCTTTATCCTTTCCTGGACATAGGTCAAGGGCTCTCCATTTATTTCTATCCTGAGCTATTTCTTCTATCCAGATCAGAGCTTGACTGTTTATATTTGTGGAAGTATAAGCTTCTAGTGTTACAGAAAAGCTGTTTGCTTAGGGTAAGATGGAGTAAAGAATGCATGTGAGTTTTAGTATACGAAGAACAGCAAAACACGAAAAATAGTATTTATATTTAAAAAAACACTGAAACTATACAGACATAGACTTGAATTACTGCAAAGGGAATGAGAAAATCACACGCTAAAGGAGAATTACTTGAAAGAACGTTATAAGATAAATGTAAAATCTTGGCATTGATAAAGACTTGAAGGAGTGCTAAAGAACATTCAGTATTTAGTTCCATTGCACTTAATTTGCTTCTTTATTATTTGGCTTAGATGTGGAGCCTTTTCTTTTAATTTTCTTCTTTAGTGTGGCAAATCTCATTTGAAAATTGGTTCACTGGCTTTGAAATCTGGATGTTACTCTTTTAAAAATGTCTTTATAATGTTACTTTGTTTTAAATATATTTGTCCATTTTTTCATTATTATTTTTACTGGAATTTTATAGGAATATTATTTCTTCTCATTTAACATCTTAATTTAGCTTTGTGAACTATATGTGAAAATCTTGGACATTTATTCATTTACACTTTTAATATTGTTGGTACAACTGATACTTTCAGCTAATAAAATTTCTTACACGGGAATAAGTATCTCCTTACATCTTATTAAACCAGGCAGTGTCAGTTACCCCTGCTAGTTTTTATTTAAATATTTGATATGGATACATTTACTGATGACAACAAATTGAGATGAAAGAAAATTTAGGAACAAAGATGTAAAGAATAAAAAAATTTTCGATTATATAATCTGTAATCTTAAAATTAATGACTTATAATTGAAATAGTTAAAGTGTTATAGCTAATTTTCATATGTATTAATGTAGAAGTAATGCGAGTGAATACTTTGTTCATTCTCCTTGGAAAGAAATAAATCAATTTCATTTTATGTATTAAGTACTTACTATCTGTTTTAGTTTACGTAAAAGATAGTGCATAATAAGTTTATTTTATAGATAATTGAAATAATAAAATGCGTTTTCTAAAATTTTTTATTTGTCTGTTAATACAGAAAACTTTGACAAAAGTAATAAATAATATGTCTGTCTGTCTCTGTCTGTCTGATTGCTTGCTGGGCAGTTTTCTGCTGCTTAGATGTATAAATACTACAATGAATTTATATGTAAAATAAAACAAATATTGTAAGGAATGAAAGAAGTACCAATACATTTAAATGTTGGGAAATGTCAAGTAAATTTTAGCGAAGTTTAATTTAATTATGTAAGGAAAATTGTACATATCAAAATAGTTATACTGATTCTGAAACAGTGTAGATATGGAAGATATAATTTTGAATATTTATGTATGTAATGTTTAAAATTTCTGCTCTTCAGAAAGTAAAACAAATAAAGAATATGTGGAGAGGAGCAGACAGAACTACAAAATAAGATTTTTAAGGGCATGCATCTTTCCCATAGCAACATATGCCTGTGAGACCTGGACACTTAACAAAACAGCTGAGAAACACATAAATGGCATTGAATGTAAATGCTACAGAAGAGTTCTCCAAATATCGTGGACACAAAAAAGAACAAATTTATCTATACTACAAGAGCTTAATATTGAAGAAGGCTGGCTAGTAAAGAGGATTAAAAAGAGAAAACTTAAATATTTTGGACACATTAAACATCATGATAAATTAGAGAAGACCGTATTGGAAGGACACATAATAGGAACAGGAAAAAGAGGAAGACCAAAACGAAGATGGCTGCAAGAAATCATTGACGATCTGCAAATGTATGCAGCAGCAGTAGGCCATCTTTCTCACAACCGAGAGGCCTACAGGAGTGCTGTTTGGGAGGCAAAGTTCCGCAACGGACATGCTAATGATTGAATGAATGAATGTTTAAAATAGAAAACAATACAAATTTACAGTTTGCACAATTAAAAAAAATTACTTACTTACTGTATTTATATTTTGAAATGAGGATATAAAAATAATTCATTAAAGACATAGGAACAAATTTGTTCTGAAGTTTTTATATAAATTATTTGTTTCAGAATATCTATCTGTCTACCTATCTGTCTGTCTGCTTGTATATCTGTATTCTCTATCTGTTGGTCCTTCCATCAGTGGAATGAAATAAATAGGAACACTGGAACAGAGAAATAGCAACATTTTATGACTTAAATATGGAAAACAAAAGTTAGTCAAAACTTAAATAACTCTGTAAGCGACATGTTTTAATAATAAACGAATTATATTTGCTGTGGAATATATTGAAATATATACAATACACTGTTGAATGTTGGTATATACTTGTTTTTAATACACGGTCAAAAGATAAAATTCCGGTTTCCATGCCATTAAGGCATATTGGGGGATACAGTGTTCATCATCATCATCATCATCATCATCATCATCATCATCATCATCATCAGGTGCCGTGCCGACTGGCATTGTCTATTATGCTTCTCCAGAGTACAAGATCCTTCATGCAGGCCATCAGCTCAGTTGGTGATCTCCTCTCACACCATCCCGTCAGACTGTCCAGTATCATTTCTCTTGGTCTTCCTTTTGATTGTTCCTGTTGTTATAATATTTTCAATGCCCCCTCTTCTCATTGCATGTCCTATGAAAGTACATTGTCTGTCTCTTATCTTTTTGACAAGGTTTTTTCTCTATCCAGCTCTTCTCATACATTCTTCATTAGTTATTTTTGCCGTCCAGGGGATTCGCAACATTTTTCTAATAAACCACATTTCTGATCTTTCCAACGATTTTTGTGCAGACTTGCCTATTGTCCATGATTCACTTCCAGATAACAAGATAGGTTCAATATAGCATTTTAGGACTAGTGTTAGGTCCGTATTTTCCATGACCTTCGGCACATAAAAGTTTGATGTGGTCAGTATCACTGCTGGTCGCCTTACTTTCCCAGAATTCTCTGGTACCCATTTTTAGAGGCTGGTTCAACCCAGTGCCTTTATTTGTGGTGTACTAGAAAAAAAAATCCCACTTCTGGGACTGAACCCGGTACCACCTGATTAGTAAACCGAGTGACTAACCACTCAGCTTTTAATACAAGGTGCTACAACTATATATTCGATGAAATACAGTTCTTAACGAATATATTAATGTTTTCAAACATGGACAGAAAATTAAAGTGAGTAGAGATTAGTCAAATAGTTTCTTAGTTTGTTAAAATAGTTTGTTTCGTTTAAGACAACGGTAAAGATGTGTTTTAAACAAAACAATAATTCTAATAAATCATTTAATTCAAAAATGTTGTAGTATAATAAAAACTACTTAAATTATTACTTTATAAAGACCTTTACCTGTTTTATAATAAACATCGTTGTTTACTAAGCTACTATGTACGAATGTGGACATTTAGTATCTATGTATGTATGTCTATATGTGAATGTATATATACTATGTTTGTATTATGTGTGTATTCATTTTACTATGTCTCTCTGAGAGAAGAAGTCGGCCAAAAAGTAACTTCTAATTTTGTAAAAATTCTGAGTTGAATAGTAGACAGTTGTAGTGCAGTTGTATTATGCCATCTATCTCTACATGTATGGAAGGACATTGGGTGTTCTGGAAATAAACGTCGGCAGACCAGGTCGAAGATTATCTCTACTTTGAGGTCACGTGAGAGACCAGAACAGCACGCAGTTATTAGTTTCTTGATCAGTGGAGCCGAGATATCTATAGATTTTCATCGGAGAATAAAGAGGCATAATTGCGTAACGTGTGTGCAAAGTGTAGTGATTTGGTTCCTTGTGAGTTTATTGTTGAATGTTTTTCGTTCCATTCTTTTCCAAGTTTGAGCCATATTTTGGCCAAGAGCTTTTCTGCTGGTTCAGCAAGACTTTTCAGTGCCTTTAACTTTGTTTATACATGTGATTATAATGTTAAAAGTGTTGTCTGAGTGTTGTAAAAGTCAAGCTAAGTGACCTCTATCATTTAGCGAAGTTATAATTAACATGTCATGTAAAAACATTACAATAGTAATAACAATGTCTCTCTCTCTCTCTCTCTCTCTCTCTCTCTCTCTCTCTCTCTCTCTCTGAACCTTAAGTGCCCAGGGCACATGAGGCTTCCGCAAGGGTTTTCCACAAATGCCTGTCCTTCGCCTTTTTTTCTGCTCTTGTCCAAGTGAGCCCTCAATTGCTCAACATCCTTTCTGTTGTTCTTCTCCATGTCTCTTTTGGTCTACCCTTTCTTGTGTTCTCCTGTGGTGTCCAGCTTAGTGCTATTTTTTGTAATGAGTTGTCAGTCATTCGGAGCACATGTCCCAACCATCGCCAGCGTCTTTCCTCAATAATTGTTGTCAGTGGCCTCATCTGCATTTCTGCCAATAATATGTTATTTCTTATGGTGTTTGGCCAAAATATTTTTCTAGTTCTTCGTAAACATTTAGTATGGAAAGAGTTCAATTGTTTTCTATGGTTTTGGTGATTTTCCAGCATTCACTTCCAAAAAGTAGTACACTTAGAACATTACTCTGAAATATCCTGATTTTCATATTTATGCTAAGTTTTTTTTTATTTCCACATAGTCTGAACCACTGCAAAAGCAGGATTTAGGAAAGGAAGATCATGCATAGACCGCATATTTGTACTTAGACAAATATTAGAACAGGCAAATGAATGGCATAGCACAACATATGCATTGTTCATAGATTTTGAGAAAGCCTTTGACAGTGTCAACAGAGATGCACTGTGGAAAATCCTAAGATGGCACGGCCTCCCCAATATGATAGTAAATGTAATCAAAGCCCTATATTGAGGTTTTCAGTGCAAAGTGATCTGTGGAGAACATACCTCCAGCAGCTTTAGGATACAAACAGGCGTGAAACATGGATGTGTACTATCACCAACATTATTTATCTTGGCAGTAGACTGGTTAATGAAGGAGGCAACATCAGACAAACGCAGAGGATTACAATGGACCCTTGACACAGTGCTGGAGGACCTTGACTTTGCGGACGACATTTGTGTATTATCAAGCAGTCACAAAGATATGCAAGATAAAATAAACAAGTTAACTCAGAATGCAAACAATATAGGACTAAAGATAAACGTAGGAAACAAAAAGTTACTGAAGAAAAATGTGAACAACAGAAATGTACTCCGAGTAGATATAAAGTTAGTGGAGAAGGTCAACGAATTTGTATACCTTGGCAGTAGAGTAGTAGAAAATGGAGACAGCACAGAGGACATCAACTACAATATCTAGTATATTCAAAATACTGGGCGCCAGCAAACAAAATGAAAAAGAAATCTTTTTACAGTAAATGTATTCGCTATTTCAACCAAAAATGGTCTTGTTTATATTTCTGCTTTATCTTTCTTTTTTTTATTTATTTACTTGAGCACATTTGTTTGTTATTGTGAATGAGATTTGACTGTTTGAAATTTCCTGACACTGGAGAAGTGAAGTGTTTTAACGTATAAATTATCTGATAGATTTACTTAGTTCATTTAGTTTTATGTATCGGCTATACTAAAAATTATAACCGGCTGAAAATATCGAGATTTGAATGAATGTAAACATCATGAGAAAATCACGCACAAAGAAAGAAAAATACGTGACATCACACAATATATTAAATGTAATACTTTTTATTGTAAATCAGATGTTATATCTTTTAATCTCATTTCTTCAAATTGTGAAATAGGCAGTCTTTCTGGAAATATACACTGCTCTTCGTTTATATTGCGAATCAAAAATATTTTTACTTCAATTGAAAAAAAAAAGTTCTTTGCTACACAATCTTTTAAATTCCAAACTGTTTGCTTCGGTACACATAGACCTAAGATCGAGTGTGAGTTTTAATTATTCGTAGAACAGAAATCTAGTCTTGGCCGACTAAATAAAGTGTATAGAATCATCTACTACCTTGTAAGAAATATCATTAGCTGGAAAAATAAATTGTACTCCACAATGTTACAAAATATGTTTTGTTCAAAATATAATAATGAAAAGCCAGGGTTAATGGCAGATGTACAAGAGAGAACATTATAAGGTATGCCACTTCTAGAGCTTTAGAATTTGTGTCTATTATCGTTTTCTGGCCGTTCTGTTGAATTTGATTGTTTCGTATATTATTAATCACCACTGTTGTATTTGTATTTCCATTATTTCTTATCGTGAATTAGATGTGAAATCTTCTAGCTCACTTTATTTATTTTAATTGTATTTTTAATCGGATCAGCAAAGAGACAGGAAGAAAGCTGGAATCACATGAAATGTTGTTGTTAAGAAGAATGCTGAAGGTACATTACTGAAGGTGAAATGGACAGCGAGATAATCAGATGAGAAGTCATGAAAAGGAACAAGAAACAAGGAAAAGTATAACTACAAAGGCGAAAAAAAACACACACAGAAAATTATAACTAAAATGGACAAGAAAGAAGGAAAATTATAATTAAAAGTCATAAGAAACAAGAAGAATTATAACTAAAAATGTATAAGAAACAAGAAACATTGTAACTAAAACGCACAGCGAACAAGGAAAAATATAATTAAAAAGGTATAAAAAAACAAGGAATATTATAACTAAAAAAACAAGAAACAAGGAAAATTATAACTAAAAAGACGTAAAAAAAACCTAGGAAAAGTTTAACTACAAATACAAGAAACAAAGATAATTATAATTAAAATGTCACAAGACACAAGGAACATTATAACTAAAAACGCAAAAGAACAATGAAAATTATAACTGAAACATAAAATAAGAAAGTAAAATTATAAAGAAAAACTATGAAAAAAAAGTTAACATTTTCACTAAAAAGGCACAAGAAACAAGGAAAATTTGAACTAAAAACACAAGAAATAAGGACAATTATAATTCAAAATCCACAAGAAACAAGGCACATTATAACTACAAACACACAAGAGTCAATCAAAATTATAACTAAAATGTAATAAGAAACAGGGAAAATTATAACTACAAACGCAGAAGAAACAGGAACAATTATTAAATTTAAAAAGACACAAGTAAAAGGTATAATGAAAATAAAGATACAAAAACGACAATTCATATTTTTGGAGCGTGTTTGGAAGATAGGCGGGCTAGAGCATCTAAAGGAAGCTTGGAGGGTGGAAGGTAGAAGAGAGAGAGGTAGACAGAGAGAAAAGATGTTTGGTGATTTAGCATCCTGGCATGGGGAATACTCAGTGACAAGACTGTTGAGATGCACAAGGTATCGGGGGTTAGGGAGGAACATGATATCCTACGTCTGTTGGTAGGGAACCTGAGAGAGAGAGAGAAAGAAAGAGAGAGAGAGATGATTGGAGGTGCTTTTTAAACCTGTATTTTCTTCATTACAATTTCATACACGGGAATAAGTATCTCCTTACATGTTGTTTAACCAGGCAGTGTCATCTACCCATGCTAGTTTTTATTTAAATATATGATACGGATAGATTTAATGTTGATATCAAATTCAGAATAAAGAACATTTAGGAACATAGATATAAAGAATAAAAACACTTTCGATTATATAATTTGTAATCCTATAGTAAATAACTTATAATTGAAATAGTTAAAGTGTTATAGCTAATTTTCATATGTATAAATGTAAAAGTAATGCGAGTGAATGCTTTGTTCATTCTCCTTGGAAAAAAATACATGATTTATATTTTATTTATAAAGTACTCACGAGCTGTTTTAACTTCCATAAAATATAGTGATGTAATAAGTTTATTATATAGACAATAGTAATTATAAAATGTGTTTAATAAAATTTATGCTTTCTCTGTTAATACAGAACACTTTGACAAAAGTAATAAATAATATGCCTGACTGTCTGTCTGTCTGATTACTCGCATGCCAATTTTCTGCTGCTTAGATGTATAAATGCTACAATCAATTTATCTGTAAAATAAAAATAAAATACTGGAAGGAAAGAAAGAAGTAGCAATAAATTTAAATGTAGGAAAATGTCAAGTAAATTTTAGGTGAAGCTTAATTTAATTCTGTAAGGAAAATTGTCCACATCAAAATAATTATACGGATTCTGAAACAGAGTAAATATGGAAGATATAATTTTGAACATTTATATATGTAACTTTTAAAATAGAAAAAAATACAAATTTACATCTTGCAGAATAAAAAACATACTTACTGACTGTATTTATATTTTGAAATGAAAATATAAAAATAATTCATTAAAGACATAGCAAAATGTTTTTCTAAAGTTCTTATGTAAACTATTTTTTTCAGAATATCTATCTGTCTACAAATCTGTCTACCTTTCTTTTTGTCTGATTGCATATTTGTATTCTCTGTCTGTTGGTCCTTCCATCAGAGGAAGGAAATAAATAGGAACACTGGACTAGAAAAATAGCAACATTTTATGACTTAAATATGGAAAACAAAAGTTAGTCAAAACTTAAATAACTCTGTAAGCCACATGTTTTAATAATAAACGAATTATATTTGCTGTGGAAAATGTTGAAATATATACAATACACTGTTAAATGTTGGTATATACTTGTTTTTAATACAAGGTAAAAAGGTAACATTCCCGCTTCCATGCCATTAAGACATATTGGGGAATACAGTGTTAGGTCCGTATTTTCCATGACCTTCGGCACATGAAAGTGTGATGTGGAAAGTATCACGCCTGGTCGCTTTACTTTCCCAGAATTCTCTACTACTACTTTTTTAAAGGCTGGTTCAACCCTGGTGCTTTTATTTGGGGCGTACCAGAAAAAAAAATCCCACTGCTGGGACGGAGCCGGTACCACCTGATTAGTAAACCAAGCAACTAACTACTCAGCTTTTAATACAAGCTGCTACAACTTTATATTCTATCAAATACATTTCTTATCGACTGTATTAATGTTTTCAAACATGGACAAAAAATTAAAGTCAACAGAGACTAGTCAAATAATTTCTATGTTTGTTAAAATAGTTTTTTCGTTTCAGACAACGGTAAAGATGTGTTTTTAAAAAAAACAATAATTCTAAGAAATCATTTCCTTCAACAATTTTGGAGTATAATAAAAACCACTTAAATTCTTTCTTCATAAACACCTTTACATGCGTTGTAATAAACATAGATGTTTACTCTGCTATTATGTATGAATGTGAAAATGTATTATTTATATATGATTTATCTGATGACATAACTCTTATCAGTAATAATATGAATTCCATGCAAGAAAAAACAGATAGCCTGTCTTCACTGGCTAGCAAAATAGGACTTGAAATTAACAAGGACAAAACAAAAATAATGAAAATTCTCATCAATCAAAATGGAAAAATACACATAGAAGGGTCATATATTAAAGAAGTCAATCAATTGGCATACCTTGGCAGCTACATAGACCAGGATGGTGACACTAGAAAGGAAGTTAGGATCAGAATTGCAAAAGCAGCATCAATCTTCAAGAATCTTGAGAAAATATGGAATTCAAAAGTTATAAGCACAAAAACCAAGTTAAGACTTTTCGATTCAAATGTAATATCCACCCTCATTTATGCATGCGAAAGCTGTAAAATAACTAAAGAAATAGACAAGAAATTAGACTCTTTTGAAAACAAATGCCTAAGGAAAATACTCGGCATCAAGTGGAATGAATTCAAGAACAATGCAGAGATAAGACAGATGACTGAACAACAACCAGTCTCATGGGTGATCAGGAAAAAGAGATGGACATATGTTGGTCACTTGATGAGAAGAAATGATAAGAGAATCCCAAAACAAGCTATCAAATGGAACACAACGGGCCGAAGATAAAGGGGCAGACCGTGTGAAACTCTGAAGAGGACATTATTAAGAGAGGCCAAGTTAACAGGCATAAAATCCTTTGATGAGGTTGAGAGACTCGCCGAGGACAGGAAGAATTGGCGAACTACTTTGCGAGCCCTATGTGACGTTTAACGGCACGGGAAGGATATAAGATATAAGATATATATATATATATATGCGTGTGTGTGTGAATGTATGCATGCTATGTTTGTATTATGTGTGTAATCATTTCTCTATGTCTATATGAGAGAGCAAGTCAGTCAAAAAGTAACTTCTAATTTTATAAAAATTCTGAGTTGAATAGTAGACAGTTGTAGTGAAGTTGTATTATGCCATCTTTCTCTACATGTATTAAAGAACATTGGGTGTTCTGGAAATAAACGTCGGCAGAACAGCTCGAAGGTTACCTCTACGTTGAGGTCACGTGAGAGACCAGAACAGCACGCAGTTATTAGTTTCTTGATCAGTGGAGTCGAGATATCTATAGATTTTCATCGGAGAATAAAGAGGCATAATTGCGTAACGTGTGTGTAAAGTGTAGTGATTTGGTTCCTTGTGAGTTTATTGTTGAAGGTTTTTCGTTCCATTCTTTTCCAAGTTTGAGCAATATCTTGGCCAAGAGCTTTTCTGCTGGTTCAGCAAGACTTTTCAGTGCCTATAACTTTGTTTATACATGTGATTATAATGTTAAAAGTGTTGTCTGAGTGTTGTAAAAGTCAAGCGAAGTGACCTCAATCATTTAGTGAAGTTATAATTAATATGCTATGTAAAAACATTACAAGAGTAATAATAATATCTAGTATATTCAAAATGTTGGGGAACTTCAAACAAAATGAAAAAGAAATCTGTTTACAGTGAATTTATTCGCTATTTCAACCAAAAATGGTCTTGTTAATATTTATGTTTATCTTTATGGTTTTTATTTATTTACTTGAGCACATTTTTTTTCTTATTGTGATTGAGATTGGAATGTATGAAATTTCCTGACACTGGAGAAGTGAAGTGTTTTAACGTATAAATTATCTGATAGATTTACTTAGTTCATTTAATTTTATGCATCGGATATACTAAAAAATTATAACCGGCTGAAAATATCGAGATTTGAATGAATGTAAACATCGTGAGAAAATCACGCACAAAGAAAAAAAAATACGTGACAGCACACAATATATTAAAAGTCATAAGAAACAAGAAGAATTATAAATAAAAATGCACAAGAAACAAGGAAGACTGTAACTAAAACGCACAGGAAACAAAGTAAAGTATAATTAAAAAGGCACAGGAAACAAAGAAAATTATAGCTAAAAAGATGCAAAAAAGAATCTAAGAAAAATTATAACTACAAATACAAGAAACAAAGATAATTATAACTAAAATGTCGCAAGACACAAGGAAAATTATAACTACAACCGCACAGGACACAAGGATAATAATAACTAACAACACACTAGAAACAAGGAAAACTATAACTGAAACGCACAATAATAAAGTAAAATTATAACTAAAAGCTGAGAAGAAAAAAGTAAAATTACCACTAAAAAGGCACAAGAAACAAGGAAAATTTTAACTAAAAACACAAGAAAGAAGGGACATTATAAATTCAAACGCACAATAAAAAATAAAACTTATAGAACTGATAAAAGCACAAGACAAAAGAAAAATTAGAATTAAGATACAAAAGCGACAATTCATATTTTTGAAGCGTGTTTGGAAGATAGGCGGTCTAGAGCATCTAATGGAAGCTTGGAAGGTGGAAGGTATGGAAGGTAGAAGAGAGAGAGAGGTAGACAGAGAGAAAATATGTTTGGTGATTTATCATCCTTGCATGGGGAATACTCAGTGACAAGCCTGTTGAGAGACACAAGGTATCGGGGGTTAGGGAGGAACATGATATCCTACGTCTGTTGGTAGGGAACCTGAGAGAGAGAGAGAGAGAGAGAGAGAGAGAGAGAGAGAGAGAGAGAGAGAGAGAAATGATTGGAGGTGTTTTTAAACGTTTATTTTCTTCATTACATTTTGTGAATTTAATTCGACTTGAAAAATTAAGTTGTTCCCTACAGAAGCATCCTTCCATCCACTGTCCCCTTCTTTATCCTTTCCTGGACGTAGGTCAAGGGCTCTCCATTTATTTCTATCTTGGGCTATTTCTTCCATAGAGGTAAGCGCTTGACTGTTTATATTTGTGGAAGTATAAGCTTCCAGTGTTACAGAAAAACTGTTTGCTTAGGGTAAGATGGAGTAAAGAATGAATGTGAGTTTTAGTATACGAAGAGCAGCAAAACACGAAAAATAATATGTGAATAAAAACATCACTGAAACTATCCAGACATAGACTTGACTGATTGTAAAGGTCACGAGAAAATCACACGCTAAAGCAGATTTACTTGAAAGAACGTTATAAGATAAATGTAAAATCTTGGCATTGATAAAGACTTGAAGGAGAGCTAAAGAACATTCAGTATATAGTTCCATTGCCCTTAATTTGCTTCTTTATTATTTGGCTTAGATGTGGCGCCTTTGCTTTTAATTTTCTTGTTTAGTGTGACAAATCACATTTGAAAATTGATTCACTGACTTTGAAGTGTGGATGTTTTCCTTTAAAAATGTTTTTATATAATTTTACTTTGTTTTATTTATGCTTTCAATTTTTTCAATGTTATTTTTATTGGAATTTTATAGGAATATTATTTCTTCCCATTTAACATCTTCATTTAGCTTTGTGAACTACATGTTAAAATCTTGGACATTTATTCATTTACATTTTTAATACGGTTGGTACAGCTGATACTTTCAGTTATAAGATTTCTTACAAGGGAATAAATATCTCCTTACATCTCATTTAACCAGACAGTGTCAGCTACCCCTGTTAGTTTTTATTTAAATGTATGATATGGATAGATTTAATGATGATATCAAATTGAGAAGAAAAAAATTTAAGAACAAAGATATAAAGAATAAAAACACTTTCGATTATATAACTTGTAATCCTAAAATTAATAACTTATAATTGAAATATTAAAAGTGTTATAGCTAATTTTCATATGCATAAATGTACACTAATGCGAGTGAATGCTTTGTTCATTCTCCTTGGAAAAAAAATTAATGAATTTCCTTTTATGTATTAAGTACTTACCATCTGTTTTAATTTCCGTAAAATATAGTAACGTAATAAGTTTCTTTAACAAAAGAAGTACCAAGAAACATACGAAAAGACAAAATACAATACATACAAGATTGTTTGTGAAAGAATAGAAGAACATCAGAAGTGTGGAAGAGATAATGAAATGTTTAAAGAAATGAAGACATTGACGAGAAATGTCACACCTAAGCTAAATGTAATTTGTGATGAGATGGGGAATACCTTGAAAGAGACAGAGGAAATTCTAGAGAGATGGAAGGAATAGTGCACAGGAATGTATTAAACAACCGACTGTTGAAACAGAAATCAACAGTGTCAATTATTATTGGAGGAGAAAGAACCCGAACCGACAATAGAAGAAGTTTTATGGGCAATAAAGAATCTGAAAAATGGTAAATCTCCAGAATCTTATGAGATAACAGCTGAATTTATTAAAGCAAGAGGAAAGGAGTGTGCAACAATCTATCATGCACTGTGTAAAAAGATATGGCATTCAGGTGTTTGGCCAAAAGAATGGAAAAGAACTGTATTCATACCACAGCCAAAAAAAGGGTAACCTGAAATTATGCACAAACTACAGAATTGTTGCCCTGATTAGTCATGCCAGTAACATTCTCTTAAAAAGCATAATCGGTAGACTTCGAAAGAAAATAGAAGAAAAAGTCAGTATGATTCAAGCTGGTTTCAGGCAAGGAAGAAGATCAAGAGATCATATATTCAATCTAAGATGAATAATAGAGAAATGCAGAGAGTTTAATGTGAATCTATATTTATCCTTTATAGACTACTCAAAGGCATTTGAGTGTGTACAACACAAGAAACTTTAAGAAATAATGGAAAAAATGGGATTTCCAACACATTTGATACAACTAACATCACTGCTGTATCTAGACTAAGAAGCATCACTAAGAATAAATGGTGAAACAACAATTTGGTTTGACATAAAAAAGGGCTTTGTCAATGGCGCATATTGTCACCCTACTTGTTTAACTTGTATACTGAAAATATAATGAGGAATGCTAGAGAAGATGTAGATAAAAAATAATTCGATGCCGTAACAAGTGGAGGTTATGAAATACCAGAGATTAGATATGCTTACGACACAGTGTTACTGTCCACAACACAAAAAGGTATGGAAAAACTAATTATGTTAGTCCGTAAGAACAGCGAAGAACACAACCTCTATCTTAATGCAAAGAAAACTAAATTGATGACAACTGACAAAACAAACAAGGCAGCTGAAATATGTATCAATAAATAAAAATTGGAAGAAGTGAAGAGTTTTGAATATCTTTGATCACTACAAACTTATAATGGAAATACAATGAAGGAAATTAAAAGGAGGACATCTATCGCTTTCCAGGAAGTAAAACAAATAAAGAATCTGTGGAAAGGAGCAGACAGAACTACAAAAATAAGATTTTTAAGAGCATGCATCTTTCCCATCGCAACAAATGCCTGTGAGACCTGGACACTTAACAAAACAGCTGAGAAAAACATAAATGCCTTTGAATGTAAATGCTACAGAAGAGTTCTCCAAATATCGTGGACACAAAAAAGAACAAATATATCTATACTACAAGAGCTTAATATTGAAGATGGCTGGCTAGTAAAGAGGATTAAAAAGAGAAAACTGAGATATTTTCGACACATTAAACGTCATGATGATTTAGAGAAGACCCTATTAGAAGGATACATAATGGGAAAAAGAAAGAAAGGAAGACCAAAACGAAGATGGGTGCAAGACATCGCTGACGATCTGCAAATGGATGCAGCCGCAGCAGCAGCAAGCCATCTCTCTCACAGCCGAGGCCCACAGGAGTGCTGTTTGGGAGGCAAAGTTCCTCAAGGGACATGCAAATGAAGTTTATTTTATCGATAATAGTAATAATAAAATTTGTTTAATAAAATTCCTAATTTGTTAGTTAATACTATAAAATTTCACAGGAGTAATACATCTAACTATCTATCTATCTATCTATCTATCTATCTATCTATCTATCTATCTATCTATCTATCTATCTATCTATCTATCTATCTATCTATCTATCTATCTATCTATCTATCTATCTATCTATCTATCTAACTAAATATCTATTTATCTTTCTATCTGTCTGTCTTGCTATCTATCTATCTATCTATCTATCTATCTATCTATCTATCTATCTATCTATCTATCTATCTATCTATCTATCTATCTATCTATCTAACTGTTCTTCGTTCATCTTGTCTGTCTGTCTACGTCGAACCGTCCGTCAGTTTTATTGTTTGTTTTTCTGTTTCTTTGTCTGTCTGTCTATCGCTCTGTTAGTCAGCCTTACTGTCTCTCTGTCTGGTCTGTATCTTTATTAGTCTGCCTTACTGTCTGTCTATCCGTGTTATTCTGGAATGTAAATTAATTTTATTTGCTTTAAAACTCGGTGTTTATGTAAGCATTTTTGAACGTTTTATATGTGTTTGTTTGTATGTGTCCTTTTTTGTCTGCTTGTTTGTCTGTCTATCTGAAAAAAATTATACTAGTTGAGTATCTAGAGGTAAATACTATACTTCGGTCTTGGAAAAAATTTTAATTCTTTTGTTTTTTTATAAATATGTAAACTCGATTTTGAAAAAAGTCAACTAATTATACACTTTAGTGTGAAAATTATTTAAATCTCCAAGTAATATTACAGGATGTTTGGTATGTGCTTTCTGTAACTAAAAGTCTACATATTTCTGTACTGCCTATTTAAATATAACTTTACACTATACTTGAGTGATATGAAAAAAACTATCAGAAAAGAGTTAGTAGAGATTTTAATGAAAATGTTTCACTCATAAATATGCAGTTCTTTTCGATTGTGATAACGGTAAAAACTTCTCCCATACAAAACATTACTTCAGAGAACTGTTGTGACAACACTCTTTGTTAAAGCAATGAACATATTTGAACTTTTTGTTTAGTTTTGAAAGATAGGTGCTTACTAAATATTAATTACTTTTCTATCTATCTGTATGTTTCTATGTCTATTGACTTTTTGTCTAACTGTCTGTGTGCATATCTGTCTTTGTGTCTCAATCTTGTACATTTTAAGAATAGTACATTTTTTCGTCTGATTTGTCTAAAACTTGCAAATAGTACTCATTCATTCATTCATTTGCATTTCCCTTGCGGAACTTTGCCTCCCAAACAGCACTCTTGTAGGCCTCTCGGTTGTGAGAAAGATGGCCTGCTGCTGCTGCATCCATCTGCATATCGTCAACGATGTCTTGCACTCATCTTCGTTTTGGTCTTCCTTTCTTTCTTTTTCCCATTATTTATCCTTGCACTAGGGTCTTCTCTAAATTATCATGACGTTTAATGTGTCCAAAATATTTACGTTTTCTCTCTTTAATCCTCTTTATTAGCCAGTCTTCTTCAATATTAAGCTCTTGTAGTATAGATATACTTGTTCTTTTTTGTGTCCATTATATTTGGAGAACTCTTCTGAAGCATTTACATTCAAAAGCATTTATGTGTTTCTCAGCTGTTTTGTTAAGTGTATAGGTCTCACTGGCATATTTTGAGATGGGAAAGATGCTTGCTTTAAATTTAACTTAAATTGTTTTGTCTGCACATCAGCTTTAGAAAACTTACTGACTGTATTAATGATTCGAAATAAGAAAACAAGAAGTTAGTAAAGATTAGAGTGAACTAATTTTCAAGGATTTTCTACGAGTCATTTTACTTAAAGAGAGAGAAACTCAAATTTTGGAATACAAAACCAGAAACTGGAGAATTATTTAGTGGGCCATATTATTTCTATATTGAAAATGTAAAAACAGTTACCTTTCGAGTTTTAGTAACTTTGACTTTAAATTTCTGTGTAAATAATGTATCCATCCATCCATCCATCCATCCGTCTATCCATCCATCCATCCATCCATCCATCCATCCATCCATCCATCCATCCATTCTTCCATCCATCCATTCTTCCATCCATCCATCCGTCTGAAGTAGTGTTTGTTATTGCACTACTTAACTATACCAACCATCTTATTATGGTCTGTAATTCGACAGTGTGATGTATTTCTGCTGACAATCAATCTGATTTATGATCTGGTGCTGTTGTACACTGTACCAGATTCCAAACTCTTCCCAGGAACTTGGCCTAAATCTTGACAAGATGTTTTATTAAATGGAAATGGATGAAGATGATGATGAAAACACGCAAAATAATAATTGCTGTCAGGTTGACCTGCCATATGGCAGCTCCAACAGTCGCTCAGAACTAACATAATAAGGGGGCTGAACAAGACAATTCTGCAGAATCACAACCACTGTTAGTGATACATACCAACCATAACTACCACAACACATCTGACCTGGTCACACGTTGACGAAGACTGAACTCATTCGAGTCAAAATCACCCGACCACGGGACCCCACCCCCAGGTCTCGTGACCCTTCTAAAATCAAGATACTTGACCCATGAAATACAAAGAGGTAAAGACAACCCAAAGGCGCTAACCGCAAAAAGTAATTTACACAATTAACTCCCCTACTGTTGTACATCATTCCATCTATCTCTATACTGAAATCCAAAAGCGTCAGACGACTCGTACTGTCACTTTATGATCATGATGAATGATACTTTAACCTATAAATTTAAGGACCTGATTATTCTTGTCGACTTCAATATAGATCTCACGCAGTTCAATCCCACCTGGAAGAACATTTTAACATCCTACAACTTCTCACACATTGTTAACAAACCTACTAGCGCAACTGAAATGTCATCGACACTAATAGATCACATATATGTTGCTCATCCAGGAAATATTACTGAATGTATTGTCCCTCATATGTCGCTGAGTGATCTCTACCCGATCTTCTATACATGGTAGTATAAGGGGTATAAAATGCCTAAATACAAACATACCAGCATCAAGTATAGGAATTTTAAAGACTTTAATTTTGAATTATTTTTAACTGATCTAAAAGCTTCACCTCTTAAATACGTTTATCAGTTAACCAATCTAGATGAGGCTATCGAATACTGGATCAATATATTTGGAAATATTTTTGACAAGCATATCCCTATCAAAGAAATGAGAGTAAAACATGTAACAAAATCCCCTTGGATAACTCCTGATATCTTGCAACACATGAGGAAACGGGATGAATCTCATAAAAGCTTTGTAACTACTTAGAAATAAAGTGCAGTATTTAATTAGGCAGGAAAAGAAACATTATTTTAGAAATTTAGTGAAAGACAAAACTGATAGTAAATCGATCTGGAAAGCGATAAATACTCTTGCAAATAAAAGAATGTATTTAAAAGTTTTTATTAAAAAAAATTATTTATTTAAAAATTTATTTATTTAATAAAAGAAAACAGCGAAGAGCAGAAACTCTATCTTAATGCAAAGAAAACTAAATTGATGACAACTGACAAAACAAACAGGGCAGTTGAAATATATATAAATGAGGAAAAATTGGAAGAAGTGGAGAGTTTTTAATATCTTGGATCACTGTTAACTAACAATGGAGATACAATGAGGAAAATTAAAAGGAGGACATATATCGCTCTTCAGAAAGTAAAAGAAATAAAGAATATGTGGAGAGGAGCAGACAGAACTACAAAAATACGAATTTTAAGGGCATGCATCCTTCCCATCGCAACATATGCCTGTGAGACCTGGACACTTAACAAAACAGGTGAGAAACACATAAATGCCTTTGAATGTAAATGCTACAGAAGAGTTCTCCAAATATCGTGGACACAAAAAAGAACAAATATATCTATACTACAAGAGCTTAATATTGAAGAAGGCTGGCTAGTAAAGAGGATTAAAGAGAGAAAACTTAAAATTTTGGACACATTAAACGTCATGATAATTTAGAGAAGACCATGTTGGAATGATACATAATGGGAAAAAGAAAAAAGAGGAAGACCAAAACGAAGATGGGTGCAAGACATCGTTGACGATCTGCAAATAGATGCAGCAGCAGCAGGCCATCTTTCTCACAACCGAGAGGCCTACAGGAGTGCTGTTTGGGAGGCAAAGTTCCGCAAGTGACATGCAAATGAATGAATGAATGAAATAACAGAAATCGTCTGACCCACAAACTCTTATTGATGAATATACTTGCAATAACTTCAGTGAATATTTTAGGGGAGAAATTCATATTCTAAAATCTTTCATACAGATTCCTACCTTTTAACTGAGTGTGTTAAAATCTTACAGTACAGAGTAAATGTGTAAAGCTAAACAATTTTTCCTTCACTTATAATCAGAGAAGCTTATAACCACGTCAGATCTTTGAAAATAATACTTAGATTAATGTGAAGACATTAGTAACAGGATACTATGATACGCTGGACCAGATGTTACAGACACACTAGCATATATTTATAAAATTTGTTAATTGAAAAACACCATTTCCCTGATGCTTTTATACTCGCTAAAGTATATAAGTATATAATGGTCTTATCTTATATCTTATATCCTTCCCCTGCCGTTAAACGTCACATAGGGCTCGCAAAGTAGTTCGTCAATTTTTCCTCACTTCGACGAGTCTTTCAACCTAATCAAATGAGTTTATGCCTGTTAAATTGGCCTTTCTTAACAATGTCCTTTTCAGAGTTTCATGCGGTCTTCCTCTTTTTCTACGGCCTGTTGTGTTCCACTTGATAGCTTGTTTTGGTATTCTCTGATCATTTCTTCTCATCAAGTGACCAGCATATGTCCATCTTATTTTCCTGATCACCCGTGAGACTTTTTGTTGTTTAGTAATATGTCTTATCTCTGCATTGTTCATGAATTCGTTCCACTTGATGCCGAGTATTTTTCTTAGCCATTTGTTTTCAAAAGAGTCTAATTTTTTAATATTTCTTTAGTTGTTTTCCAACTTTCGCATGAATACATGAGGGTGGATATTACATTTGAACTGAATAGTCTTAACTTGGTTTTGTGCTTATATCTTGGGACGTGCAAGATATAAGGGTACATAACCGGAAAAAGAAAGAGAGGAAAACCAAGGCGAAGATGGCTGCAAGAGATCGTTGATAATCTGCGAATGGATGCATCAGCAGCAGGCCATCTTGCTAACAACCGAAAAACCTACAGGAGAGCTGTTAGGGAATCAATGTTCCGCAAGGGACATGCAAATGACTGACTGACCCAAAGTATATCCTCAGTTTGAATCTGGATCGACTAGTGACTTCTCATATTTTAGACCAATATCCACCCTGTCAGCATTATACAAATCTCTTGAAAAACATATACACAAGTAAACACTGCTGCACATGCAACAAACAAAATATTCTGGTAGACAGTCAATCAGATTTTAAACCATATAATTACTGCCTTACAGCGCTAACTAAAATGACTGAAAAATGGCTATTTAATATAAATGATGATATGCTGTGTGGTACTGTCTTTGTTGATATCAAGAGAGGCTTCGGTATAATTAACCATGAAATTCTTGCAAAAATGGTGGCAGGTTATAGATTACACCCTGACCTGACAACGTTTATTACATATTTTCTCTCTGCTTGAAAACATGTAGTTTGCTTTAGAAATAAAATATATGTCTCATTTGTGCTTGATACTGGTATTTCTCAAGGTTCTAAATTTGGGCCCCTTTTCTTTCTTATCTATATTAACGATTTACCACTGCATTTAAAATACTCTGCTTGTAATCTTGTTGCAGATAACCGCACCATTTACAATAGCGACTATGACACCAATAACTTACAGATAACACTCCAAAATGATATAAACAGTTTGATTAAATTGAGTAATAATAACGGTTTCTTGATAAACACCAACAAAACAAAATCCATGCTCATCACTCCAAGACAAACTACAGAATGCAACAAAAACCACACTACATCTGTGTGCTGGGACTACGTACATAGAAAACGTTCATGAACATACAATTGTAAGACCCATCATTGATCAACATTTAATTTAGTATTCTCACGTACATACTCTAACAAATTTGATGGCACAGAAATTTTACAAACTACCCACATTTAAACACTTTATCGAACAGAGCCCAAGAAAATCAAACTACACATCGCATATAAAGATATACTTAGATTAATGTTCCGCAGTCTTTGATAGCTGCTCAGTCTCAAACACAAAAGGATCCATTCTCTCCACAAACGTGTATTAAATCTGATTTGTAGCAAAAACCCATTACAGACTGCAGATCAGGACAAATAACTCAAAATTCTCTCCGTTTAATATAGACTTAGTTTTAACAAAGTTAAGTTTGTTTATAGAATTTTGCTGAACAATGTCTCAATTTACTTTGGAAACTGTTTACGTCTAACACTAAACATAGCCAATGTTCCACCTTAATTTGGAAACTGTTTATGTCTAACACTAAACGTATCCAATGTTTCAAAACCCAGACTTGGTCTGTACAAGGAAAACCTTCCATAATCTGCGATACAGCTCTGGAACTTCCTCCCTGTTAGGAATACTTCATCCTTTACCTCAAACCTTTTTTAATATTTTCTTGCTTCTAACTAGATGCCACGATAGAGTAACTAATAGTTGCCAATAATGAAGCTCTGTTCTAAAAGGACATAGTTCTAAACGTAACTTGTTAGATCTTGTTAGAAACTGTTTTAATAAATCTTCAAAAAAAACGTGGTTTAGAAGAAGAAATTAGATGCTCTGATGATACTGTCCTTCTATTAAACAGCTCATGAGGACTGCAACAGTTAATTCTCTCAACCAAAAGAAACTGAGAATCTCTTTTAAACACCAAGAAAACCAACGTAATTGTAACTGACAAAATTAGAAGAATTATATTGGACCATAAAGAGGTTGAAAACACAAATAAATTAAAATATATAGTTTCAATCATCACAGCCATGGCCACTGCGCAGTGGAAATCAAAGAAGAATCATGGTTCCATCAGAGAATCTTGCACAAATGAAGAGGATATGGCAAGGTACCAACAAGAAACAAAGTTATGTCTACTAAGAGCTTACATATTCCCAGTAGCAACATACAGATGCGAAACATGGACAATTAACAAATCACTAGAAAAGAGAATAACGGCTTTTGAAATGAAATGGACAAGCCATAGCCTCTTACAAGTTACAGCTAAGTGCTCTATTCATGCTATTTTATTTTTTTTTTCGCAGCATTCATGTGAATTTATATTTTATCTCCTCTCTCTATTTTTTCGTCCTTATTGTTTTTGTATGATTTAGGCTAACGCAGAAACGTCACAACTTTCTAGTCGTTAAGTAATAAAGCTGTTCGTACTTCTTTCCTAGTTTATACAAACATATCAATACTATAAAACAGTAATATTGAAGAAGGCTGGCTAGTAAAGAGGATCAAGGAGAGAAAACTTAAATAGTTTGGACACGTTAAATGTCATGATCATTTATAGAAGACCGTCTTGGAAATGTACATAATGAAAAAAGAAAGAGAGGAAGAACAAGGCGAAGATGGATGCAGGGCATCGTTCATAATCTGTGAATGGATGCATCAGCAGCAGCAGGCCATCTTGCTTACAATCGAGAGGCCTACAGGAGAGATGTAAGAGTGGCAAAGTTCCGCATGGGACATGCAGATGATTGACTGACTGAGGTTTTGTATAAATGATATTTGATCTTTAAAAATGAATATTATTCAGTGGTTGATCTACGGCTTTTCAGAAGTAGAAAATATATAATCTTTATATTTTCTGAAATAAAATACTTACCATCTATATGAACGTTTTAATAAGTTCATTCATTCATTTCTTTGCACAATAATATAAATAATAATCATTAGCAATGAGTTTAGTAAAGTTACAGTACATCTTCTTACAGCAAGTTTTTCATGTTAGGAAATAATGAAACACTAAATGAAATCGAACAATTCTGATGTACGACTAAAAATCTCTCACTTTTTTATTTCAACAAATAACACCGGTAGTCAAAAACTCAGTGTATCTGTCTGTCTACCTGCCTGTCTGTCTGTCTGTCTGTCTGTCTGTCTGTCTGTCTGTCTGTCTGTCTGTCTGCGAACCATCTTGCCTGCGTGCTTCTCTATCTGTCAATTTTCTGCTGCTAAATTGTATAAATACAGCAATCACTTTATCTGTAAAATGCAATAAACACTGAAAGAAAAAAAAAAGATAGCAGTAAATGTCAACAAAAATACCAAGAGGCATGTTAGCTGAAACTTCATTGAAATCTGTAAAGAATATTTTCCACAGCAGAGTAGTTATACTGATTCTGAAATAGTATAAATATAGAATAAACAGTTATAATGAACATATATATATATATATATATATATATATATATGTTTGTGTATGCATAGGTATATATATATGTGTGTGTGTGTGTGTATATATATAACAGTACACATTTACATCTTTCAGAATAAAAAATATACTTACTGACTGTATTTATATTTTGAGATGAGAATATATTAAAATAGTTCAGTAAAGACATTGCAAAATTATTTCTAAAGTTCTTATATAAATCATTTGTTTAAGAATATTTATCTGTCTACCTGTCTGTCTGTCTGTCTCTCTGTTTGTATGTCCATCTTCTCTGTCTGTCGGTCCATCTATAAATAGAAACACAGGACAAGAGGAAGAGCAACATTTTATGACTTAAATATAGAACGCAAATGTTAGTTAAAAATTAGATAATTCTGGAAATGACATATTTGTAATAATAAAGTAATTATATCTGCTTTGGAAAATAATTAAATGTATAAATAACACTACTGAATGTTGGTATGTACTTGTTTTTATTACAAGGTGCTATAGCTTTATATTCTTTGAAATAAAATTCTCATGGACTGTATTCATATTTTCAAACTTAGACAGGAAATTAAAGTCAGCAAACTCGCTAGTCACATCAAAGTTTATTAAAAGATTTCTTTCCTTTCAGATAACGGAAAAGGTGTTTTTAAACAAAGCAATAATTCTGAGAAATGGTTTCTATGAGCGGTTAATAGTAAAATTAAAATCACTTAAATTCCTAATTTACAAACACTGTTGCCTGCTTTATAATAAATATTACTATTTACTAAACTAACATATGTACATGGAAATTTATATATGTGTGTATGTACGTATGTTAGTATGTATATATGTTATTATGTATGTATGTGTGTATTTATGTATGTTCATGTGTATGTATGTATGCATGCATGTATGTATGTGCGTATGTATGTATGTATGTATGTATGTATGCATATATGCATGTATATGTGTATGTGTGTATGTTTGAATGTATGTATGTATTATGTATGCATGTTAGTATGTATGAATGATATGGATGTATTTGGATATGTATGTGTGTATATTTATATGTATGCACATAGCTATGTATTTAAGTATGTATGTGTGCATATATATATATATATATATATATATATATATATGTAGTACGCGTGTATGCATATATGTGTGAATGTATTATGTATCCTCTGCTAGCATATTTTTGTATGAATGTATGCATGTATGTATATATGTATGTATGTATATATGCATATATGTATTTATGTATGTATATATGTATGTATGTGTGTATGTATGCTATCGGTGTATTATGTATGTAATAATTTGTCTATGCCCATCTGCCAGAGCAAGTCAGTCAAAAAGTAACTTGTAATTTTGTAAAAAATTCTGAATTGAATAATAAATAGTTTTAGTTCAGTTGTATGTTGCCATCTATCTCAAGATGTTTGAAGGAATAATTTCTGTTTTGTAAATAAAACGTCAGAAGACCAGGTCGAAGTTTACCCCCCACTCTGAGATAATGTGAGAGAAAAGACCAGGGCGCAGTTGTTAGTTTCTTGGGCACTGCAGGCGAGAAATCTGCAGACTTTCATCGGAGAATGAAGAGACATAATTATGCCACGTGTGTGTCACGCGTGTTTCGAGTGTAGTGATTTCGTTCTTGTGAGTTTATTGTTGCTGTAGGTAACTTGAAATTATGCACACACTACAGAACTGTTGCCCTGATTAGTCATTCCAGTAAAATTCTATTAAAAACTATAATGGTTAAACTTTGTAAGAAAATAACAATCAGTATAGTCCGAGATGGTTTCAGGCAAGGAAGAGGAACAAGAGATCATATACTCAATATAAGATTAATAACTGAGAAATGCTGAGAATTTACTGCGAATCTAGATTTATCTTTTATAGACTATGCACATCATTTGATTGTGTACAAAAAGCAGAAACGTTTGTAAAGAATGGAAACATTGGATTTCCAACACATGTGATATAGTTAACATCACTGCTCTATCTAAATCAACAGACAGCAGTGGGAATAAATGCTGAAAAAACAACTTGGTTTGACATTAAACAAGTGGTCCATCAGGGGGATATATTGTCGCCTGACTTATTTAAATTGTTTACTGAAAATATAATGAGGAATGTTAGAAAAATATAGACAAATAATATTACGATGCAATAACATGTGCAGGTTATGAAATACCAGCGATTAGATATGCTAATGACAGAGTATTACTGTCCATTGCATAAAAAAAAACACACAATGTATGAAAAAAATCTAATTATGTCAGTCCGTAAGATCAGCGAAGAACAAAACTTCTATCTTAATGCGAGAAAACCAAATTGATTACAACTGACAAAACAAATAAGGCAGCTGAAATATGTAGCAATGAGGACAATTTGGAAGAAGTGGAGAGTTTTGAATATATTGGATCACTATTAACTAATAATGGAGATACAATGAGGGAAATTAAAAATAGGGCATCTATCGCTATTCAAAAAGTAAAACAACTAAAGAGGCTGTGCAGAGGAACAGACGGAACTACAAAAATAATATTTTTAATGGTATGCATCTTTCAGATATGGGCGCTAACACCATATGCCTATGTACACTAAGGTATGACAGTATTACCTTTATCTTTCTTTACCTATCTTTCCATTCGCAAAATATGCCAGTGCGAGATGGATACATATCAAAACAATTGAGAAACACATAAATGCCTTTGAATGTAAATGCTGCAGAAGAGTGATTTAAATATCATGGATACAAAAAAGAACAAACATACCCATACATCAAGACATTAATATTGAAGAAGGCCTACTAGTAAAGAGGATTAAACATAGAAAACTTAAATATATTGGACATATTAAACACCTTGTTAATTTAGAGAAGACCATCTTGGAATGGTCATTCGTTCATTTGCATGTCCCTTGCGGAACTCTCGGTTGTGAGCAAGATGGCCTGCTGCTGTTGTATCCATTTGCAGATCGTCAACTATGTCTTGCACCCATCTTCGTTTTGGTCTTCCTCTATTTCTTTTTCCCATTATATATCCTTCCAATACGGTGTTCTCGAAATTATCATGACGTTTAATGTGTCCACAGTATTTAAGTTTTCTCTCGTTAATCCTCTTTACTAGCCAGCCTTCTTCAATATTAAGCTCTTGTAGTATAGATATATTTGTTCTTTTTTTGTGTCCACGATATTTGGAGAACTCTTCTGTACCATTTACATTCAAAAGCATTTATGTGTTTCTCAGCTGTTTTGTTAAGTGTCCAGGTCTCACAGGCATATGTTGCGATGGGAAAGATGCATGCTCTTAAAAATCGTATTCTTGTAGTTCTGTCTGCTCCTCTCCACATATTCTTTATTTCTTTTACTTTCTGAAGAGCGATATATGTCCTCCTTTTAATTTCTCTCACTGTATCTCCATTATTAGTTTGTAGTGATCCAAGATATTCAAAACTCTTCACTTCTACCAAGTTTTATTCATTGATATATATTTCATATGCCTTGTTTGTTTTGTCAGTTGTCATCAATTTAGTTTTCTCTGCATTAAGACAGAGGTTCTACTCTTCGCTGTTCTTACGGACTGACATAATTAGTTTTTCCATTCATTTTTGTGTTGTGGACGGTAACACTGTGTCATCAGCATATCTAATCTCTGGTATTTCATAACCTCCAATTGTTTTGGCATCGTAATATTCTTTGTCTACATCTTCTCTAACATTCCTCATTATATTTTCAGTATACAAGTTAAATAAGTAGAGTAACAATATACACCCCTGACGGACCCCTTGTTTTATGTCAAACCAAGTTGTTGTTTCACCATTTATTCTTACTGCTGCTTGTTGGTATAGATACAGCAGTGATGTTAATTGTATCAAATGTGATGGAAATCCCATATTTTCCATTTTTTGTAATGGTATATAATTGAAAAAAGAAAGAGATGAAGACAAAGCGAAGATAGCTGCAAGTCACCGTTGATAATCTGCAAATGGATGGATCAGCAGCAGGGCATCTTGATTACAACCGAGAGCCCTACGAGAAAGTTGATAGAGAAGCAAAGTTCTGCAAGGGACATCAAATGACTGACTGACTGAGTTATTGTTCAGGAGTTGTCGTTCCAATGTTATCCGAGTGTGCGTCATATCTAGGTCAAGGGCTTTCCTGCTGTTTCAGCAAGACTTGTAAGCGTCTGTGTGTTTTCTTAGACTTATGTGATTATAATTTTAAATGTGCTGTTTGAGTGTTGTAAAATTTAAGCTAAGTGAGCTTAATCATTTAGTGAAGTTATAATTAACTTGTTATGTAAAAACGTTACAACACTTATAATAATAACTAACATATTCAATATGGTGGACACCAGCAAAAATGTCTGCTTTTACAGTGAATTTATTCGCAGTTTCAACCAGAAATGGTCTTGTTTATATTTCTTCTTTATCTTTCCGGATTGTTTTTATTTACTTGAGCACATGTTTTTTTTTTGTTATTGTGAATGAGATTGGACTTTATGAAATTTCCTAAACACTGGAAAAGTGAAGTGTTTTACATATACATTGTCTTCTGCATTTACTTAGTTCACTTAGTTTTGTGTAGCGGACGTTCTAAAAATTATAACCGACTGAAAATATCGAGATTTGAATGAATGTACACATGGTGAGATTATCGCGCACAAAGAAATAAATACATGGCATCAAATTATAAATTAAATTTAATGGTTTTATTGTCACTCAGATGTTCTATCTTTTACTCTCCTTTGTTTTTAAAAATTGTTAACTAGTTAGTCTTTCTGAAAATGTACATTGCTCAGTTAATATTGCGAATCAGAAATACTCTTCATTCAACTGAAAAACAGTTCTTTGGTACACAATCATTTAAGTTCCAAACTGTTTGCTTCGATACACATAAATTTAAGATCGAGTGTGAATGTTTAATTATACGTAGAACATCATTCTAATCTTGTCCGACTAAATAACGTGCAAAAAAACATCTACCATCATGTAAGAAATATCATTAGCTGGAAAAAAAAATTGTACTCCACAATGTTACAAAAAATCATTTGTTAAAAAAATAGTAATGAAGGTTCAGGCTTAATGATAGAAGTACAAGATAGCAGATAATAAGGTATGCCACTTCTACAGCCTTAAAATTTGCATCTGTTATTGTCAACTGACCGTTCTACTGAGTTTAATTCGTTTCGTATATGGTTAATCACCATATACAGGTGAAAGGGACAGATATTGAAGAAGTCAATCAATTTGCATACCTTGGCAGCTACATAGACCAGGATGGTGACACCAGAAAGGAAGTTAGGATCAGAATTGCAAAAGCTGCATCAGTTTTCAAGAATCTTGAGAACATATGGAACTCAAAAGTTATAAGCACAAAAACAAAGTTAAGACTATTCAATTCAAATGTAATATCCACTCTCATTTATGCATGCGTAAGCTGGAAAACAACTAAAGAAATAGACAAGAAATTAGACTCTTTTGAAAACAAATGCCTAAGGAAAATACTCGGCATCAAGTGGAACGAATTCAAGAACAATGCAGAGATAAAACAGATGAGTGAACAACAACCAGTCTCATTGGTGATCAGGAAAAGCAGATGGACATATGTTGGTCACTTGATGAGAAGAAATGATCAGAGAATACCAAAACAAACTATCAAGTGAACACAACAGGCCGAATAAAAAGAGGCAGACCGCGTGAAACTCTAAAGAGGACAATGTTAAGAGAGACCAAATTAACAGGCATAAAATCCTTTGATGAGGTTGAAAGACTCGCCGAAGACAGGAAAAATTGGCAAACTACTTTGCGAGCCCTATGTGACTTTTAACGGCACGGGAAGGATATATGATATATAAGATAAGATATGGTTAATCACCAACGTTTTCATTGTGTTTCCATTATTTACTATCCTGAATCAGATATGTAATATTCTAATACAGTTTATTGATTTTAATTGTTTTTTAATCGGATCAGAAAAGAGACAGGAAAGAAAACTGGAATCAGCTAAAACGTTCCTAAGAAAAATATAACAGATAAAAGGGAGGCGTCTGCAGTAAAACTGGTTAATATAAATAAGGTACATAGAAGTGTATGGTGCACTTTTACAAAGTGAGGGAGGAAGTGAGCAAGGAGAGAAAAAAAAACGAATATAAAGTATGAGAATGTATAAATAAAAAACATACAACATCCGATATTTCGGCGTGAGCCTTATTCGAGGAAACATACAAAACGAAATACAAACATATATAACTTATCTGAAGTATTTTGCTCCCAGTGAGATGCAGAAATGTGTGTGAAAGAAGGAGGAGGAGGAAAAAAAACCACGCTGCCTACAGACAAAAGATTCCCGATATAGCCAATCATAGCGAAGAAGCGGAGAGATAGGAGGAGAACAAGTGGGAGAAAGGGGTTGGGGGAAGGCAGTAGAAACATGATGTAACAGAATAGCAATTCTGTTCAGAGATTAATTGTGTAGCGCTAATAAATTGTGTTGCGTAGACTACGTCATTAGGAAGGCCCGTGTGCAAAAAGTCGTTAGAAAGGTCCGTGTGAAAAAGTCGGTCGTAAGCAGTCTATGTGTGGAACGTTGAACTGGATGGACGTGTTGGGCGAACGAGAATGGGGTAGAGCGAGTTTTGTTGTCAGAATTAGTTTAGTTTGTTTTTTTCTGTGTGGCTGCAGTCCTTGGTAAGCCTGTAAGTATGGTTTTTGGTATGAATAAATTATTGTAAGGTTTTCCTTGCCCATGTGGCGTAGATATTTCACGCCGGGCATTTGTTGCTGTGAATTTATGTAATAAATGTGTGTTGTCTGATGATAAACTACAACAAATCGGCTTTGTGGAAATTCTCATTGTTGACCAGTTTGTTTTGGTCGGAAGACTGCCAAGTTATGTTCAAGTTGTTGTATTCGTACTAATTTTGTGGAGTGGAAAGCCTGGGTGTCTTGTTGTATTTTCTTAGTGTATAATACAGAAAATTAGGTGATGGTTAGAACACCAGCAACAAGAAGAAACTTATATAAGTTGAAACTGTACTCCACAAGAAGAATCAATCAAACCAGTAGTCTCCTTGTAAGGGGAATCCTGTTTCAGTGGCGCCGTGATTCTGCTTCAGTGGCGCCGTGATTCTGCTTCAATGATAGCCGCTAGAGGTGTCGGGGGGCGGGTGGGGAAGGGGAGAGAAAAGAGGACGCAGAGAGATAATGAATGAAGAACTTAAACACCTACAGGGAGGAAATGTGAAACCGGTGAATAGGACAAGACCAATATGTTGGCAGAGAAGGAAATAAGATTGTGGTAGGGAGGGGTAGCATAGAGAAAGAAAGTAGAGTATAAAAAAGGCCAGTGGAAAAATAAAGAAGTTACAGAAAGCTGAAGACATTGTTAATTCCAGCTGGGTGGAGACAGCCAGTCTGGAATATAAGGCGCTGTTCTAGGACCCTCCGAGATCGTACATCTGCGGAACAAGCGCGGATCGCACTAACCGAAATGTCCTGTTTGCCCCTGTGGTTACCAAGGCAAAAATGTTAGCGGAAGTAGCAGAGATATGGGAGGTGAAAGAAATGACAGGATTGTATTCTTTAACAAAACTGATAAAGTTGTTAATGTCTTCCTCTGGCATTGATGTGATCACAATGCCATCGTCTATGTAGCATCTATAGAAAGCGGGAAAAGGGCCTCTAAAGGCTCTCAGAATCTTGTGTTCGAAGTGGCTCATGAACAGACACGCGTAGCTGGGGCCCAACTTGGTACCCATGGCTACACCACTAATCTGGTCAAAGTAAAGGCCATTGAATTCAAAAGAACTGAGTTGGAGGACAAGTTGTGTAAGGCGCAGAATAGTAGACGTAGGAATAGAGGGATTGCGTCTTGGGCTACTTCCGCTAACTTTTTTGACATTGCCGTCACTACCGGCCCTTCTGGGCTTACTACTTCTATCCACTATAAACCTACAGACTCTCACAGCTACCTCCTGTACTCTTCCTCCCATCCCAAATCGTGTAAGGACTCTATTCCTTTTTCCCAGCTTCTTAGGTTGCAACATTTGTGTAAGGAGGATTTGGAGTTACAGGATGAAGGCCACGAATTACTAGATTTCTTCCGTCAACGCGGCTATCCAGATCACGTTCTCTCGTCATCTTGAAACCACATTAGCCATATATCGCGGCAACATGTCCTCACCCCTAAACCGCACTGTAGCTCGGACAGAGTGAAACTAGTACTCACGTACCACCCTCATAGCTTGGCAGTTAAAACATACTCTTTCGCCATTTCCACCTCCTCCAGACGGAGCCTGAGACACGTGAACATTTTGGGGAACCCCCATTGGTGGCTTACAGACGGGACAAGAACCTCAGGGACCTTTTTATTCGTAGTCATCTTAAGACAGATGACACTTTTTATGGTACCAGACGTTGTGGACGCCGTAGATGTAACACTTGTCCGTTTGTTGTCGAGGCAAGCCAGATCTCTTTCCCTAAATCCACGTTATCAGTACAGGAGGGTTTCACCTGTACTTCACGAAATGTCATTTATGTTATCATGTGCAAACGTTGCGGTTTGAAGTACATAGGGAAAACTGGCTTACGGTTAGGAGATCGATTTCACCAGTATCTCAATGATATTTCTAAGAAGGCCTGGACACCTGTGGCTAAACACTTTTTCCTTTGGTAACCACAGGGGCAAACAGGACATTTCGGTTAGTGCGATCCGCGCTTGTTCCGCAGATGTACGATCTCGGAGGGTCCTAGAACAGCGCCTTATTTTCCAGACTGGCTGTCTCCACCCAGCTGGAATTAACAATGTCTTCAGCTTTCTGTAACTTCTTTATTTTTCCACTGGCCTTTTTTATACTCTACTTTCTTTCTCTATGCTACCCCTCCCTACCACCATCCTAATTCCTTCTCTGCCAACATACTGGTCTTGTCCTATTCACCAGTTTCACATTTCCTCCCTGTAGGTGTTTAAGTTCTTCATTCATTATCTCTCTGCGTCCTCTTTTCTCTCCCCTTCCCCCACCCGCCCCCCGACACTTCTAGCGGCTATCATGTTTCTATTGCCTTCCGCCAACCCCTTTCTCCCACATGTTCTCCTCCTATCTCTCCGCTTCTTCGCTATGATTGGCTATATTGGGAATCTTTTGTCTGTAGGCAGCGTGGTTTTTTTTTCCTCCTCCTCCTTCTTCCACACACATTTCTGCATCTCACTGGAAGCAAGACACTTCAGATAAGTTTGTATTTCGTTTTGTATGTATCCTCGAATAAAGCTCACGCCGAAATATCGGATGTTGTATGTTTTTCATTTATACATTCTCAAACTTTATATTCGTTTTTTTCTCTCCTTGCTCACTTCCTCCCTCACTTTGTAAAATTGCACCATACACCTCTATCTACCTAAGAAGAATACGGAAGTTTCTATAGACAGCGAGAAAATCGAATGAGAAAGTTCTGAAAGAGACACAAGAAACAATTAAAATTAAAACTAATATACGAAAACGCAATCCATATTTGTAGAGTATGTTTGGAGGATAGGCGGGCAGAGCATCTAATAGCAGCAGGGAAGATCGGAGGTAGAAGAGACAGAGGTAGACAGAGAGAAAAGATGTTTGATGATTTAGTATCCTTTGCCTTGGAAATACTCAGTGACAAGACTGTTGAGATGTGCGAGGTATCAGAGGTTATGGAGGAACATATCCTACGTCTGTTGGCAGGGAACTTGAGAGAGAGAGAGAGAGAGAGAGAGAGAGAGAGAGAGATTGATATTGCTGATGACATAACTCTTATCAGTCATCATTCCTTTGCATGTCCCTTGCGGAACTTTGCCTCCCAAACAGCACTCCTGTAGGCCTCTCGGTTGTGAGCAAGATGGCCTGCTGCTGCTGCATCCATTTCCAGATCATCAACGATGTCTTGCAGCCATCTTCGTTTCGGTCTTCCTCTTTTTCTTTTTCCCATTATGTATCCTTCCAATACGGTCTTCTCTAAATTATCATGACGTTTAATGTGGCCAAAATATTTAAGTTTTCTCTCTTTAATCCTCTTTACTAGCCAGCCCTCTTCAATATTAAGCTCTTGTAGTATAGATATATTTGTTCTTTTTTGTGTCCACGATATTTGGAGAACTCTTCTATAGCATTTACATTCAAAGGCATTTATGTGCTTCTCGGCTGTTTTGTTAAGTGTCCAGGTCTCACAGGCATATGTTGCGATAGGAAAGATGCATGCCCTTAAAAATCTTATTTTTGTGGTTCTGTCTGCTCCTTTCCACAGATTCTTATCAGTAGTAATGTGAATTCCATGCAAGAAAAAACAGACAGCCTGTCTTCACTGGCTAAGAAAATAGGACTTCACATTAGCAAGGACAAAACAAAAATAATGAAAATTCCCCTTAATCAAAATGGAAAAATTCAAATAGCAGGGACAGATATTGAAGAAGTCAATCAATTTGCATACTTTGGCAGCTACATAGACCATGATGGTGACACCAGAAAGGAAGTTAGAATTATTTGTGCAAAAGCAGCATAGATCTCAAGAATCTTGAGAACATATGGAATTCAAAAGTTTAAAGTACAAAAACCAAGTTAAGTTATTCAATTCAAATGTAATATCTACACTCATTTATGCATGTGATAGCTGGAAGCAACTAAAGAAACTGACATGAAACTAGACTTTTTTTAAAACAAATGCCTAAGGAAAATACTCGGCATCAAGTAGAACGAATTCAAGAACAACGCAGAGATAAGACAGATGACTGACCAAAACCAGTCTCATGGGTGATCAGGAAAAGGAGATGGACATATGTAGTCACGTGATGAAAAGAAATGATCAGAGAATCTCAAAACAAGTTATCAAGTGGAACACAACAGGCCAAAGAAAAAGAAGCATACCGCGTGAAGCTCTGAAGAAGACATTGTTATGAGAAGCCAAATTAATAGGCCTAAAATCCCTTGATGAGGTTGAAAGACTCGCCGAAGAAAGGAAAAATTGGCGAACTACCTTGCGAGCCCTATGAAACGTTTAACTGCAAGGGAAGGATATAAAATATATTACACATAAAAATGACTAAATGCACACACATATAAATGACTAACTACATGCACATATAAATGGCCAACTGCATAACATATAAATGACTAACTACATACACGCATAAATGACTAACTACATACACATATAAACGACAATCTACCAAACACAATTGTCAGTACTATTCAGAATAAACAATTAACTGAGTTCGGTGTCTGTAAGAGCAGTCTAAAATAACGTTTTAAGTTTTACGAGACATGTAGAGAGAGAGAAGGCAGAGAAATTGTGAGTGAGAGAGAGAGAGAGAGAGAGAGAGAGAGAGAGAGAGGGAGAAATAGAGGGAGGGGATTTAGAGGTACTTTTTAAGCATTTATTTTCTTCATTTAATTTTGTGAATGTAATTCGACTTGAAAAATAAAGTTGTTCCCTACGGAAGCATCCTTCCATCCACTGTCCCCTTCTTTATCCTTTCCAGGACATAGGTCAAGGGCTCTCCATCTATTTCTATCCTGAGCTATTTCTTCTATCCAGGTCAGAGCTTTTCTGCTTATATTTGTGGAAGTATAAGCTTCCAGTGTTACAGAAAGCTGTTTGCTTAGGATAACATGGAGTAAAGAATGGATGTGAGTTTTAGTATACGAAGAGCAGCAAAGTATAAAAAATAGGATTTGCATGAAAAATGCACTGAAAATATACAGACATAGACATGACTGATTGCAATGGTCACGAGAAAATCACACGCTAAGGCAGAATTACCAGGCAGAACATTATAAGATAAATGTAAAATCTTGGCATTGATAAAGACTTGAAGTATATAGTTCCACTGCTCTTAATTTCTCTCTCTCGCTCTCTCTCTGAACCTTAACTGCCGAGGGCGCATGGGACTTCAGCAAGAGTTTTTCAGAAATACATGTCATTTGCTCTTAATTAGCTTCGTTATTATGTGGCTTAGAAGTGAGTCTTTTGCATATAATTTTCTTGTTTAGTGTGACAAATCATATTTGGAAATTAGTTCAGTGACTTTGAAGTGTGGATATTTTCCTTTAAAAATTTTTTTATAATTTATTTTTCACTTTTGCATTCCATTTTTTTCATTATCATTTTTATTGGATTTTTATAGGAATATTGTTTCTTCTCATTTAACATCTTCATTTAGCTTTGTGAACCACATGTGAAAATCTCGGACATTTATTCACTTACATTTTGAATACGATTGGTAGAACTGATACTTTCAGCTAATAAAATTTCTTACACGGAAATAAGTATCTCCTTACATCTTATTTAACCAGGCAGTGTCAGTTACCTCTGCCAGTTTTTATTTAATATCTTATTGGGATATATTTGCTGATGACAACAGATTGAGAAGAAACAACATTTAGGAACACACATACAAAGAATAAAAATAGTTCGATTATATAATTTGTAATCCTATAATTAATAACTTATAATTAAATATTTAAAGTGTTATAGCTAAAATTCATATGAATAAATGTAAAAGTAATGCTAGTGAATAAATTGTTCATTCTCCTTGCAAAGAAATACAAAAAATTCACTTTATGAATTAAGTACTTACCAGCTGTTTTAATTTTCGTAAAATATAGTGACTTAATAACTTTATTTTATAGAGAACAGTAATAATAAAATGTGTTTAAAAAAATTTATGACTTGTCTGTTAATACATAAAACTTTGACAAAAGCAACAAATAATCTGTCAGTCCTTCTGTCTGTCTGACTGTTTGTGTGAATGTCTCTCTGATTGCTTGCTTCCCAATTTTCTGCTGCTTCGATGTATAAATACTACATTCACTTTATCTGTAAATTAAAAAGAAAATACTGGAAGGAAAGAAAGAAGTACCCATAAATGTAAATGTCGGGAAATGTCAAGTAAATTTTAGATGAAGTTTAATTTAATTCTGTAAGGAAAGTTGTCCACATCAAAATAGTTATACTAATTCTGAAACAATGTAAATATGGAAGATATTATTTTGAATATTTATATATGTAACTTTTAAAATAGAAAACGATAAAAATTTACATCTTACAGAATAAAAAAATTACTTACTGGCTGTATTTATATATTGAAATTAGAATATAAAAATAATTCATTAAAGACATGGCAAAAACTATTTCGAAAGTTCTTATGTAAATTATTTGTTCCAGAATATCTATTTGTCTACCTTTCTGTCTGTCTGCCTGTATATCTGTATTCTCTGTCTGTTGGTCCTTCCATCAGAGGAAGGAAATAAATAGGAACACTGGACTAGAGAAATAGCAACATTTTAAGACTTAAGTATGGAAAACAAAAGTTAGTCAAAACTTAAATAACTCTGTAAGCCACATGTTTTAATAATAAACGAATTATATTTGCTGTGGAAAATGTTGAAATATATACAATACACTGTTAAATGTTGGTATATACTTGTTTTTAATACAAGGTAAAAAGGTAACATTCCCGCTTCCATGCCATTAAGGCATATTGGGGGATACAGTGTTAGGTCGGTATTTTCCATGACCCTCGGCACATGAAAGTGTGATGTGGTAAGTATCACGCCTGGCAACTTTACTTTCCCAGAATTCTCTGGCACCCATTTTTAGAGGCTGGTTCAACCTCGGTGCCTTTATTTGGTGTGTACTAGAAAAAAAAATCCCACTTCTTGGACTGAAGCCAGTACCACCTGGTTAGTAAACTGAGCGACTAACCACTCATTTTTTAATACACAGTGCTTACAATTTTAATTCTATGAAATACAATTCTTAACGACAGTATTAATTTTTCAAAAATGGAAAGAAAATTAAAGTCAATAGAGATTGGTCAAATAATTTCTAAATTTGTTAAAATAGTTTGTTTCAGACAACGGTAAAGATGTGTTTTAAACAAAACAATAATTCTAAGAAATCATTTCCTTGACCGTTTCAGTAGTATAAAAAAAAACCACTTAAATTCCTACTTTATAAAGACCTTTACCTGATTTATAATAAACATCGATGTTTACTTCGCTACTATGTATGAATGTGGAAATGTAATATATATGTATGTATGCATGTATATATATATATATATATATATATATATATATATATATATATATATATCTTATATCCTTCCCTTGCCGTTAAACGTCACATAGGGCTCGCAAAGTAGTTCGCCAATTTTTTCCTGTCTTCGGCGAGTCTTTCAACCTCATCAAAGGATTTTATGCCTGTTAACTTGGCCTCTCTTAATAATGTCCTCTTCAGAGTTTCATGCGGTCTGCCCCTTTTTCTTCGGCCTGTTGTGTTCCACTTGATAGCTTGTTTTGGGGTTCTCTGATCATTTCTTCTCATCAAGTGGCCAACATATGTCCATCTCCTTTTCCTGATCACCAATGAGACTGGTTGGTGTTCAGTCATCTGTCTTATCTCTGCATTGTTCTTGAATTCATTCCACTTGATGCCGAGTATTTTCCTTAGGCATTTATTTTCAAAAGAGTCTAATTTCTTTTCTATGTCTTTAGTTGTTTTCCAGCTTTCGCATGCATAAATGAGGGTGGATATTACATTTGAATTGAATAGTTTTAACTTGGTTTTTGTGCTTATAACTTTTGAGTTCCATATGTTCTCAAGATTCTTGAAGATTGATGCTGCTTTTGCAATTCTGATCCTAACTTCCTTTCTAGTGTCACCATCCTGGTCTATGTAGCTGCCAAGGTATGCAAATTGATTGACTTCTTCAATATCTGTCCCTTCTATGTGTATTTTTCCATTTTGATTGATGGGAATTTTCATTATTTTTGTTTTGTCCTTGTTAATTTTAAGCCAGTGAAGACAGGCTATCTATTTTTTCTTGCATGGAATTCACATTATTACTGATAAGAGTTATGTCATCAGCAAAATCAAGATCTTCTAGTTGGGTCCCATGTACCCAGTCAATACCTGTGTTACCTGTGCAGCATTTCATTATGAAGTCTATTGTAATCCCAAAAAGTAAAGGAGACAGTATATATCCTTGTTTCACGCCTGTTTCAATCTGGAACCATTCACTCATCCCTTCTTCTGTCTTGACTGCACAACCATATCCATTGTATAAGTCCTTAATGATGTTAACAATTTTAGATGGTATTCCATATAGACATAAAATTCTCCATAATGAATCTCTGTGTATGCTATCAAATGCCTTTTTAAAATCTATGAAGTTCAGTATTAATGGTTTATGCTTTTCAATATGTTCTTCAAGTATTATTCTTAGAGTAAAGATCTGGTCGAGACAGCTTCTCCCTTTTCGAAATCCTGCTTGTTCTTCTCTCATTGCAGTATCCACTATATCTTTGAGTCTATTCAAAATGACCTTGCAAAATACTTTTGACACAAGTGATATAAAGGTTACTCCTCTCCAGTTGTTACAGTCACTAAGGTTGCCCTTTTTTTGGTATTTTAACAATGATTCCTTTCTTCCAATTAGAATGGACCTTTTCTTCTTTCCAAATCTTGTTAAACATTCTCTGTAGTTGTCTCATGTTGTCACTATTGATAGCTTTTAGCATCTCGGCTGTTATTTCATCTTCACCTGCAGCTTTGTTGTTAGCCATTAAATTCACTGCTGTTTCAATTTCATGCAATTTAATTTCATCTAGGTTGACATTTAGTTGTGGGGCTGGTAAGTCAGTTTCAAGGTTTAACAATTCTTTTGGGTGTGGTCGATTGAGTATTTCTTGGAAGTGTTTAGCCCATCTTTGCTTTTGGTCTTTATTTGATGTTAATAGTGTTCCAGTTTTGCTAAGGACTGGTCTTTCTTTAGATATAATAGTACCTGTTAGCCTCTTTTGTATGTTATATAAAGTTTTGCTGTCTCCTGTTTTTGCTGCTTTTTCTGCCTCTTTCGTCATATTGTCTATCTATTCTCTTTTATCCCTTCTAGCTGAACTTTTTACTTTCTTGTCTATATCTTTGTATTTTGCTTTTGCCGAATCTCTTTCAAGATCTGCTTTTGCATTCAACCTGTCTAATTTGACTGCTCGTCTTTCATGTATATACTTCCATGTTTTATCTGATATCCATGCTTTTCTATTTGGTTTTTCCAATCCAGCGCTTACTTTTGCTGCTGTGATTATGGCTGTGCTGTAAGAATTCCATAACTCATCTATACCTATCTCCTCAACTTCACTGGGTGTTTTGGAATGATTGGCAAGTTCCTGATTGAAATTAATGTTAGTATTTTCTTCATGTAGGCTGTGGCTGTTTATCTTTCTGTGTACTGATTTCTTGTTTTGACTTTTCAATTTTAGTTGTATTTTCCCTATGCACAGGTTGTGATCACTGTTGACATCTGCACCCCTATAAGCCCTTACATCCATGAGAGATGTTCTGTATTGCTTTCTAATACAAAAATGGTCTATCTGGTTCCTAGTTCTATCATCTGGAGATATCCATGTTGTTTTATGTATCTTTTTGTGTGGGAATATTGTGTCTCTAATGACCATGCCCTCTGTTAGACATATTTCAATTAATCTTTCTCCATTCTGATTAACCATGTCAATTCCTTCTTTCCCCATCACTTTTTCAACATCGGTTTTATCTTTCCCTACCTTAGCATTGAAGTCCCCCATAGCAATTAGGATGTCGTGTTTAGGGACTTTGTTGATGATTTGTTGTATACATATATAAATGTATGTATGCTATGTTTGTATTATGTGTGTATTCATTTTTCCATATCTATCTGAGAGATCAAGTCAGTCAAAAAGTAACTTCTAATTTGTAAAAATTCTGAATTGAATAGTAGACAGTTGTAGTGCAGTTGTATTATGCCATCTGTCTCTACATGTATGGAAGGACATTGGCTGTTTTGGAAATAAACGTCGGCAGACCAGGTCGAAAATTACCTCTACGTTGAAGTCACGTGAGAGACCAGAACAGCACGCAGTTATTAGTTTCTTGATCAGTGGAGTCGAGATATCTATAGATTTTCATCGGAGAATAAAGAGGCATAATTGAGTAACGTGTGTGTCAAGTGTAGTGGTTTGGTTCCTTGTGAGTTTATTGTTGAAAGTTTTTCGTTCCATTTTCTCCAAGTTTGATCCCTATCTAGGCTAAGAGCTTTTCTGCTGGTTCAGAAAGACTTTTAAGCGCCTATAATTTTTCTTATACATATGATTATAAGGAGGAAAGAATGGAGTGGCTTTTTATTTGGACAAATCAACATCAAAAGCATTACTAGGCTACAATCCAGTAAGTGATAGAATCCTAACAATCAGACTTAAGGGCATTCCTAGAAATGTAACAGTCATCCAGGTATATGCACCTACATCAGCAGCAGAAGAAGATGAAGTAGAACATTTTTATAACACACTGCAGACGACAATGGACCAGGTACGGAAAAATGATATTGTATTTATAATGGGTGATTTTAATGCAAAAATTGGTACAGAAAGAGCAGAAGATGAAGGACATGTTGTAGGGAAATTTAGCATAGGACACAGAAATGAGGCAGGTGACAATCTAATGGCGTTTTGTATGGAAAATGAGCTAATGATCGCTAACACACTTTTTAAACAACATCCGAGAAGACTTTCCACATGGACATCACCTGATGGGAAAACCAGGAATCAAATAGATTACATTTTAGTGCAGAGAAGGTGGAGGTCAAGCATAACATCAGCAAAAACTTTACCAGGTGCTTATTGTGACACGGACCATGAGTTATTAATAGCAGACATGAAGATAAAGATAAAAAAGATAGTTATGGGATCAAGACCACTCCCCTTTGACCTTACAAATATACCAGAACAATACGGTATAGAAGTGAAGAACCGTTTCGAAATCATGATGGCTGTACAGGAAGAGATGACACCAGATGAATTGGCTACGCAGGCCACAGATATCTTAGTAACAACAGCTAAAGACATGGTTCCAGTAAAGAAAACACAAGGGAATAGATCGATCACAGCAGGTACACTAGAACTGATAAAACAATGTAGAGAAATGAAGACGCAATGGAGAGTGACAAACAACAACAAAGATAAATATAAAACTTTAACAAAAGAAGTACGAAGAAACATAAGAAAAGACAAAAAACAATACATACAAGATTGTTGTGAAAGAATAGAAGAACATCAGAGGTGTGGAAGAGCTAGTGAAATGTTTAAAGAAGTGAAGACATTGACGAGAAATGTCACACCTAAGCTAAATGTAATTTGTGATGAGATGGGGAATACCCTGACAGAGACAGAGGAAATTATGGAAAGATGGAAGGAATATTGCAAAATAATGTATGAAACAACCGACTGTGGAAGCAGAAATCAACAGTGTGATTTATTATTGGAGGAGAAAGAACCCGAGCCGACAATGGAAGAAGTTTTATGGGCAATAAAGAGTCTGAAAAATGGTAAATCACCAGGATGTGATGAGATAACCGCTGAATTTATTAAAGCAGGAGGAAAGGAGTGTGCAACAATCTATCATGCACTATGTAAAAAGATATGGCATTCAGGTATTTGGCCAAAAGAATGGAAAAGAACTGTATTCATACCACTGCCAAAAAATGGTAACCTGAAATTATGTACCAACTATAGAACTGTTGCCCTGATTAGTCATGCCAGTAAAATTCTGTTAAAAGTCATAATGGGTAGACTTCGAAAGAAAATAGAAGAAGCAGTCAATATGGTCCAAGCTGGCTTCAGGCAAGGAAGAGGATCAAGAGATCATATATTCAATCTAAGATTGATAATAGAGAAATGCAGGGAGTTTAATGTGAATCTATATTTATCCTTTATAGACTACTCAAAGGCATTTGATTGTGTACAACACCAGAAACTTTGGGAAATAATGGAAAAAATGGGATTTCCAACACATTTGATACAATTAACATCACTGCTGTATTTAGACCAACAAGCAGCAGTAAGAATAAATGGTGAAACAACAACTTCGTTTGACATAAAACAAGGGGTCCGTCAGGGGTGCATATTGTCACCCTACTTATTTAACTTGTATACTGAAAATATAATGAGGAATGTTAGAGAAGATGTAGACAAAGAATATTACGATGCCATAACAGTTGGAGGTTATGAAATACCCGAGATTAGATATGCTGATGACACAGTATTGCTGTCCACAACACAAGAAGGAATGGAAAAACTAATTATGTCAGTCCGCAAGAACAGCGAAGAGCAGAACCTATATCTTAATGCAAAGAAAACTAAAGTGATGACAACTGACAAAACAAACAAGGCAACTGAAATATGTATCAATGAGGAAAAACTGGAAGAAGTGGAGAGTTTTGAATATCTTGGATCACTACTAACTAATAATGGAGATACAATGAGGGAAATTAAAAGGAGGACATCTATTGCTCTTCAGAAAGTAAAACAAATAAAGAATCTGTGGAGAGGAGCAGACAGAACCACAAAAATAAGTTTTTTAAGGGCATGCATCTTTCCTATCGCAACATATGCCTGTGAGACCTGGACACTTAACAAAACAGCTGAGAAGCACATAAATGCCTTTGAATGTAAATGCTATAGACGAGTTCTCCAAATATCGTGGACACAAAAAAGAACAAATATATCTATACTACAAGAGCTTAATATTGAAGAAGGCTGGCTAGTACAGAGGATTAAAGAGAGAAAACTTAAATATTTTGGCCAGGTGTCTGGGTGTTATAAAATTCAAGCTAAGGGACCTCAATCATTTAGTGAAGTTATAACTACCTTGTTATGTAAAAACATTACAACAGTATTAATAATATCTAGTATATTCAAAATGTTGAGCGCCAGCAAACAAAATGAAAAATATATCTTTTTACAAAGAATTTATTCGCAATTTCAAGCAAAAAAGATATTGTTTATATTTCTGCCTTATCTTCATGGTTTTTATTTATTCACGTGAGCATACTTTTTTCTTGTTGTGAATGAGATTTGACTGTATGAAATTTCCTGACACTGAAGAAGTGAAGTGTTTTAACGCATAAATTAGCTTATATATTTCCTTAATTCATGTAATTTTATGTATAGGATATACTAAAAATTATAACTGTAAATAACTGTAAATTATAACTTTAAATTATAAATGTACACTGCTTCGTTTATATTGCGAATCAGAAATATTTTTCTTTCAATTACAAAAAAAAAGTTCTTTGCTATACAATCTTTTAAATTCCAAGCTGTTTGCTTCGGTACACATAAACTTAAGTCTGAGTGTCATTGTTTAATTACTCGTAGAAAAGCAATCTAGTCTTGGCCGACTAAATAACGCGCAAAGAAACATCTACCACCATGTAAGAAATATCATTAGCTGGAAAAATAAATTGTACTCCACAATGTTACAAAATATGTTTTGTTCAAAAAACAATAATGAAAATCCAGGGTAAATGACAGAAGTACAAGAGAGAACATTATAAGGTATGCCACTTCTAGAGCTTTAGAATTTGCGTCTATTATCGTTTTCTGGCCGTTCTGTTGAATTTGATTGTTTCGTATATTATTAATCATCACTGGTGTATTTGTATTTCCATTATTTCTTATCGTGAATTAGATGTGAAATCTTCTAATTCACTTTATTTATTTTAAATGTATTGTTAATCGGATCAGTAAAGAGACAGCATGAAAGCTGGAATCATATGAAATGTTGTTGTTAAGAAGAATGCTGAATTTAAAATACTGAAGGTGAAATGGACAGCGAGATAATCAGATGAGAAGTTATGAAAAGGCACAAGAAAACAGGAAAATTATAACTACAAAGGCGAAAAAAAAAACACACAGAAAATTATAAATAAAATGGACACGAAACAAGCCCGCTGTTGGCGAGATCTTCAGCTGCCTTGCGTGGAGCGGTGCTCCTCCCGGCCAATGAAGAAATTTGCAAATGAGGTTGCCGCGCAGCATCACTGCGGAAAAGGTGGTAGAAAGGATAAAGCAAAGCAAACAGTCAAATCACAGCGCCTCTGGTCTGGAGGTCGGCCACGTCCTGAGTGCAGTCATATCAGGTGAAATGCATGAACCAGCTTGTCCCAGAGGTTAAGACGCTGCTGGCGAGACTCTTCAAATGCCGTGCGTGGAGTGAAGCTCCTCCCGGTTAAGGAAGTAAATGCGGAAAAGAAATAAAGGTTGCTGTGTGGAGCCGATGGGAAAAGGTGGTGGAAAGTGAAGTTTAACTGGTATGTCCAGTAGTATCGCTACGAGAGCTATACCACGGCACCTCTGCTCTAGAGGCCGCCCACGTCCGAAATACACCTACACTGGTGAATTTTGCCTAAACCGGCTCACACCAGGGGTGAAACTTGAAGGCTATGCATGTCACAGTACCTCTGCCCTAGAGGTCGGTCCCGTCCCAAACACGCCCATACTGGGATAATGCCTAAACCGGCTCAACCCAGGGGTAGAAGTCACTAGTGGCGAGGATTCGTCCTCCTGGACAAAAGCTCCATCCTGGTCACAACTAGGAAGGGTAGCGGCCACGACCGCAAAATGCTGAAGTCGGAGACACTGGACCAGGGAAGTCTAGATAGGCAACCACCTCTCACCCGGCGGGGATGTTTGCGTATCCTAATCACGCTGAGGTTTTTCCGGTGAGAAAGTCCAACCCTGGACTGGATGGGCAACCACCTCTCACCCGGCAGTGATACACGGGTATCTCAAAACACGTCGAGGTTTTCCGGTGAGAAAGTCCAATTCTTGCCTGGGTGGGCTACCGCCTCTCACCCAGCGGGGATGCACTGATATCCTAAACACGTCGAGGTCTTCCGGTGAGAAAGTCCAACCCTAGACTAAACTGGTGCAATGAAAACCACGGTGTCACGCAATCCCGCTTCCGAGACCCTCCAAGAATACAGGCTAAAGCACTGTGATACTCTGAACCCCTTGTGGTCCTTTCGTGGATCTTGTGTAGGCTATTTTGGACCACACAGGGGACCACGGGACCTAACGAGGACCACAGGCGTGAATTCAGTAGGTTCACAGTGCGGTTTTTGGTGGTAGAAGTGAACGAAGAAGAAGAAGAAGACACGAAACAAGGAAAATTGTAACTAAAACGCACAAGAAACAAGGAAAAATATAATTAAAAAGGCATAAAAAACAAGGAGCGTGATAATTAAAAATGCACAAGAAACAAGGTAAATTATAACTAAAAGGATGCAAAAAAAAAGGGGGAAATTATAACTACAAACGCACAAGAAACAAGGATAATTATAACTAAAATGTCACAAGAAACTAGGAAAATTATAACTAAAAACGCACAAGAAATAATGAAAATTCTCACTAAAAAGGCAAAGAAAGAAGGAAAATTATAACTGGAAACGCTCAAGAAACAAGGAAAATTATAACTACAAACGAACAAGAGAAAGGAAAATTATAAAACTGAAAAAGGCACAAGAGAAAGGAAAATTAGAATTAAGATACAAAAGCGACAGTTCATATTTTTGGAGCATGTTTGGAAGATAGGTGGGTTAGAGCATCTAATGGAAGCTTGGAAGGTCGAAGGCAGAAGAGACAGAGGTAGACAGAGAGAAAAGATGTTTGGTGATTTATCATCCTGGCATGGGAAATACTCAGTGACAAGCTTGTTGAGATGTGCAAGGTGTTGGGGGTTATAGAGGAACATGATATCTTAGGCCTGTTGGCAGAGAACTTGAGAGAGAGAAAGAGGGAGAGAAAGAGATATGATTGGAGGTGCTTTTTAAACATTTATTTTCTTCATTTAATTTTGTGAATTCAATTCGACTTGAAAAATGAAGTTGTTCCCTACAGCAGCATCCTTCCATCCACTGTCCCCTTCTTTATCCTTTCCTGGACGTAGGTCAAGGGCTCTCTATCTATTTCTATCCTGTATTATTTCATAAATGCCTTTGAATGTAAATGCTACAGAAGAGTTCTCCAAATATCGTGGACACAAAAAAGAACAAATATATCTATACTACAAGAGCTTAATATTGAAGAAGGCTGGCTAGTAAAGAGGATTAAAGAGAGAAAACTTAAATATTTTGGCCACATTAAACGTCATGATAATTTAGAGAAGACCGTATTGGAAGGATACATAATGGGAAAAAAAAAAGAGGAAGACCGAAACGAAGATGGCTGCAAGACATCGTTGACGATCTGGAAATGGATGCAGCATCAGCAGCAGGCCATCTTGCTCACAACCGAGAGGCCCACAGGAGTGCTGTTTGGAAGGCAACGTTCCGCAAGGGACATACAAATGAAAGAATGAATGAATTATTTCTTCTATCCAGGTCAGAGCTTGACTGCTTATATTTGTGAAAGTATAAGCTTCCAGTGTTACAGAAAAGCTGTTTGCTTAGGATAACATGGATTAAAGAGTGGATGTGAGTCAGCAAAGCACGAAAAATAGTATTTGCATGAAAAATGCACTGAAAATATACAGGTATAGACTTGACTGATTGCAAAGGTCACGACAAAATCACAGGCTAAAGCAGAATTACCAGGCAGAACGTTATAAGATAAATGTAAAATCTTGGCATTGATAAAGACTTGAAGGTGTGCTAAAGAATATTAAGTATATAGTTCCGCTGCTCTTAATGTCTCTTTCTCGCTCTCTCTCTCTCTGAACCTTAAGTTCCCAGGGCACATGGGGCTTATGTAAAGGTTTTTCACAAATGCATTTCCTTTGTTCTTAATTAGCTTCGTTATTATTTGGCTTAGAAGTGACGCTTTTGCTTTTAATTTTCTTGATTAGTATGACAAATCACATTTCAAAATTAGTTCACTGACTTTGAAGTGTGGTTGTTTTCCGTTTAAAAATTTATATATATATATATATTTTTTTTTTTTTAAATTTTTAAAATTTTTTTTTTTTTATTTTTGCATTCCATTATTTTCATTGTTATTTTTATTGAAATTTTATAGGAATATTATTTCTTCTCATTTAACATCTTCATTTAGCTTTGTGAACTATATGTGAAAATCTCGGACATTTATTCACTTATATTTTTAATACGGTTGGTACAGCTGGTACTTTCAGCTAATAAAATTTCTTACACGGAAATAAGTATCTCCTTACATTATTTAACCAGGCAGTGTCAGCTACCTCTGCTAGATTTTATTTAATATCTGATTGGGATATATTTGCTGATGACAACAAATTGAGAAGAAACAACATTTAGGAACACACATACAAAGAATAAAAATAGTTCGATTATATAGTCTGTAATCCTATAATTAATAACATATAATTGAAATAATTAAAGTGTTATAGCTAATTTTCATATGTATAAATGTAAAAGTTATGCGAGTGGATACTTTGTTCATTCTACATTTAAAGAAATAAATGAATTTCATTTGATGTATTAAGTACTTACCAGCTGTTTTAATTTTCGTAAAATATAATGACGTAATAAGTTTATTTTATAGATTATAGTAATAATAAAATATGTTTTAATAAAATGTATGGTTTGTCTGTTTATACAGAAAACTTTGACAAAAGTAATAAATAATAGATCTGTCTGTCTGTCTGTCTATCTGTCTGTGTGTCTGTCTCTCTGATTGTTTGAAATACTACAGTCAATTTATCTGTAAAATAAAAGAAAAAACTACCGGAAGTAATTAAAGAAGTAGCAATACATTTAAATGTCGGGAAATGTCAATTAAATTTGATGTAAAGTTTAATTTAATTCTGTAAGGAAAATTGTCCACATCAAAAGAGTTATACTGATTCTGAAACAATGTAAATATGGAAGATACAATTTTGAATATTTATATATGTTATGTTAGAAATATAAAACAATACAAATTTACATCTTACAGAATAAAAAAATTACTTACTGACTGTGTTTATATTTTGAAATGCGAATATAAAAATAATTCATTAAAGACATAGGAAAAAGGTTTTATGTAAATTATTTGTTTCAGAATATCTATCTGTCTACCATTCTGTCTGTCTGTTTGTATCTATGTATTGTCCGTCTGTTGGTCCTTCCATCAGATGAAGGAAATAAATAGGAACACTGGACTAGAAAAATAGCAACATTTTATGACTTAAATATGGAAAACAAAAGTTAGTCAAAACTTAAATAACTCTGTAAGCCACATGTTTTAATAATAAACGAATTATATTTGCTGTGGAAAATGTTGAAATATATACAATACACTGTTAAATGTTGGTATATACTTGTTTTTAATACAAGGTAAAAAGGTAACATTCCCGCTTCCATGCCATTAAGACATATTGGGGAATACAGTGTTAGGTCCGTATTTTCCATGACCTTCGGTACAAGAAAGTGTGATGTGATCAGCATCACGCCTGGTCGCTTTACTTTCCCAGAATTCTCTGGTACCCATTTTTAGGGGTTGTTCAACCTCGGTGCTTTTATTTTATGTGTACCAGAAAAAATCCCACTTCTTGGACTGAAGCCAGTACCACCTGATTAGTAAACCGATCGACTAACTACTCATCTTTTAATACAAGGTGCTACAACTTTATATTCTATGAAATACATTTCTTATCGACTGTATTAATGTTTTGAAATATGAAATGAAAATTAAACTCTGTAAAGTCTCTAGTCAAATCATGTCTAAGTTTGTCAAAATAGTTTGTTCGTTTCAGATAACGTTGTTTTAAACAAAACAATAATTCTAAGAAATCATTTCCTTCAGCAACTTTTAAGTATAATAAAAAAACCACTTAATTTCTTACTTTATAAAGACCTTTACCTGTTTTATAATAAACATTGCTGTTTACTAAGCTACTATGTATCAGTGTGGAAATTTAGTATATGGGTATGTGTGTATGTAAATATGTATGGATATATATATATATGCTTTGTTTGTAGTATGTTTGTGTTCATTTTTCTATGTCTATCTGAGAGAGCAAGTCAGTCACAACGTAACTTCTAATTTGTAAAAATTACAGTTGTAGTGCAGTTGTATTATGCCATCTATCTCTACATGTATGGAAGGACATTGGGTGTTTGGAATTAAACGTCGGCAGACCAGGTCGAAGATTACCCTACACTGAGGTCACGTGAGAGAGAAGAACAGAGCGCAGTTATTAGTTTCTTGATCACTGGAGGCGAGATATCTATAGATTTTCATCGGAGAATAAAGAGGCGTAATTACGTAACGTGTGTGTAAAGTGTAGTGAGTTGGTTCCTGGCGAGTTTATTGTTGAGGAGTTTTCGATCCATTGTTCTCCAGGTTTGAGCCGTACCTAGGCCAATGACTTTTCTGCTGGGTCAGAAAGACTTTTCAGCGGCTATAACTTTTCTTATATGATTATAATGTTAAATGTGCTGTCTGAGTGTTGTAAAAGTCAAGCTAAGTGACCTTAATCATTTTGAGACGTTATAAGTAACTTTTTATGTAAAAATGTTACAACAGTAATAATAATATCTAGTATATTCAAAATGGTGGGAGCCAGCAAATAAAATGAAAAAGAAATCTTTTTACAGTGAATTTATTCGCAATTTCAAACAAAAAAGATATTGTTTATATTTATGATTTATCTTTCTAGTTTTTATTTATTCACGTGAGCACATTTTTTTGTGAATGAGATTTGACTGTCTGAAATTTCCTGACACTGGAGAAGTTAAGTGTTTTAAAATATAAATCTTAATTATTTACTTAGTTCACTTAATTTTGTGTAGGAGATATACTGAAAATTATAACTGACTGAAAATATTGATATTTGAATTAATGTACACATCACGAGAAATTCGCGCACAAAGAAAGAAATACATGGTATTACATTATAAATTAATTATTTTTAATTTAATAATTTTAGCACAGGACATAGAAATGAGGCAGGTGACAGTCTAATCGCGTTGTGCATGGAAAATGAGATAATGATCGCTAACACACGTTTTAAACAACATCCAAGAAGACTTTACACATGGACATCACCTGATGGGAAAACCAGGAATCAAATAGATTACATTTTAGTGCAAAGAAGGTGGAGGTCAAGTATAACATCAGCAAAAACGTTACCATGTGCTTACTGTAACACGGACAATGAGTTATTAATAGCAGACATGAGTATAAAGATAAAATGGACAGTTACGGGATCAAGACTACTCCGCTTTGATCTTACAAATATACCAGAACAACACGGTATAGAAGTGAAGAACCATTTCGAAATCATGATGGCTGTACAGCAGGAGATGACACCAGATGAATTGGCTACGCAGGCCAAAGATATCTTAATAACAGCAGCTAAAGACATATCTGCAGTAAAAAAGACACAAAAGAATGGATGGATTACAGCAGGTACACTAGAACTGATAAAACAACATAGAGAAATGAAGACGCAATGGAAAGTGACAAACAACAACGAAGAGAAATATACAACTTTAGCAAAATAAATATTAAGAAACATAAGAAAAGACAAAAAATAATACATAGCAGATTGTTGTGAAAGAATAGAAGACATCAGAAGTGTGGAAGAGATAGTGAAATGTTTACAGAAATGAAGACATTGATGTGAAATGTCACACTAAAGCTAAATGTAATTTGTGATGAGATGGGGAATACCTTGACAGAGACAGAGGAAATTCTAGAAAGATGGAATAAATATTGCAAAGGAATGTATGAAACAACCGACTGTGGAAACAGAAATCAACAGTGTGAATTATTATTGGAGGAGAAAGAACCCGAACCGACATTAGAAGAAGTTTTATGGGCAATAACGTATCTGAAAAATGGTATATCATCAGGATGTGATGAGATAACAGCTGAATTTATTAAAGCAGGAGGAAAGGAGTGTGCAACAATCTATTATACACTGTGCAAAATATAAGGCACTCTGGTATTTGGCCAAAAGAATGGAAAAGAACTGTATTCATACCACTGCCAAAAAAGGGTAACCTGAAATTATGCACAAACTACAGAACTGTTGCCTTGATTAGTCATGCCAGTAAAATTCTGTTAAAAATCATAATGAGTAGACTTTGTAGTAAAATAGAAGAAGTCAATATGGTCCAAGCTGGCTTCAGGCAAGGAAAAGGGATTAATCTAAGATTAAAAATAGAGAAATGCAGCGAGTTTAATGCGAATCTATATTTATCCTTTATAGACTACTCAAAGGCATTTGATTGTGTACAACACCGAAACCTTTGGGAAATAATGCTGTATCTAGACCAACAAGCAGCAGTAAGAATAAATGGTGAAACAACAACTTGGTTTGACATAAAACAAGGTGTCCGTCAGGGGTGCATATTTTCACCCTACCTATTTAAATGTATACTGAAAATATAATAAGGAATGTTAGAGAAGATGTAGACAAAGAATATTACGATGCCATAACAATTGGAGGTTATGAAATACCAGAGATTAGATATGCTGATGACACAGTGTTACTGTCCACAACACAAATAGGAATGGACAAAATAATTATGTCAGTCTGTAAGAACAGCGAAGAGCAGAACCTATATCTTAATGCAAAGAAAACTAGAGTGGTGACAGCTGACAAAACAAACAAGGCAGCTGAAATATATATCAATGAGAAAAAATTGGAAGAAGTGGAGAGTTTTGAATATCTTGGATGACTGCTAACTAATAATGGAGATACAATGAGGGAAATTAAAAGGAGGACATCGATCGCTCTTCAGAAAGTAAAGAAAAAAAAAAGAATCTGTTGAGAAGAGCAGACAGAACCACAAAAATAAGATTTTTCCCCATCGCAACATATGCCTGTGAGACCTGGACACTTAACAAAACAGTTGAGAAACACATAAATGCCCTTGAATGTAAATGCTACAGAAGAGTTCTCCAAATATCGTGGACACAAAAAAGAACAAATATATTTATACTACAAGAGCTTAATATTGAAGAAGACTGGCTAGTAAAGAGGATTAAAGAGAGAAAACTTAAATATTTTGGACACATTAAACGTCATGATAATCTATGGAAGGATACATAATGGGAAAAAGAAAAAGAGGAAGACCAAAACGACGATGGCTGCAAGAAATCGTTGATGATCTTCAAATGGACTCAGCGGCAGGCCATCTTGCTCACAACCGAGAGGACTACAGGAGTGCTGTTTGAGAGGCAAAGTTCCGAAAGGGGCATGCAAATGAATGAATGAATTATTTTTATTGTGAATCAGATGTTCTATCTTTTAATCTCATTTTTTATAATTGTTAAGTAGACAGTCTTTCTGAAAATGTACATTGATCAGTTAGTATTGCGAATCAGAAATACTCTTCAGTCAACTGAAAAAAAAGTTCTTTGCTACACAATCTTTTAAATTCCAAACTGTTTGCTTCGATACACATAGACTTAAGATTGAATGTGACTGTTTAATTACATGTAGAACAGAAATCTAATATTGCCCGACAAAATAACATGCAAAGAAACATCTACCACCATGTAAGAAACATCATTAGCTTGAAAAATAAAATGTACTCCACAATGTTAAACAGATGTTTTGTTAAAATAATAATAAGAAAGACCCAGGCTTAATGACAGAAGTACAAGGCAGCACATTATAAGGTATGCCACTTCTATAGCCTTAAAATGTACGTCTGTTATGGTCAAATCACCGTTCTGCTGAATTTAATTAGTTCGTATATTGTTAGTCAACAATGGATTTTTTTGTATTTCTATTATTTATTATCGTGAATCGACAATTGATATTTGTGTGCCATGCTTAGAGGAGAGGAGGGCGGAGATTCTAATGGCATTAGGGAAGGTGGAAGGTAGCAGAGACAGAGGTAGACAGAGAGAAAAGATGTTTGGTGATTTAGCATCCTGGCATGGGGAATACTCAGTGACAAGCCTTTCGAGAGGCACAACGTATCGGGGGTTATGGAGGAACATGATGACTTAGGCCTGTTGGCAAGGAACTTGAGAGAGAGAGAGAAAGAAAGAGAGAGAGAGAGAGAGAGAGAGAGAGAGATTGATTTTGCTGATGACATAACTCTTATGAGTAATAATGTGAATTCCATACAAGAAAAAACAGACAGCCTGTCTTCATTGGCTAGCAAAATAGGTCTTCAAATTAACACGGACAAAACAAAAATAATGAAAATTCCCCTTAATCAAAATGGAAAAATTCACATACAAGGGACAGACATTGAAGAAGTCAATCAATTTGCATACCTTGGCAGCTACATAGACCAGGATATGACATCAGAAAGGAAGTTAGAATTATTTGTGCAAAAGCAGCATCGATCTTCAAGAATCTTGAGAACATATGGAATTCAAAAGTTATAAGTACAAAATCCAAGTTAAGACTATTCAATTCAAATGTAGTATCCACACTCATTTATGCATGTGAAAGCTGGAAAGCAACTAAAGAAACGGACACGACATTAGACTCTTTTGAAAACAAATGCCTACGGAAAATACTCGGCATCAAGTGGAACGAATTCAAGAACAATGCAGAGATAAGACAGATGACTGAACAACAACCAGTCTCATTGGTGATCAGGAAAAGGAGATGGACATATGTGGTCACGTGATGAGAAGAAATGATCAGAGAATCCTAAAACAAGCTATCAAGTGGAACACAACAGGAAAAAGAAAAAGAAGCAGACGACGTGAAGCTCTGAAGAAGACATTGTTATAAGAAGCCAAATTAATAGGCCTAAAATCCCTTGATGAGGTTGAAAGACTCGCCGAAAACAGTAACAATTAGCAAACTACTTTGCGAGCCCTATGTGAAGTTTTACGTCCGAGAAGGATATAAGATATTAGATAAATTACACATAAAAATGACTAAATCCACACATATATAAATGACTAACTACATGCACATACAAATGGCAAACTACATACACATATAAATGACTAACTACATACACATATAAATGACTAACTACATACACATATAAATGACTAACTACATACACATATAAATGACTAACTACATACACATATAAATGACTAACTACATACACATATAAATGACTAACTACATACACATATAAATGACTAACTACATACACATATAAATGACTAACTACATACACATATAAATGACTAACTACATACACATATAAATGACTAACTACATACACGTATAAATGACTAACTACATACCAAACAAAATTGTCAGTACTATTCAGAATAAACAATTAACTGAGTTCGGTGTCTGTAAGAGCAGTCTAACATAACTTTGAGTTTTACGATTTATAGAGTGAGAGAGAAGGCAGAGAGAGAGTGAGAGAAGGAGAGAGAGAGGGAGGGAGAGAGAGGGAGGGGAATTGGAGGTGCTTTTTAAACATTTATTTTCTTCATTTGATTTTGTGAATTTAATTCGACTTGAAAATTTAAGTTGTTCCCTACAGAAGCATCCTTCCAACCACTGTCCCCTTCTTTATAGGTCAAGGGCTCTCCATCTATTTCTATCCTGGGCTATTTCTTCTATCCAGGTCAGAGCTTGACTGCTTATATTTCTGGAAGTATAAGCTTCCAGTGTTACAGAAAAACTGTTTGCTTTGGGTAACACTGAATAAAGAATGGATGTGAGTTTTAGTATACGAAGAACAGCAAAGCACGAAAAATAGTATTTGCATGAAAAATGCACAGAAAATATTCCGACATAGACTTGACTGATTGCAAAGGTCACGAGAAAATCACACGCTAAGGCAGAATTACCTGGCAGAACGTTATAGGATAAATGTAAATTCTTGGTATTGACACAGATTTGAATGAGTGCTAACTAACATTAGGTACATAGTTCCACTGCATTTATTTTATCTCTCTCTCTCTCTCTCTCTCTCTGAACCTTAAGTACCCAGGGCACATGGGGCTTCCGAGAGGGTTTTCCACAAATGCCTGTCCTTTGCGCTTAATTTGCTTCTTTATTATTTGGCTTAGATGTGGCCCCTTTGCTTTTCATTTCCTTGTTTAGCGTGACAAATCACATTTGAAAATTGGTTCACTGACTTTTAATTGTGGATGTTTTCCTTTTAAAAATTTCTTTGTAATTTTACTTTGTTTTATTTATACTTTCTATTTTTTTTTCATTATTATTTGTATTGGAATTTTATAGGAATATTGTTTCTTCTCATTCTACATCTTCATTTAGCTTTCTGAACTACATGTAAATACCTTGGACGTTTATTCATATACATTTTTAATACGTTTGGTACAACTAATACTTTCAACTAATAACATTTCTTACACGGGAATAAGTATGTTTTAATTTCCATAAAATATAGTGACGTAATAAGTTTATTTTATAGATAATAGTAATAATACAATATGTTTAATAAAATGTATGATTTATCTGTTAATACATAATACGTTGACAAAAGTAATAAATAATCTATCTGTTTGTCTGTCTGTCTGATTGCTTGCTTGTCAATTTTCTGCTGCTTAGATGTATAAAATCAGAATCAGTTTATCTGTAAAATAAAAAAAAAAATACTGGAAGGAAAGAAAGAAGTAGCAATAAATGTAAATGTCGAGAAATGTCAGGTAAATTTTAGGTGAAGTTTAATTTAATTCTGTAAGGAAAAGTGTCCTCATCAAAATAGTTATACTGAATCTGAAATAGTGTAAATATGGAAGTTATAATTTTGAATATTTATATCCGTAATGTTTAAAATAGAAAACAATACAGATTTACATATTGCAGAATAAAAAAAAAATTACTTACTGGCTGTATTTATATTGTGAAAAAATAATATAAAAATAAGTAATTAAAGACATAGTACAATTTTTTCTATAGTTCTTATGTAAATTATTTGTTTCAGAATATCTATCTGTCTAGCTTTGTGTCTGTCTGCTTGTATACCTGTATTCTCTATCTGTTGGTCCTCCATCAGTGGAAGGAAATAAATAGGAACACTGGACTAGAGAAATAGCAACATTTTATGACTTAAATATGGAAAACAAAAGTTAGTAAAAACTTAAATAACTCTGTAAGCGGCATGTTTTAATAATAAACGAACTATATTTGCAATGGAAATATTTAAATATATACATAACACTGTTGAATGTTGGTATATACTTGTTTTTAATACAAGGTAAAAAGGTTACATTCCCGTCTCCATGCCATTAAGGCATATTGGGGGATACAGTGTTAGGCCCGTATTTTCCATGACCTTCGACACATGAAAGTGTGATGTGGTAAGTATCACGCCTGGTCGCTTTACTTTCCCAGATTTCTCTGGTACCCATTTTTAGAGGCTGGTTCAACCCAGTGCCTTTATTTGATATGTAGTAGAAAAAAAAATCCCACTTCTGGGACTGAACCTGGTACCACCTGATTAGTAAACCAAGCGACTAACCACTCAGCTTTTAATACAAGCTGCTACAACTTTATATTCTATCAAATACAATTCTTAACGACTGTATTAATGTTTTTAAATATGGACAGAAAATTAAAGTCAGTAGAGACTAGTCAAATAATTTCTAAGTTTGTTAAAATAGTTTGTTTGTTTCAGACATGATTATAAAGATACAAAAGACAGTTACGGGATCAAGACCACTCCGCTTTGATCTTACAAATATACCAGAACAATATAGTATAGAAGTGAAGAACCATTTCGAAATCATGATGGCTGTACAGGAGGAGATGACACCAGATGAATTGGGTACACAGGCCAAAGATGTCCTAATAACAGCAGCTAAAGACATATCTCCAGTAAAAAAGACACAAAAGAATGGATGGATTACAGCAGGTACACTAGAACTGATAAAACAACATAGAGAAATGAAGACGCAATGGAAAGTGACAAACAACAACATAGAGAAATATACAACTTTAGCAAAAGAAGTATTAAGAAACATAAGAAAAGACAATAAATAATACATAGCAGATTGTTGTGAAAGAATAGAAGGACATCAGAAGTGTGGAAGAGTTAGTGAAATGTTTAAAGAAATGAAGACATTGATGTGAAATGTCACACCTAAGCTAAATGTAATTTGTGATGAGATGGGGAATACCTTGACAGAGACAGAGGAAATTCTAGAAAGATGGAATGAATATTGCAAAGGAATGTATGAAACAACCGACTGTGGAAACAGAAATCAACAGTGTGAATTATTATTGGAGGAGAAAGAACCCGAAACGACAATAGAAGAAGTTTTATGGGCAATAACGTATCTGAAAAATGGTATATCACCAGGATGTGATGAGATAACAGCTGAATTTATTAAAGCAGGAGGAAAGGAGTGTGCAACAATCTATTATACACTGTGCAAAATATAAGGCATTCTGGTATTTCGCCAAAAGAATGGAAAAGAACTGTATTCATACCACTGGCAAAAAAGGGTAATCTGAAATTATGCACAAACTACAGAACTGTTGCCTTGATTAGTCATGCCAGTAAAATTCTGTTAAAAATCATAATGAGTAGACTTTGTAGGAAAACAGAAGAAGTCAATATGGTCCAAGCTGGCTTCAGGCAAGGAAAAGGGATTAATCTAAGATTAATAATAGAGAAATGCAGCGAGTTTAATGCGAATCTATATTTATCCTTTATAGACTACTCAAAGGCATTTGATTGTGAACAACACCGGAAACTTTGGGAAATAATGCTGTATCTAGACCAAAAAGCAGCGGTAAGAATAAATGGTGAAACAACAACTTGGTTTGACATAACACAAGGTGTCCGTCAGGGGTGCATATTTTCACCCTACCTATTTAAATGTATACTGAAAATATAATGAGGAATGTAAGAGAAGATGTAGACAAAGAATATTACGATGCCATAGCAATTGGAGGTTATGAAATACCAGAGATTAGATATGCTGATGACACAGTGTTACTGTCCACAACACAAATAGGAATGGACAAATTAATTATGTCAGTCTGTAAGAACAGTGAAGAGCAGAACCTCTATCTTAATGCAAAGAAAACTAGAGTGGTGACAACTGACAAAACAAACAAGGCAGCTGAAATATATATCAATGAGAAAAAAATTTGAAGAAGTGGAGAGTTTTGAATATCTTGGATGACTGCTAACTAATAATGGAGATACAATGGGGGAAATTAAAAGGAGGACATTGATCGCTCTTCAGAAAGTAAAACAAAAAAAAAGAATCTGTTGAGAAGAGCAGACAGAACTACAAAAATAAGATTTTTCCCATAGCAACATATGCCTGTGAGACCTGGACACTTAACAAAACAGTTGAGAAACACATAAATGCCTTTGAATGTAAATGCTACAGAAGAGTTCTCCAAATATCGTGGACACAAAAAAGAACAAATATATCTATACTACAAGAGCTTAATATTGAAGAAGACTGTCTAGTAAAGAGGATTAAAGAGAGAAAACTTCAATATTTTGGACACATTAAACGTCATGATAATCTAGAGAAGACCGTCTTGGAAGGATACATAATGGGAAAAAGAAAAAGAGGAAGACCAAAACGAAGATGGCTGCAAGAAATCGTTGACGATCTGCAAATGGACTCAGCAGCAGGCTATCTTGCTCACAACCGAGAGGCTTACAGTAGTGCTGTTTGGGAGGCAAAGTTCCGAAAGGGGCATACAAATGAATGAATGAATGAATGAATTATTTTTATTGTGAATCAGATGTTCTATCTTTTAATCTCATTTTTTATAATTGTTAAGTAGACAGTCTTTCTGAAAATGTACATTGATCACTTAGTATTGCGAATCAGAAATACTCTTCAGTCAACTGAAAAAAAAAGTTATTTGCTACACAATCTTTCAAATTCCAAACTGTTTGCTTCGGTACACATAGACCTAAGTTCGAGTGTGAATGTTTAATTATACGTAGAACAGAAATCTAATCCTGCCCGACTAAATAACGTGCAAAGAAATTTGCGTCTATTATCCTTTTCTGTCCGTTCTGTTGAATTTGATTGTTTCGTATATTATTAATCACCACTGTTTTATTTGTTTTTTCATTATTTCTTATCGTGAATTAGATGTGATATCTTCTAATTCAATTTATTTATTTTAATTGTATTGTTAATCGGATCAGTAAAGAGACAGAAAGAAAGCTGGAACCACGTGAAATGTTGTTGTTAAGAAGAATGCTCAAGGTACAATACTGAAGGTGCAATGGGCAGCGACATAATCAGATGAGAAGTTATGAAAAGGCACAAGAAACAGGAGAAATTATAACTAAAAATGCACAAGAAACAAGGAAAAGTACAATTAAAAAGGCATAAAAAAAACAAGGAACATTATAACTAAAATGGCACAAGAAACAAGAAAAATTAAAACTAAAAGGACACAAAAAACCAAGGAAAATTATAACTACAAATGTACAAGAAACGAGGATAATTATAATTAAAATGTCACAGAAACAATCAAAATTCTAACTAAAGAGGCACAAGAAACAAGGAAAATTATAACTGAAACCCACAATAAAAAAGTAAAATTATAACTAAAAATTCAGAAGAAATAAATAAAATTATCACTAAAAACGCACAAGAAACAATGAACATTCTAAAAAAGGCAGAAGAAAAAAGTAAAATTAGAATTAAGATACAAAAACGACAATTCATATTTTTGGAGCATGTTTGGAATATAGGCCGGCTAGAGCATGTAATGGAAGCCTGGAAGGTGGAAGGTAGGAGAGAGAAAGGTAGACAGAGAGAAAAGATGTTTTGTGATTTATCATCCTGGCATGGGAAATACTCAGTGACAAGACTGTTGAGATGTACAAGGTATCTGGGGTTATGGAAGAACATGATATTCTAAGCGTGTTGACAGGGAACTTGAAAAGATATATATATATATATATATATATATATATATATATATATATAATTGGAAGTGCTTTTTAAACATTTATTTTCTTCATATAGTTTTGTGACTTTAATTCTACCTGAAAAATTAAGTTGTTCCCTACAGAAGCATCCTTTCCTGGACATAGGTCAAGGACGTTCCAGTTATTTCTATCATGGGCTATTTCTTCTATCCAGGTCAGAGCTTGGCTGGTTATATTTGTGGCAGAATATTTGAATTATAAAGGTCAGAATGTAAAACAACTAAAGAAACTGCTTTGAGAATCTGATAAGTTAACAACTAGACACCCCCCACCCCGCATAAAGCAGAGGCTGCTTTGAGAATCTGAGAAGTTAAAAACTAGGCACCCCCCCCCCTCCAAAGTAGCGGATGTTCTGAGAATCTGATAAGTTAACAACTAGATTACCCCCCCCCCCATTAAATGTTCCTTTGATAATCCGAGAAATTAACAACTAGACACCCGCTCCCCCACAACCCCAAGTAGAGGCTGCTTTGAGAATCTGAGAAGGTAACAATTAGACACCCCCCCCCCCCAAAGCAGAGGCTGCTTGAGAACCTGATAAGTTAACAACTAGACACCCCCCCCCCTCATAAACAGAGGCTGCTTTGAAAATCAAAGAGATTAACATTTAGACACCCCTCTCCCCCCTCCCAAAAGCAGAGGCTGCTTGAGAATCTGAGAAGTTAACAACTAGACACATTGCCCCCTCCCCCAGAAGCAGAGGCTGTTTTGAGAATCTGAGAAGTTAACAACTAGACACATTGCCCCCTCCCCCAGAAGCAGAGGCTGTTTTGAGAATCTGAGAAGTTAACAACTAGACACATTGCCCCCTCCCCCCAGAAGCAGAGGCTGTTTTGAGAATCTGAGAAGTTAACAACTAGACACCCCCCCCCCCCCGCATAAATCAGAGGCTGCTTTGAGAATCTGATAAGTTAACAACTAGACACCCCCCCACAAATCAGAGGCTTCTTTGAGAATCTGATAAGTTAACAACTAGACACCCCCCCCCCCACATAAAGGTGAGGCTACTTTGAGAATCTGATAAGTTAACAACTAGACACCCCCCCCCCCCCGCCACAAATCAGAGGCTACTTTGAGAATCTGATAAGTTAACAACTAGACACCCCCCCCCCGCCACAAATCAGAGGCTGCTTTGAGAATCTGAGAAGTTAAGAACTAGACCCCCACCCGCACAGGTTGCACACTCCAGCGAATCTCACTGTTGAGGAAGGTCACAAAACCTGGAGAACAGAGACTGCAGCCGTCCTGGTCAGTGAGGTGCCTGCCGTCCGGGTCAGTGAGGTGCCAGGCGTCCTGGTCAGTGAGGTGCCAGGCGTCCTGGTCAGTGAGGTGCCAGGCGTCCTGGTCAGTGAGGTGCCAGGCGTCCTGGTCAGTGAGGTGCCAGCCGTCCTGGTCAGTGAGGTGCCAGCCGTCCTGGTCAGTGAGGTGCCAGCCGTCCTGGTCAGTGAGGTGCCAGCCGTCCTGACTGAAGGGAGAGAGTTTTACCAGACTTGAAGCAGCAGCAAGACCTGCTCGACGACAAGACAAGCGAACTGTGGGCTTGGCAGATAATGTGAGTATTAGAGATCTTCCTACGGGCTTGGCAGATGATGTGAGTATTAGAGATCTTCCTACGGGCTTGGCAGATGATGTGAGTATTAGAAATCTTCCTACGGGCTTGGCAGATGATGTGAGTATTAGAGATCTTCCTACGGGCTTGGCAGATGATGTGAGTATTAGAGATCTTCCTACGGGCTTGGCAGATGATGTGAGTATTAGAGATATTCCTGCGGGCTTGGTAGATGGACGTGCTTCAAGGCCACCTCCTCAGCACAGATTTAAGAGCTTTCATTGAAGGGTGTGCGCACCCACATCTATAAGAAGGTCCACAGAAGAGATTCTGGCTTTAAATGGAGTTAAGTTCCAGCTTTCTGGGAGCTAACAAGATCACCTGAGACTGGACAAGGCTTTCTCCGTCATCCAGGACAAGCTCGAGAAATGCCCCCGACGAGGTCCTGGTTTGATGGTAGATAGAATCGAAATTCTATGGCTGAACGTCGCCCGATACCAGCCCACGAGACCATGAGATGAGCCCCCTATATCTCTACCAGCCCATGAGATGAGCCCCCTATATATCTACCAGCCCATGAGATGAGGCCCCTATATATCTACCAGCCCATGAGATGAGGCCCCTATATATCTACCAGCCCATGAGATGAGCCCCCTATATCTCTACCAGCCCATGAGATGAGCCCCCTATATCTCTACCAGCCCATGAGATGAGGCCCCTATATCTCTACCAGCGGAAGTGAAAGACAAGAAACCTGTGATTAACCTGAACAACATGGATGATCACTGCCTCCGGTCGATCCTACGATCTGGCCTGTTTCTTGCTACAGGTCATGTAGACAGGTCTTCAAAATACCCAACAACGGCCTATACTATCCATAAATTGATGTCCCCACATCCGTCTCCAAGGTTCCAAAACTCGACAAAAGAGAATAGCCTGGCAATCAATGTATTTGACTGGGACAATGGTGTCATTGTACATCGTCTCAGCAAGCAACACGAAGACATGGCCAGTATAGAGAAGATGGGCAGATTCCACTACACGTGAATGAAGGACTTGAATCGACTCTTGCATGACCAGTCAGAGCACCAAGAGCTCAAACATTTTTGTAAAAGATGCCTCCACGGCTACACCAGGGAAGACATGTTAGAGGCCCACAAGCCAGAATGTCGTGGCATATGGCAAACCACGATGAGAGTGGCTATGCTTCAAGAGAGTGAGCTGACCTTTCAGAACTGTCACAGACATCTACCTACACCCTACGTCATGTGTGCTGGCTTTGAGGCAGTGACAACCAAGATCGAGGGCCCCAAGTCGACCCCAGTCACAGTAACAACCAAAAGACTATCTATCTATCTATCTATCTATCTTTGTCCGTCTGTCCATCTATCTATCTAGCTATCTATCTATCTATCTATCTATCTATCTATCTATCTATCTATCTATCTATCTATCTAACTATCTATCTATCTGTCCATCTATCTATCTATCTATCTATCTATCTATCTATCTATCTATCTATCTATCTATCTATCTATGTGATTGACTGATAGTATGTCTGTTTGTATGTTTTTCTCTCTATCCATCCATCCATCCATCCATCCATCCATCCATCCATCCGTCCGTCCATCCATCCGTCCGTCCGTCAGCACAAAGAATCATCCAAATGTCTGAAATCGCATGGCTATATTATATTTCATTTTGCTGAGTTATGGATATGGTACAGCCACTTCACTTCTACTTTATAATAACAGCTTACAAGTTAAAAGGCAATTGTAAAAGCCATAATTAATATGTCACAAATACTGATTGTATTATGTGTTATTCTGTTACTAAGAATTTTAGTAGTGAAGTAATGATAGTTATGCTAAAGATGTTGTAAATGTACCAGTAATACTACTGCATGTTTGTGACATATGGACTTTTTTCCTTTTATGTTGACAGAAACTGTTACTGCTTTAAATATTGTGAAACAAAAATTACGTACTTTCTGTATTAATGTTTTGAAATGAAACAGGGAAATGTAACCAATAACAACATTATTTAAACTGTTTATAAAGTTAATGCACCAAACAGTTCCTTCTATAAAAACGTAAATAATTTCTAGAAATAAAACAGTATTTCTCAAGTATTTTCCAAAAGAAAAAGAGAGACATAAAATCTTGTCAAAAAGATAAGAGAGAGACAATGTACTTTTATAGGACATGCAATGAGAAGAGGGGGCATTGAAAATATTATAACAACAGGAAAAATAGAAGGAAGAAGATCAAGAGGAAGACCAAGAGAAATGATACTGGACATTCTGACGGGATGGTGTGAGAGGAGATCACCAACTGAGCTGTTGGCCTGCATGAAGAATCGTGTACTCTGGAGAAGCATAATAGCCAACGCCAGTGTCTGCACGGCAACTGATGATGATGATGCATAATGAAGTAAATATATTTGGTGTGAGAATTATGTTGATATATCAGTCATATGAATGTTTTTTAAAGTTTGATGTTTAGTTATATATATTTAACAGAAGTGACTAAACCTTAGCATTTTATGAAATAAATCACACAAAGTCTGCATTAATGTTTCGAATTATTACATATATAAATATAACAGACGCTAATTAATTTAGTTAGTCTTCTTATAGCTGTTCTTTGGCAGTAGTAAAGCATTGTTTAAAATCAAACTGTACGTGTTGTATTGTTATACCTTTCGAGATGATAAAAGTTTTGTGTTTTCTTGATCCCTACTTCTTAGAGAAGTCCACACTGTACTTGAAGCTGTTCGTTCTCCAAGATATATGACCTAGAAGACTAGCTACAATAAATTTGAAGATTCTAAATTTAAATTTCGTATAACTTTGTTACTAATAGTTTCTGTAATGAAGGAGTTAAATTCGTTCTGAAAATGTTAAAGTAATCACATGGGATGTTAGGGGTGTAATCATTTTAACACAAATGGAGTACATCTTTATATTTTTTGTTAATTCAAATACTTACGACCTGTAGTATTTTTTAAAATATGGACGAACAAATGGATAATATACGCGTTAATTAAATTATTTCAGTGTTTTAAAAAATTAACTTTGGAGATAGTAAAGAAATTGTTTAAAATAGGACAGTAATCCAGATAATTAATCTTCTAGAGTGGTTTGATAGTATTATGCAAAGTTCTTAGGTTTTTATGTTATAAATATCAGTAAACAGCTAATAATAGATATTTTCAGTTGTTACATTTCTGTGTATGTTTGTATGTATGTATAAAACGTCTAAGAATCTATTTATATATGTGTATACGTAAGGATGGTGCTTAAATATAACATTGTCATTATGTGTATTATTATGAATTTATACATGCAAATGTTTGTTTCAATCAATTTATCTGTTTATTTATGGTTACAAATCTATCTCTCTAACAGTCCGTCTGTCTATGCTGGGTTATAGATATAATACAACTATTCACTTCCACATTATATCTAGCAGTTTAAAAGTTTACTTCCACTTTCTCAAAACCTAATATCTTAGTTATTCATTCATTCATTCATTTGCATGTACCTTGCAAACTTTTCCCCACCCCCCCCCCCAACAGCTCTCCTGTTGGCCTCTCGGTTGTGAGCAAGATGGCCTGCTGCTGATGCATCCGTGTGTAGATCATCAACGATGTCTTGCAGCCATCTTCCCCTTGATTTTTTCCATTATATACCCTTCCAAGACTGTCTTATCTAGATTATCATGACGTTTAATGTGTCCAAAATGTTAAGTTGTCTTTGTTTAATCCTCTTTACTAGCTAACCTTTTCAATATTAAGTTATTGTAGTATGAACATATTTGTTCTTTTTTGTGTCCATGATATCTTAGTTATAATAAGTTATATTATACTTTTCGTGAGTCGCGAAGTAGAACTGACAGCCTGTATCGCCAGAAGTCCCAGGGCTTTACAAACATCTCATTCTCATCAAGGGATTTGATGGGTGCTATTTTTGCTTCTGTTGTCAGTGTTCTCTTTAGGGTCTATAGGGGTCGTCCTCATTTTTCTGTTCCTAATTCTTTGTCTCCACTTCATTTCTCGCTTTCTGATTATGATATTGTTTCTTCTCACCACATATGTTCATCTTCTTTTCTTAAGCAACGCGGACACTGTTTCCTTTCATCACATATGTTCACCTTCTTTTCATAAGCAACTCGGACACTGTTTCTTCTCATCACATACGTTCACTTTCTTTTCTTAATCAATGCTGACACTTTTTCTTCTCATCACATATGTTCACCTTCTTTTCTTAATCAACGCGGACACTGTTTCCTCTCATCACATATGTTCACCTTCTTTTCTTAATCAACGAGGACACTGTTTCTTCTCATCACATATGTTCACCTTCTTTTCTTAATCAATGCTGACACTATTTCCTCTTACCACATATGTTCAACTTCTTTTCTTAATCAATGCTGAGACAGTTTCTTTTCACCACATATGTTCACCTTCTTTTCTTAATCAATACTGAGAATGTTTCTTCTCATCACATATGTTCAACTTCTTTTCTTAATCAATGCTGAGACAGTTTCTTCTCATCACATATGTTCAACTTCCTTTCTTAATCAGTGCTGAGACTGTTTGCTGCATGCTCACTTCTCTTATTTCTGTTTTTTTTTTGAACTTGTTCATTTGCATATATTTGTTTTTATAATTGCTCTTTTCATGTAGTCAGTTTACTCTTTAATTCTGTGGTTGACAGACCGCAGTAAGAATAAATGGTGAAACAACAACTTGGTTTGACTTAAAACAAAGGGTACGTCAATGGTGCATATTGTCACCTTACTTATTTAACTTGTATACTGAAAATATAATGAGGAATGTTAGAGAAGATGCAGACAAAGAATATTACGATGCCATAAAAATTGTCTCACGGGTGATCAGGAAAAGGAGATGGACATATGTTGGCCACTTGATGAGAAGAAATGAGCAGAGAATCCCAAAACAAGCTATCAGGTGGAACACAACAGGCCGAAGAAAAAGGGGCAGACCGCGTGAAACTCTGAGGAGAACATTATTAAGAGAGGCCAAGTTAACAGGCATAAAATCCTTTGTTGAGGTTGAAAGACTCGCCGAAGACAGGAAAAATTGGCGAACTACTTTGCGAGCCCTATGTGACGTCTAACGGCACGGGAAGGATATAAGATATATATATATATATAAGATAAAAATTGGAGGTTATGAAATACCAGAGATTAGATACGCTGATGACACAGTATTGCTGTCCACAAGACAAAAAGGAATTGAAAAACAATTATGTCAGTCTGTAACAATATTGAATAGCAAAACCTTTACCTTAATGCGAAGAAAACTAATTTGATGACAACTTATAAGCAAACAAAACAGCTAAAATATATATGTCAATGGGCAAAAGTTGGAAGAAGTGGAGAGTTTTTAATATCTTGGATCACTACTAACTAATAATGGAGATACAATGAAGGAAATTAAAAGGAGGGCATCTATCGCTCTTCAGAAAATAAAACAACAAGAATCTGTGGAGAGGAACAGACAGGACAACATAGATACGATTTTTAAAGGTATGCATATGAGACATGGACTCTTATTAAAACTTATAAATGAGAAACATATAAATGCTTTTGAATGTGAATACAACTGAAGATTCCTTCAAATATCAGTGATACTAAAAAAGAACAAATATATCCATATTACAATTACGTAATATTGAAGAAGGTTGGCTTGTAAAGAAGATTAAACAGAAAAGACAAATATTTTGGACATATTAAACATCATGAGACAATCTTGAAGGGGTACATATTGGAAAAAAGAAAAAGAGAAAGTCCAAGGCCTTCATGGCTGCAGGAAATAGTTGATGATCTGCAAATAGATGCATCAGCAGCAGGGCATCTTGTTTATAACCGAGAGACTTACAGTAGAGCCGTTAGGGTGTCAAAGTTCCACACGGGACATGCACGTGACTGACGTCTGTAGTTGATTTCCAGTTTTCAAATACTCATGTAAAGGATGGATATTAGATGCTATTTTAATATCCTATGCTTTGATCTTGAGCTTAGAGGTTTTGATTTCCATATTTTCTCTAGGTTTTTAAAGGCCAAGGCTGTCTTTTGCTATTCTGGTTCTGTATGCAGGAAACTCTCTACGTAGAGAGGGAAGCAACAACACAACTCTTTCAGAAGAAGTAACCCACTCCCCCTCAGACAAGAGTTTTAGCCCTATTAAACTCTTGACTCTCTAAGGCGGATGGGCCCCTCTAGGCCATGACTCCCTGAGGTTGTGAGTTATTGCTTTTTTCCGTCCCGGACTTGAATTGTCACTACAAGTCCAAGTCCATCTTAGCAATTTAGCAAGGATGACCGGTTTTGCTTGTGACAAACAAATTATTTCAGTTCTCAATGTTTGTTTCGCATGTTCCACAGCAAGCACGAGGCCTTTTATGTTGTTTCTGAAAGGCTTTTCAATGCACTTGCTCTTGCTTGTCCCTTTATGCCCAGTTGCTTGCATAGATCTATGGTGATGTTGCTACGAATCGTCTCGCTCTCACTTCTACAGCTATCACTTTTGCCACCTGCCTGATTCAGTATTCGATGTCGTATTCGTGCCTATGAAGTACTTAGATGGGATGTCAACTCTTTTGCTGTTGTTTGCTTTATCTTTAGCCCCGTCTACTATGGATACTATTTCCTGCAGCACGATGTTGTGCTGCCATGTGTAGCGTTCTTGGGGTGATAACACTCTACATGCTGTTAGTACATGCAGTTCTTGGGAAGATGATACTCTGCATGCTGTCAGCAGGTGCAGTTCTTTGGATGATGACACTTTACATGCTGTCAGCACGTGCAGTTCTTTGGATGATGATAATCTGCATGCTGTCAGCACGTGCTGCTCTTGGGATGATGATACTCTGCATGCTGTCAGCACGTGCAGTTCTTGGGATGATGATACTCTGCATGCTGTCAGCACGTGCAGTTCTTTGGATGATGATACTCTACATGCTGTCAGCACGTGCAGTTGAATATGAATCTCCAGTGTTTGTCTTTCGCTCCAGAGAGGGCACTTTGTGTCATCTTCTATATCCCATTTGTGCAGGTTAGAACCTGTAGGAAGAAAGTCTTAAGTAGCTCTGATGACGAAGCTGATTCTCAGGGGTGCCATTTCCCAGATGTCATTCCATGTTAGTAATCTCTGCAGGATTTCCTCCCATGTTAGTGATCTCTGCAGGACTTCCTCCCATGTTAGTGATCTCTGCAGGACTTCCTCCCATGTTAGTGATCACTGCAGGACTTCCTCCCATGTTAGTGAGCTCTGCAGGACTTCCTCCCATGTTAGTGATCACTGCAGGACTTCCTCCCATGTTAGTGATCACTGCAGGACTTCCTCCCATGTTAGTGATCTCTGCATGACTTCCTCCCATGTTAGTGATCTCTGCAGGACTTCCTCCCATGTTAGTGATCTCTGCAGGACTTCCTCCCATGTTAGTGATCTCTGCAGGACTTCTCCCATGTTAGTGATCTCTGCAGGACTTCCTCCCATGTTAGTGATCTCTGCAGGACTTCCTCCCATGTTAGTGATCTCTGCAGGACTTCTTCAAATGTTATCCATTGGCCTTGCTGTGCCTGTTGGACTACCTTCTGGATCCACTTGTCATCCTCTGAATTTCTTATTTCGCTGATGATCGTATCCCTTCTTCCTTACAGGACTCCTTTGACCACCATTTGATGTCACTATGATCAAATCCATCTTCTGTTGGTCTAGGTGTATCCTATATCTTCTTTCAGGTCTTGTGTTTCCCTGGCTGTGGTCACTTCCTCACTTACTCTCCATTTTCGTCCAGTTTTAAGTGTTGGCTGCACTTCTCGTACTACTGGATCTGTAGATTCTTGTAGCATCATTGCAAGCCTTTTCTTTCCTACCTTGTATTCTTCGATCACATATTTGAATGGTAGCGGCAGTTTGCTCTTCTTGCAGTACAGTGCTACATCTGTTAATCCTGGTGGCACCCCCATCACTTACTTATTGATTTATTTATCTTTCTTTCGACTGCCTCTACTGTGCTGATACTTACTTCATAAATGAGTAATGGTGACATCAATTTTGGAATCAGCATCAACTGGAGGCACCCTATTTTGAAATTCCGAAGTAGCCTGCTTTTGTCTATGATGTTCAGTCCATTCTGTGCCATTTCTATGACCTGCTTCACCGCGTTTGAGTCTTTCATTGAAGCATCATATACTCTGCCAAGGCTCTTCACTGGATCTTCCCTTGCAGTTGGGATTATTTGATTTGCCACTGTGTACGATCATTCTATCACTTTCCCCTTCCTAAGTGACAAGCTTCTTGACTTCTTTGGCTTGAAGCTCATGCGGCAACATATGATAAGGCTATCCAAACGCTCTAACATTTTCCGTGCCTGTGCTTCACTGGTTGTTATTACTGTTGTGTCATCCATGAACGCTTTTAGTACTGGTATCTGGCATCCATTTGTAAACCTTGGCCTTCTGCTACTCCTTCTGCGGTTCCATGATTACTTGCATTCCCACCTGGAGCTCAGTCCATCTTGTAAATGTTTCGGATCTCACGAGAAACCCTGTGAAGTACATTCTCAGCATCTTCGTGATTTCTGTTGGCACATGATACATGTCTAGTGCTAGCCATATCACCTGACGCGGTACTGAGCAATACGCATTGGCTAGATCAAGCCAAATTACATGTAGATCTTGCTTTCCAGATATTGCCTGTTGAATAGCTTCCCAAATCATTGAAGCATGCTCGAGACATCCTGGGGAGCCTGGAATTCCTCCTTTCTGCACGGATGTATCAACGTAACGATTATCTACGAGGTATGTTGTTAGTTTCCTTGCCATCACGGAGAAGAATGTGTTTCCTTCTACATTCAGAAGTGAGATGTGTATGAACTGGTTGATCTCAGTGGGATTCTGCTCCTTTGGGACGTATACTACGTTAACCCTTTCCTATTCTTTACTTATGAGTCCCTTGGTCCATGCTGTTCGTAGGAGTTTATGGAGCTTCTTTAGTACTTCGAGGCATTTTTTGTATAGTACGTAAAGGACGCCATTTGGGCCAGGTGCTGACTTTCCTTTAGCTTGTTCTACGATGCTCTCTACTTTTGTACGGTCGGTGGGCTGCATTTAAATTTGATGCCTGTTGCACAGGGCCACATTAGACCTTTCATCTGCTCGAGAGGTGGATGCTGATTTTTAACAGAGTATGTCTTGCTCAGATGTTCCTCGAGCACCTCCTTACCTGCTTTCAGCGTACCTGATTTTGTCTGTTCAAATATCTGCTTGGCAAATCCGAAGGGATCTCTGTAGAACTTCTCTCTTGCGTATTTGGTTTCCACCTTTCTTTTGCATAGGTTTTCATCTCAGAAAATAGCATTGTGCTGGGATTTTAGATGCTGCCAAACCTGTCTTAGTCCTTCCTTTTCTGATTCATGTGTCTTCTTGAACATTATCCGGACTTGGTTCTTTTGGTGTCTTACTGCTTCTATTTTCCTCTGTCTTCTGGACTTTCTTGGTGTTACTTTTCCTCTTTTTGCCTGTTTGGTTACAAACTCTTTGTGGCAGTGAAGATATACGATATTCCCAAATGCTTCTAATTTTTGCTCAAGGATATTCCCTTTCAGTTCTTTGTCCAATTCTTTGCAAAATCATGTGTCCAGGTTTTCCCATAGGCATTTGGCACCTGCTAGTGGGAAGTTAATTTTGTCTCTGGTCTCCTTCAAGGGCTGCATTACCTCTCTGCTGCCTGACTCAACCTGAATATTCTCTGTACTCTGGTTTATGTCCTTACATAAATATTCTAATGTCTTATCTGAGACTGGCGTGTGCATTGTTGAGAATTCGGCAGCAAGGAACCACCACATCCCTTCTTCGTTCTGTGTATCTTCATGCCACGTTGAGTGTTAAATTTCCTGCCACAGGTGAATTGACACTCCATCTGCTTTTCTGTGTATATTCATGCCACGTTGAGTGTTAAATTTCCTGCCACAAGTGAATTGATACTCCATCTGCTTTTCTGTGTATCTTCATGCCACGTTGAGTGTTAAATTTCCTGCCACATGTAAACTGATACTCCATCTGCTGTTCTGTGTATCTTCATGCCACGTTGAGTGTTAAATTTCCTGCCACAGGTAAATTGATACTCCATCTGCTGTTCTGTGTATCTTCATGCCACGTTGAGTGTTAAATTTCCTGCCACAGGTAAATTGATACTCCATCCGCTGTTCTGAACTCGAATTACTTGGGCGCGGGCATAGTGGTTTCCGTATAGTCACCTGTGGATCCATTATGAACCCCTCCCCACCCTCTTTCGGTGAATCCTGGGAGAACTTCTTGTTTGTGGACTTTGTAGCGATAATATGACGGTTGACAAGGTTGATAGTATGACGGCTGACAAGATTGATAGTATCACGGCTGATAAGGTTGATAGTATGACGGCTGACAGGATTGATAGTATGACGGCTGACAAGGTTGATAGTATGACGGCTGACAGGATTGATAGTATGACGGCTGACAAGGTTGATATTATGACGGCTGACAAGATTGATAGTATGACGGCTGACAGGGTTGATAGTATGACGGCTGACAAGATTGATAGTATGACGGCTGACAGGATTGATAGTATGACGGCTGACAAGGTTTATAGTATGACGGCTGACAAGGTTGATAGTATGACGCCTGACAAGATTGATAGTATGACGGCTGACAAGGTTGATAGTATGACGGCTGACAGGATTGATAGTATGACAGCTAACAAGGTTGATAGTATGACAGCTAACAAGGTTGATAGTATGACAGCTAACAAGGTTGATAGTATGTCGGCTACAAGGTTGATAGTATGACAGCTAACAAGGTTGATAGTATGACGGCTAATAAGTTTGATAGTATCACGGCTGACAAGGTTGATAGTATGACGGCTGACAAGGTTGCTGGCCTGATGTCTCCTAATTTATATAACTTGCGAGATACACAAAATAGTCTACATCTTCTGCTGTCCCTTCCACACATACTTTTTTCTCCTGAGCTACTAATTCTTCATTATTTTCTTCTTTTGCTTCTTGATCCCAAATCCTATTTTGCTGTTTGTTCAGCTCAAGGCATCTGTTTTTCCTTGGATATATTTACATTTCACTTATAAGCTCTGTTGTCATCCACAAACTTGGATATATTCACATTTCACTTATAAGCTCTGTTGTCATCCAAATGCTATATTGAACCTATCTTGTTATATGGAAGTGAATCATGGACAATAGGCAAGTCTGCACAAAAATCATTGGAAGCAGCAGAAATGTGGTTTATTAGAAGAATGTTGCGAATCCCATGGACAGCAAAAATAACTAATGAAGAATGTATGAGAAGAGCTGGAGAGAAAAAACCTTGTCAAAAGGATAAGAAAGAGACAATGTACTTTCATAGGACATTCAATGAGAAGAGGGGGCATTGAAAATAATATAACACCAGGAAAAATAGAAGGAAGAAGATCAAGATGAAGACCAAGAGAAATGATACTGGACAGTCTTCTGTGAGAAGATCACCAACTGAGCTGATGGCCTGCATGAAGGATCGTGTACTCTGGAGAAGCACAATAGCCAACGCCAGTCGGCACTGCACACATGATGATGATGATGATGATGTCATCCACAAAGTTGGCTATATTCACATTTCACTTAGAAGCTCTGTTTTCATCCACAAACTTAGATATATTCACATTTCACTTGTAATCTCTGTTGTCATCTACAAACTTGGATATATTCACATTTCACTTATAATCTCTGTTGTCATCTACAAACTTGGATATATTCACATATCACTTGTAAGCTCTGTTGTCATCCACAAACCTGGATATATTCACATTTCACTTATAAGCTCTGTTGGCATCCACAAACTTGGATATATTCACATTTCACTTATAAGCTCTGTTGTCATCCACAAACTTGGATATATTCACATTTCACTTATAAGCTCTGTTGTCATCCACAAAATCTAGCTCCTCTAGCTGAGTCCTCCATACCAGTTCAAAACCCTGTGCTATCAGTACATCATTCCTTCATTATGAAACCGATCTCAACTCTAAACATATTTTACATTATTATTATTATGTAACATCAAGCTGAGTAGTGAAGTAATGATATTTGTAATAAAAGTACTGTAAGCCTACGGGCAGCGCTATATTTGTTTGTGATATATTTGTTTTACAGATAGTGTTAACTGCTTTACATTTTCTGAAACAAAATGTTGTGCACTTCATTAATGCTTTGACCTACGATTAGAAAATGTAAAACACTATGGCATTATTGAAATTATTCATAATGTTATTGGAAAACACAATCCCTTCTTTGAAAAAGAAAAGAATTTCTTACATTTTACATCCTTCTCGTTCCGTCAGTCGTGAAGTAGGGCCGACAGCGTGTATCGCCACAAGTCCCTAGTCTTAGCAGCTTCTTATTATCAACAAGGGATATGATGTCTGGTATTTTAGCCCTCTCTTGTCTGTGTTCTCCTCGAGCCCTTTGGGGTCGTTATCTTTCTTATCTTTCTGTTCCCCCCGTCCAACCCCACCCCCAAACTTGATTACTTGCTTTATGATTCTATGACTGTTTCTTTTGAAATAAAGATCAATCAATCAATCAATCCCATCACATGGCCGCCCACATATGTCTACTTTCTTTATTTGATTGCTTTTGTCACTGTTTTCCTATTTTCAAATGCGTAAGTAAGATTGGATGCTTTTGATTTAAATATCCAAAACTTTGTTCTTGTGGTTAGACATTTTGATTTCCGTAATTTCTCAGAGTCCTAAAATCTAAATCTGCATTTCATGTTCTGGTTATACGTTCTTTTTTTCGTATCTCCTTCTTCATGATCTATGCAACTGTGAGATATGTATAATGGTCCACTTCTTGTACTTCTGTTCCTTACAAATATACTTTCTACTCTTTTACGATTAGATTCTTCATTATTTTCCCAATTGTCCTCGTTAATCTCAAGCCTTATTTTACTAGCCATTGACTACAAGGCTTCTGTTTTTCCTGGCATCATATTCACTGTTCCACTTGTCAGAGCCATGTATCCACACAATCAAGCTGAGGTCCCTATACCCAGTCAATGTCCGGGTTTCCATGCCTCATTTCTTCTTTAGGAAACCAATAGAATCTCCTAACATTGAATATATTAAATATATCATATATTATTATGTAAATAACAATTTGAATATTGAAGAATTAATATTTGCAATAAAATAAATGTAAATATACAGTAAACATTACGGCACATTTAAATTATACTTCTTAAAAAAAAGTATTACTGCTTTACAGTTTGGAAATAAAAAGGAGGTACTGGCAAAATTAATGTTTTGAAATGCAACAGTAGAATGTACAATCATGAACATTATAGAAATATTTTACAAGTGAATAGACGAAACATTTCATCTTTATAAAAAAACTCGAAGAAATTCTGCAAACACAACACCGTTTCTGAGAAGTATTTTCGAAAAGCTAAGAATTCCTGTTCGGAAAAATGTCAATGCCCTTGATTTTATAAATATCACTAATTACTGATTATTCAATACTTGTTGATTTGTTATATTCCTATATATCCATCCGTCCATACATACATACATACATACATACAAACAAACATACATACATACATACATACATACATATACACATACATACATACATATATACATATTGTAGTGCAGAGACACATATGAGATACAAACATTAAATGTAATATTTATGAACGAACGGATTTGACATTTACGTATTAACAGTTTGGAAAGTGCAACAAGCGTTAGTTCTAGTTGTGAATAATTATGTAATAACCAATTTACAAAGTGAAGTTGGTATATGTGACGTTAAAAGTGTGAATATACAAATATATGTCTGACATATGACACTACAACAGCAATATAACAAAGACTGAGTCTGACATCTGACACTAGGGCAATATTATAAGAAAGACAGTCCGGTATCTGACAATAGGACAACAATATAACAAAGACTGAGTCTGGCATCCAACACTAGGACAATAATATAACAAAGATTTAGTCTGTCATATGACAATAGGATAACAATATAACAAAGACTGATTCTAGCATGTGACACTAGTTCAGCAATAAAACAAAGGCTTAGTCTGAAATCAGACACTAGGACAACAATATAACAAAGACAGAGCCTGATACCTGACAAAAGGACAACAATATAACTAAGACTGAACCTACTACCTGACACTATGAAAACAATATAACAAAGACTGAGCCTGGCACCTGACAAAAGGACAACAATATAACTAAGACTGAACCTACTACCTGACACTAGGACAACAGTATAACAAAGACTAAGCCTGGCACCAAACACTTGGACAACAATATAAATAAGACTGAGCTTGGCACCTGACACTAGGACAACAATATAAGGAAGATAAGCCTGGCACCTGACACTAGGACAACAATATAACAAAGACTGAGTCTGACATCTGACACTAGGACAACAGTATAACAAAGACTTAGTCTAACATCTGACACTAGGACAACAGTATAACAAAGACTAAGCCTGGCACCAAACACTTGGACAACAATATAAATAAAACTGAGCTTGGCACCTGACACTAGGACAACAATATAACAAAGACTTAGTCTGACATCTGACACTAGGACAACAGTATAACAAAGACTTAACCTAACACCTGCAACTAGGACAACAATATAACAAAAACTGAGTCTGGCATACAACACTTGGACACCAATATAACAAAGATTTAGTCTGACATATGACAATAGAACGACAATATAAAAGACTGAGTCTGGGATCCAACACTAAGACAAAAATATAACAAAGACTAAGTCTGACATATGACAATACGACAACAATATAATAAAGACAGTCTGACATATGATACCAGGACAACAATATAAAAGAGACTGATTCTGGCATCTGACACTTGTGCAACAATATAACTAAGGCTTAATCTGACATCCAACATTAGGACAACAATATAAAAAAGGCAGAGCATGGTACCTGTCACTAGGACAAAAGTATAACAAAGACTGAGCCTGGTACCAGACACTAGGACAACAATATAAATTAGACTGATCCCGGAATCTGACACTAGGACAACAGTATAAATAAGACTGAGCCTGGCAGCTGAAACTAGGACAACAATATAAAGAAGACTGAGCCTGCCACCTGACACTAGGACAACAATATAAAGAAGACTGAGCCTTGCACCTGACACTAGGACAACAATATAACAAGACTGTGTCTGGCATTAGACACTATGACAGCGGTGTCAGCCATAATGTTTTATTTGTTTAATCTGGACACTATGCAACAATGACGGAATGTGGGACAGAAGGTTTAATCTGTGAGGTGACGAACAAGCCCAGCCGGGGGATGGTCTCCGGTCCACCACATCAAAGAACTAGAGCATAAACAAACACAAAGTCGTGAGAACAAAGTTGAAGAAAAGCAACAACCCACCGGGCTTAACAATAAAATACACCAGCGAGGGACAATGTGTCTTTGTGACATGTCACTTCAGTACGAGTCCCTGATGCAAGCCCTTAGGAAGCACTATCAAGCAGAAGGACAGGAGACATATGACAAGCAAGGCGCTAATGTTGAGGAATCATAAAAACACCAGTCCTCACAGTTCATCTTTACCACACCAAGAACAAAGTGATGGTACAAAGTGACGCCGAGGCCATTGAATCCTGGCTAACAAAACCGTTTATGGAGCTGCAAGAAGGAGACATAAACACAGTCAAGGAAGTGATGGTCAGTCAGCTCCTTCTAGCAGATAACTCAGACGAACTAAACACATCAAGCAGATAACCCAGACGAACTAAACACATCAAGCAGATAAACCTGATGAACTAAACACATCAAGCAGATAAACCAGATGAACTAAACACACCAAGCAGATAAACCTGATGAACTAAACACATCAAGCAGATAAACCAGATGAATTAAACACATCAAGCAGATAAACCAGACGAACTAAACACAACAAGAGGATAAACCAGATGAACTAAACACATCAAGCAGATAACCCAGACGAACTAAATACATCAATTACAAACATGGCTGGAAGTTTTGCAATTGCTGCAAATAACTCTATTGACATAATCGGCGATTGACATAGTCATGCCTATATGTTATCTCTGCATAACTCACACGGCATGGTACCTTACAGACACCATATGCCTTAAACTGATGGCAATATCATCGTGATCCATCACAAACTGAAACCTTCAACCCGCAATGTTAAAAAAGAATTATTACTCAGCAGGACATAGTGAGTGATATCTTTTTTTTTCTTAAGTTTATTTAGAATGCTTTACGTTTTATTATTGCACTTTATTTCTTGCCCCTTTTCTTTTGTACCTATTTTTCTAATTATTGTTAACTTTCTATAGGTCCTTGCCTTTTGTGAGTTGTATCTGTTTGTGTTTGAGAACTATATACTTAATTACTTAACTTGTTAGTGAGTTCTCATATTTCAGCGTTTAATTGTTCAGTATTTAGGTTTGTCTCTCTTTCAGTCTCCAATTATTTCAGCTGGTGAGTTATGTACCGGATGAAAGTTTAGTATACAGAGTGTGTCTTTGAGTGGTATTTAAAAGTTTATTTTCTTCAGTATTAAGTGTAATAATAGTATTTGCTTTCAAACCAATAACAGTACACAGGAAAATAAACTGACCCCACCTACTGAAAAATATTACATGAAGAAGGACTTCGAATAGGCCATCTGAATTTACACCACAAATTAGGTACAATTCCTGACGTAACACACATATTAAATAAAAATGTCCACATTTTTGCCTTCTCTGAAAGCCGTTTAAATAGGAACATAACCGATAAAGATATTAGAATTAACGGTTTTAACCTGACCCGGCGTGACCCAACTCTAAAACTAGAAACAGGTCTAGTAATGTATGTCTCCACAACTATCCAGTTCAGTAGTAGAGAAGTCCTCTAATCATCAGAGATAGAATGTATCTGAGCGGAAGTTAAATAGCCAAACCAGAGTCCATCAGTTAGTGAACTTTTGTACTGTAATTCAAATGCATCATCTATGTGGTATGATCACTTCACGACAATGCTGGGTGAATTTTCAACATTTAATTTCAAAGATATTATCATTCTTGTAGATTTCAATAGACATCTAAAACAATCAAATCCAACTTGGAGCAATATTTTATCATTCTACAATTTGTTTCCAAATTGTCACCACACCTATATTAGTAACAGAAGTATCATCCACATTATTAAATCACATATATGTAGCCCACCCAGAAAACATCCTTGAATGTAACATCCCTCATATTTCGTTAAATGATCATTATCCAATCTGCTATTTATGGACAAAAAATTAGTATAAACTTCCAAACACAATCACACCAGTATGAAATTTAGAAGCTTCAAAAAATGTAAGCTAGAATTATTGCTTGATAATTTGACAGTATCTTCACTTACACACATGTATCTAACTGACCCTGATGAGGCAATAGAATATTGGCTAAAGATCTTCAGAGATATATTGGAGAAACAAATCCCCATGAAAGAGGTGAGAGTAAAACACCAGACGAAGTCACCTTGGATAACAGCTGAAATATTACAATCCATAAGAGAACTTGACCGGGCGCAGAAAATCAATGACTTTAGGACCTACCGTTCACTCAGAAACAAAGATCAATAGTTAATAATGTAATAAAGGTAAATACTCAATAAGAAAAGAGAAATAAATTACATTAGGAATCTACTGCAAATAAATCAGACAGTAAATCAATTTGGAAAGGCATTAATACCCTTTAAAATAAAATAAAAGAATTTGATTTTCAAGTCAACAATCGTGCATACACTAGCGCACAGATCAGTTCACATTTCAGAGAAGAAATTAACGTTCTTAAATCATCAATACCTGCTCCTGTATGCGACTTACATGAACTACAAACATTCATAATGCATAACACACACACATACATACATACATACATACATACATACATACATACATACATACATACATACATACACACATTCGTACATACATAATTTACATCCGAGAAATGAGTGATACTTTCTCTTCATAATGTACAAAAACTTGAAACACACAGCTGATATTTGGTGCATTTCTCATTCATTCATTGATTTGCATGTCCCTTGCGGAACTTTGCCTCCCTAACAGCACTCCTGTAGGACTCTCGGTTGTGAGCAAGATGGCCTGCTGCTGATGCATCCATTTGCAGATCATCAACGATGTCTTGCAGCCATCTTCGCCTTGGTTTTCCTTTCTTTCTGTTTCTCATTTTGTATCCTTCCAAAACGTTTTTCTTAGATTATCATGACGTTTAATGTGTCGCAAATATTTAAGTTTTCTCTCTTTAATCCTCTTTACTAGTCAGCCTTCTTCAATATTAAGTTCTTGTAGTATGGATATATTTGTTCTTTTTTATGTCCATGATATTTGAAGAACTCTTCTGTAGCACTTACATTCAAAGGCATTTATGCGTTTCTCAGCTGTTTTGTTAAGTGTTCAGGTCTCACAGGCATATGTTGCGATGGGAAAGATGCATGCCATTAAAAATCTTATTTTTGCCTTCTCTGAAAGCCGTTTAAATAGGAACATAACCGATAAAGATATTAGAATTAACGGTTTTAACCTGACCCGGCGTGACCCAACTCTAAAACTAGAAACAGGTCTAGTAATGTATGTCTCCACAACTATCCAGTTCAGTAGTAGAGAAGTCCTCTAATCATCAGAGATAGAATGTATCTGAGCGGAAGTTAAATAGCCAAACCAGAGTCCATCAGTTAGTGAACTTTTGTACTGTAATTCAAATGCATCATCTATGTGGTATGATCACTTCACGACAATGCTGGGTGAATTTTCAACATTTAATTTCAAAGATATTATCATTCTTGTAGATTTCAATAGACATCTAAAACAATCAAATCCAACTTGGAGCAATATTTTATCATTCTACAATTTGTTTCCAAATTGTCACCACACCTATATTAGTAACAGAAGTATCATCCACATTATTAAATCACATATATGTAGCCCACCCAGAAAACATCCTTGAATGTAACATCCCTCATATTTCGTTAAATGATCATTATCCAATCTGCTATTTATGGACAAAAAATTAGTATAAACTTCCAAACACAATCACACCAGTATGAAATTTAGAAGCTTCAAAAAATGTAAGCTAGAATTATTGCTTGATAATTTGACAGTATCTTCACTTACACACATGTATCTAACTGACCCTGATGAGGCAATAGAATATTGGCTAAAGATCTTCAGAGATATATTGGAGAAACAAATCCCCATGAAAGAGGTGAGAGTAAAACACCAGACGAAGTCACCTTGGATAACAGCTGAAATATTACAATCCATAAGAGAACTTGACCGGGCGCAGAAAATCAATGACTTTAGGACCTACCGTTCACTCAGAAACAAAGATCAATAGTTAATAATGTAATAAAGGTAAATACTCAATAAGAAAAGAGAAATAAATTACATTAGGAATCTACTGCAAATAAATCAGACAGTAAATCAATTTGGAAAGGCATTAATACCCTTTAAAATAAAATAAAAGAATTTGATTTTCAAGTCAACAATCGTGCATACACTAGCGCACAGATCAGTTCACATTTCAGAGAAGAAATTAACGTTCTTAAATCATCAATACCTGCTCCTGTATGCGACTTACATGAACTACAAACATTCATAATGCATAACACACACACACATACATACATACATACATACATACATACATACATACATACATACATACATACATACATACACACATTCGTACATACATAATTTACATCCGAGAAATGAGTGATACTTTCTCTTCATAATGTACAAAAACTTGAAACACAGCTGATATTTGGTGCATTTCTCATTCATTCATTGATTTGCATGTCCCTTGCGGAACTTTGCCTCCCTAACAGCACTCCTGTAGGACTCTCGGTTGTGAGCAAGATGGCCTGCTGCTGATGCATCCATTTGCAGATCATCAACGATGTCTTGCAGCCATCTTCGCCTTGGTTTTCCTTTCTTTCTGTTTCTCATTTTGTATCCTTCCAAAACGTTTTTCTTAGATTATCATGACGTTTAATGTGTCGCAAATATTTAAGTTTTCTCTCTTTAATCCTCTTTACTAGTCAGCCTTCTTCAATATTAAGTTCTTGTAGTATGGATATATTTGTTCTTTTTTATGTCCATGATATTTGAAGAACTCTTCTGTAGCACTTACATTCAAAGGCATTTATGCGTTTCTCAGCTGTTTTGTTAAGTGTTCAGGTCTCACAGGCATATGTTGCGATGGGAAAGATGCATGCCATTAAAAATCTTATTTTTGTAGTTCTGTCTGTTCCTCTCCACAGATTCTAGCATTTGTAGATCAGGTTAATGTAAGATGAAACACCAAGTTTCGGGAAATTAACTGCAAACAATTCTTTTAATGGTACTGAAGTGGTATGGAGTTGTACAAATTGAGAAAATGGATAAAATGCCTCATCTAGAAGTCATTCGCAACCTCTGCATAAGGGGTTGTTATCGAAGGAGATCCGTGATGATATGGAGAGTGCCCCTCCATACAGCACAGTGAAGAAATGGGCACCTCAGTTCAAACATGGAAGAGAGAGTCTGGAAGATGATCCCCGTCCAGGAAGACGAAGAATGGTAATTACCGATGAAACCACCGACAGAATCCATGACTTGATAATGGAGGATCGACGACTAACTGAGCGGTATATTGCTACTGAGTTGTGTGTATGTATGGATGTATATATTTATGTGTATGATCTATCTATCTATCTATCTATCTATCTATCTATCTATCTATCTATCTATCTATCTATCTATCTATCTATCTATCTATCTATCTATCTATCTATCTATGTTGTTGACTTGGTCTGATCAGTGGAAGAATGTTGCCCTTTCTCTGTGTCTGTTTGAACGTTCTCATCCTTCATGTTGCCACCAGAACCTGATCTAGACTTAATGTTTATCTTTCCCTGTTCTAGATTTATTGTTTATCTTTCCCTGATCTAGACTTATTGTTTATCTTTCCTGATCTAGACTTACTGTTTATCTTTACCTGTTCTAGATTTATTGTTCACCTTTCCCTGATCTAGACGTATTGTTTATCTTTACCTGATCTAGACTTATTGTTTATCTCTACCTGTTCTAGATTTATTGTTCACCTTTACCTGATCTAGATGTATTGTTCACCTTTCCCTGATCTAGTCTTATTGTTCACCTTTCCCTGATCTAGACTTATTGTTCACCTTTCCCTGATCTGGACTAAATTGTTTATCTTTACCTGTTCTAGATTTATTGTTCACCTTTCCCTGATCTAGTCTTACTGTTCACTTTTCCCTGATCTAGACTTATTGTTCACCTTTCCCTGATCTAGACTTATTGTTTATCTTTACCTGTTATAGATTTATTGTTCACCTTTCCCTGATCTAGACTTATTGTTCACCTTTCCCTGATCTAGGCTTATTGTTTATCTTTCCCTGTTCTAGACTTATTGTTTATCTTTACCTGTTCTAGACTTATTGTTTATCTTTACCTGTTCTAGACTTATTGTTTATCTTTACCTGTTCTAGACTTATTGTTTATCTTTACCTGTTCTAGACTTATTGTTTATCTTTCCCTGATCTAGACTTATTGTTTATCGTTCCCTGATCTAGACTTATTGTTTATCTTTCCCTGTTCTAGACGTATTGTTTATCTTTACCTGTTCTAGACTTATTGTTTATCTTTACCTGTTCTAGTTTGTGACTATGAATGAGACTCGGGTTTATCAATTTATACCAGAAAGCAACAGAGGGTTTGATGGGACTAAGTTAGATGTGATAGTGATCAAGTGAGTGATGGTTTGGTGGGACTAAGACAGATGTGATAGTGAGCTAGTGAGTGATGATTTGATGGGACTAAGTTAAATGTGATAGTGTGCAAGTGAGTGATGGTTTGATAGGACTACGTTAGATGTGGTAGTGAGCTAGTGAGTAATGATTTGATGGGACTATGTTCAATGTGATAGTGAGCTAGTGAGTGATGGTTTGGTGCGGCTACGTTAATGGTGATTGTGAGCTAGTGAGTGATGGTTTGATAGGATTAAGTTAGATGTGATAGTGAGTTAGTGAGTGATGATTTGATGGGACAAATTTAGATGTGAAAGTGAGTTAGTGAGAAATGGTTTGATAGGACTAAGTTAGATGTGATAGTGAGCTAGTGAGCGATGGTTTGGTGGGACTACGTTAGATAGTGAGCTAGTGAGTGATGGTTTGCTGGGACTAAGTTAGATGTGACTGTGAGCTAGTGAGTGATGGTTTGGTGGGACAACTTTAGATGTGGTAGTGAGCCACTGAGTGATGGTTAGGTGGGACTAAGTTAGATGTGATAGTGAGCTAGTGAGTGATGGTTTGCTGGGACTACGTTAGATGTGATAGTGAGCTAGGGAGTGATGGTTTGGTGGGACTAAGGTACATGTGATTGTGAGCTAGTGAGTTATGGTTTTGTGAGACTAAGTTAGGTGAGTTTGTGAGCTAGTGATAGATGGTTTTGTGGGACTAAGTTAGATATGCTAGTGAACTAGTGAGTGATGATTTGGTGGGACTAAATTAGATGTGATAGTGAGCTAGTGAGTGATGGTTCTATGGGACTAAGTTAGATGTGATAGTCAGATAGTGAGTGATGATTTGATGAGACTAAGATGTGATAGTGAGTTAGTGAGTGATGATTTGATAGGACTAAGTTAGATGTTATAGTGAGATATTGATTGATACTTCGGTTTAACAAAGTTAGATATGATAGTAAGATAGCTAGTGATGGTTTGGTTGGATTAAATTATATGTGATAGTGTGCTAGTGAGTGATGGTTTGGTAGGACTAAGATAGATGTGATAGTGATCTAGTGAGTGATGATTTGATGAGACTAAAATGTAATAGTGAGTTAGTGAGTGATGATTTGATAGGAATAAGTTAGATGTTATAGTGAGATAGTGAGTGATAGTTTGGTTGGACAAAGTTAGATATGATATTAAGCTAGCTAGTGATTGTTTGGTGGGACTAAATTATATATGATAGTCAGCTAGTGAATGATTGTTTGGTGGGACTAAGTTAGATGTGATAGTAATCTAGTGAGTGATTATTTGATGAGACTAAGATGTGATAGTGAGTTAGTGAGTGACGATTTGATAGGACTAAGTTAGATGCTATAGTGAGATAGTGAGTGATAGTTTGGTTGGACAAAGTTAGATATGATAGTAAGCTAGCTAGTGATGGTTTGGTGGGACTAAATTATATGTGATAGTGAGCTAGTGAGTGATGGTTTGGTTGGACTACGTTAGATCTGATAGTGAGCTAGTGAATGATGGTTTGGTAGGGTTAAGTTAAATGTGATAGTGAGCTAGTGAGTGATAGTTTGGTAGGGCTAAGTTAAATGTGATAGTGAGCTAGTGAGTGATAGTTTGGTGGGACTAAGTTAGATGTGATAGTGAGCTAGTGAGTGATAGTTTGGTGGGACTAAGTTAGATGTGATAGTGAGCTAGTGAGTGATAGTTTGGTGGGACTAAGTTAGATGTGATAGTGAGCTAGTGAGTGATAGTTTGGTGGGACTAAGTTAGATGTGATAGTGAGCTAGTGAGTGATAGTTTGGTGGGACTAAGTTAGATGTGATAGTGAGCTAGTGAGTGATAGTTTGGTGGGACTAAGTTAGATGTGATAGTGAGCTAGTGAGTGATAGTTTGGTGGGACTAAGTTAGATGTGATAGTGAGCTAGTGAGTGATAGTTTGGTGGGACTAAGTTAGATGTGATAGTGAGCTAGTGAGTGATAGTTTGGTGGGACTAAGTTAGATGTGATAGTGAGCTAGTGAGTGATAGTTTGGTGGGACTAAGTTAGATGTGATAGTGAGCTAGTGAGTGATAGTTTGGTGGGACTAAGATGTGATAGTGAGCTAGTGAGTGATAGTTTGGTGGGACTAAGTTAGATGTGATAGTGAGCTAGTGAGTGATAGTTTGGTGGGACTAAGTTAGATGTGATAGTGAGCTAGTGAGTGATAGTTTGGTGGGACTAAGTTAGATGTGATAGTGAGCTAGTGAGTGATAGTTTGGTGGGACTAAGTTAGATGTGATAGTGAGCTAGTGAGTGATAGTTTGGTGGGACTAAGTTAGATGTGATAGTGAGCTAGTGAGTGATAGTTTGGTGGGACTAAGTTAGATGTGATAGTGAGCTAGTGAGTGATAGTTTGGTGGGACTAAGATGTGATAGTGAGCTAGTGAGTGATAGTTTGGTGGGACTAAGTTAGATGTGATAGTAAGCTAGTGAGTGATAGTTTGGTGGGACTAAGTTAGATGTGATAGTGAGCTAGTGAGTGATAGTTTGGTGGGACTAAGTTAGATGTGATAGTGAGCTAGTGAGTGATAGTTTGGTGGGACTAAGTTAGATGTGATAGTGAGCTAGTGAGTGATAGTTTGGTGGGACTAAGTTAGATGTGATAGTGAGCTAGTGAGTGATAGTTTGGTGGGACTAAGTTAGATGTGATAGTGAGCTAGTGAGTGATAGTTTGGTGGGACTAAGTTAGATGTGATAGTGAGCTAGTGAGTGATAGTTTGGTGGAACTAAGTTAGATGTGATAGTGAGCTAGTGAGTGATAGTTTGGTGGGACTAAGTTAGATGTGATAGTGAGCTAGTGAGTGATAGTTTGGTGGAACTAAGTTAGATGTGATAGTGAGCTAGTGAGTGATAGTTTGGTGGAACTAAGTTAGATGTGATAGTGAGCTAGTGAGTGATAGTTTGGTGGAACTAAGTTAGATGTGATAGTGAGCTAGTGAGTGATAGTTTGGTGGAACTAAGTTAGATGTGATAGTGAGCTAGTGAGTGATAGTTTGGTGGAACTAAGTTAGATGTGATAGTGAGCTAGTGAGTGATAGTTTGGTGGAACTAAGTTAGATGTGATAGTGAGCTAGTGAGTGATAGTTTGGTGGAACTAAGTTAGATGTGATAGTGAGCTAGTGAGTGATAGTTTGGGTATCTGATGAATTGATTTTCGTGGTTGATTCTCAGTGCTTGCGGTTTTTGTTTCTACGCTTGTATCTTGTAGGGCAATCCCTCGGTGTACGAGTCTACAAACGTGGGACCCAGCGGACACAAACTTTTCTATATCCCAGGGTTTCAATCATTTCCTGTAATGCATATATGTGTCTTCTATGTGCATATTTATACTCTACAGTTTCTTTGGAATGTTATCTATCTATCTATCTATCTATCTATCTATCTATCTATCTATCTATCTATCTATCTATCTATCTATCTATCTATCTATCTATCTATCTATCTATCTATCTATCTATCTATCCATCCATCCATCCATCCATCCATACATCCATCCATCCATCCATCCATCCATCCATCCATCCATCCATCTATCTATCTATCTATCTATCTATCTATCTATCTATCTATCTATCTATCTATCTGTATGTCCCTCTGCCTATATCGATTTCTATCTATCGCCTTAATGTCTGTCTGATCTAAATGCCTATCTAGTCTTAATTTTTAACTTTCTAGATATCTGTCGGTGTGTTTGTATGCATATCTGTCTATCTGTCTGTATGTTTGTTTTTCACTTTATGTCGGCCGATCTGTTAGTATGTTCGCTTTGGTGTCTGTTTGTCCATGTGCCTATTTGTCTGCCTAGGTGCCTGTCTATCAGTTTTCTGTTGCTTGATTTTGTAAATATTACAGCCAGTTCATCTGAATTATTTTTTTAAAGACCTGAAAATACAGAAATTGTAAAAATAGATCTGGAAAGAAATATTACATGACGTTTGGTATAATTATGTAATTAGCATTTTTTACCCAAAAGCAATTATGCTACATTTTAAAAAATGCAATTATAGAGGAAATAGTACTGGATAGTTGGTATATTTATTTTTTTCTTTAACGAAAGTGGTACAATACTTACTTACTGTATTCATGTTTTGAGATATGAATAGAAAACGAATTAATAAAAATAAATGTAGAAATTATTTCTACATTACTTGTACAAATCATTGTTATAGAATGTCTGTCACTTTATTTGTCTGTCTGTCTTTCCGTACGTTCGTTGAAAGAATAAAAAGGAATACTGGACAAGAAGAAAAGCAACATTTCATAACTTAAACTATAGAAAACAAATGTTAACTGAAGTTTAAATAACTCTGTAAGTGATAATTTCTTTTATAAAAATGAATTATTTTTTTGTAGAAAATGTTTAAACATGTAACTAACACTACTGAATATTAGAATATCAGTCAGTCAGTCATTTGAATGTCACTTGCGAAACTCTGCCTCCCTAACAGCTTTCCTGTACGACTCTCGGTTGTAAGCAAGATGCCCTGCTGCTGATGCATCCATTCGCAGATTATCAACGATATCTTGCAGCCATCTTCGCCTTGGTCTTCCTCTCTTTCTTTTTCCTATTATGCATCCTTCCAAGACGGTCTTCTCTTAATTCTCATGACGTTTAATGTGTTCAAAACATTTAAGTTTTCAGTTTCAGATAATGGGCAAGATTTTTTTAAAACAACGCAATAATTTTGAGAAATCATTTCCTTGATCGATTTAGTAGTAAAATAAAAAGCACATAAATTCTTAAAGACCTTTACCTGATTCATAAATTGTACTATTTACTAACCTGCGATGTGTGTATGTGGAAATCTATATATGTATGTATGTATTATATATGTATTCACGTGTCCATAAATCTTCGTGGGGAAGTCAGTCATAAAATAACATTAATGTTGTTCTAAAATGCTATGAATTTAGTAGTAGATAGTTGTAATATAATTGTATTATGTAATCTATCTAGAATTGAGTGGTAGATAGCTGTAATATAGTTGTGTTATGCCATCTATCTAGAGTTGAGTAGTAGATATCTGTAATATAGTTGTGTTATGCCATCTACCTAGAGTTGAGAAGTAGATATTTGTAATATAGTTGTATTATGCCATCTATTTAGAATTGAGTAGTAGATAGGTATAATATAGTTATGTTATGCCATATATCTAGAATTGAGTAGTAGACAATTGTAATATAGTTGTATTATGCCATCTATCTAGAACTGAGTAGTAGATAGTTGTAATATAATTGTGTTATGCCATCTATCTCTAGATTTAATGTACGGACGCACACTGGCAGTTTTGGAAGTATACCATCAGATGACAATGCCGACCCTGACCACTATGTTAGTGTCATGTGAGAGAGAAGGACAGGGCGCAGATGTTAGTGTCATGTGAGAGAGAAGAACAGGGCGCAGATGTTAGTGTCATGTGAGAGAGAAGGACAGGGCGCAGATGTTAGTGTCATGTGAGAGAGAAGGACAGGGCGCAGATGTTAGTGTCATGTGAGAGAGAAGGACAGGGCGCAGATGTTAGTGTCATGTGAGAGAGAAGAACAGGGCGCAGATGTTAGTGTCATGTGAGAGAGAAGGACAGGGCGCAGATGTTAGTGTCATGTGAGAGAGAACAGGGGGCAGATGTTAGTGTCATGTGAGAGAGAAGGACAGGGCGCAGATGTTAGTGTCATGTGAGATAGAACAGGGCGCAGATGTTAGTGTCATGTGAGAGAGAAGGACAGGGCGCAGATGTTAGTGTCATGTGAGAGAGAAGAACAGGGCGCAGATGTTAGTGTCATGTGAGAGAGAACAGGGGGCAGATGTTAGTGTCATGTGAGAGAGAACAGGGGGCAGATGTTAGTGTCATGTGAGATAGAACAGGGGGCAGATGTTAGTGTCATGTGAGAGAGAACAGGGGGCAGATGTTAGTGTCATGTGAGAGAGAAGAACAGGGCGCAGATGTTAGTGTCATGTGAGAGAGAAGGACAGGGCGCAGATGTTAGTGTCATGTGAGAGAGAAGGACAGGGCGCAGATGTTAGTGTCATGTGAGAGAGAAGAACAGGGCGCAGATGTTAGTGTCATGTGAGAGAAAACAGGGGGCAGATGTTAGTGTCATGTGAGAGAGAAGGACAGGGCGCAGATGTTAGTGTCATGTGAGATAGAACAGGGCGCAGATGTTAGTGTCATGTGAGAGAGAAGGACAGGGCGCAGATGTTAGTGTCATGTGAGAGAGAAGAACAGGGCGCAGATGTTAGTGTCATGTGAGAGAGAACAGGGGGCAGATGTTAGTGTCATGTGAGAGGGAACAGGGGGCAGATGTTAGTGTCATGTGAGAGAGAACAGGGGGCAGATGTTAGTGTCATGTGAGAGAGAACAGGGGGCAGATATTAGTGTCATGTGAGAGAGAAGAACAGGGCGCAGATTGTAACAGAATAGCAATTCTGTTCAGAGATTATTTGTGTAGTGCTAAAAATTGTGTTTGCGTAGACCACAACTAATGTCGTTAGGAAGGCCCGTGTGCAAAAAGTCGTTAAAAAGGTCCGTGTGAAAAAGCCGGTCGTTAGGCAGTCTTTGAGTGAACGTTGAAGGGGAAGGACGTGTTTGGGCGAACGAGAATGGGGTAGAGCGAGTCTTGTTGTCAGAATTAGTTTAGTTTGTTTTTTCTGTGTGGCTGCAGTCCTTGGTAAGCCTGTAAGTATGGTTTTTGGTATGAATAAATCATTGTAAGGTTTTCCTTGCCCATGTGGCGTAGATATTTCACGCCGGGCATTTGTTGCTGTGAATTTCTGTAATAAATGTGTGTTGTCTGATGATAAACTACACCAAATCGGCTTTGTGGAAATTCTCATTGTTGACCAGTTTGTTTTGGTCGGAAGACTGCCAAGTTATGTTCAAGTTGTTGTATTCGTACTAATTTTGTGGAGTGGAAAGCCTGGGTGTCTTGTTGTATTTTCTTAGTGTATAATACAGAAAAATTAGGTGATGGTTAGAACACCAGCAACAAGAAGAAACTTATAAGTTGAAACTGCACTCCACAAGAAGAATCAATCAAACCAGTAGTCATACATATATGTTAGAGTGGCCAATCAATTCAGTGGTCTCATTGTAAGGAGAACTCTGTTTCAATGGCGCCGTGACCAGCGCTTTCCTTCACGGTCTGTCACAAAGTGTTTTAGTTGTTGCTCGTGGGCTGCTGGTTTCATGCACGGCTCATACTTCTAATTGTGAAGTCTTGGCAAGTCTCCAGGTTGTAGTATTTTTGTCTCCAGTTGTGTAGTACCCACAAAGTTTTGTCTATTGTACCATGCCCTAGATTACGATTGTCGATCGATGACCTGCTTACCTTGTCGATGACCTGCCTCGTTTTCGGCTCTAAACATGGTAGACTCTGTTTTGGTCAACAGCAAATATGTTGTAGAGTAAGGATAGCTAGCTTAGGTGTTGGAAGCTGACTGCAGATAGATTAGGAGTTGATAGGTTTGTAGTTAGTTAAGGAGTCAAGATTGGAGTTGGTTAGCTAGCTAGTGTTCGAATTTCGGTTGGTAGTTCTGTCAGCATTGGCTTCCCGACATCTTCTGCCGGAGAAGAAAAGGAGTCTAGATTAGGGATAGAGTTGAGTTGCATTGGCGTCCTTTTCTTCCTTCGAATTGGCGTCAGGGGTGTGTTGGCGAGACTTGGTGGCGTCTACTCAAGGCGGCGACGATGTCCAGCTTGCTCAGAATCTTGGGGGGCACCTCTAGCTCCTGGCCCCTAGGCAGCATAGTGGATGAAGCCATACCAGTGAGGCTGATCCTGAACCAGTATCCTGTCAGGAACCAGTGCAGCTTGTACGGTACATTTCGCTGGTACTATGTAGGAGGAAACAGGTAACAATTTGTAACTTAACTGTGACCTCTGAAATTTCAGCAAGAAGTCAAGCCAGATCATGCAGACTGAACATTATTAATTATAGCAAATAGTGAATGTTGGATTTATTTACTGTCATTCTCTTTGGAAGTTTGCTGGACAATTGAGTAGTTCTGATTCATCCAGTCGCCAGACATTCATACGAAGGGATATAGTAACTTTTTGGACTACCTTCACCTGTGGAAAAAATTTGTTTTTGGAAATGAACATTCTGTGGATTGGAAGTTGCCGGATATGCTCTTCTGGATAGATTATCTAGAAATTTCAGGAACATTGTTGTGTTATACATTAGGGACAGTTAATTTGTTCTGATGTGGAATTTTGCTGGATTGCAATTAATTAGCATTTAGTTTACCATTTTGTTGTGATTTTGCATTAGCAAGGATGATATGGATATTTGACATTAGTGTATATGTCATTAATTCCAGTTTTTTACTCTGATAGGTGCTAGAAAACTGAGGATTCTTAGTTAAAATTTTTCTGGAAGATTGCCATTTGCTGTTATAACTTATTTAACTAAAAAGTACAGTAATTATTCTGGACTGTATTAGGTGCCAGTATGGTTGGATTATTTTGAGTGGATTGGATATTGCTAATATTGTTTTTTTTTGTTTTATTATAGATTATTGGTTCCATGTCTGAGTTTTTCCAGAAAGAGTCATGTTACTATGGAAGAGGTTAGGCTTTGTCATGCAGTGCATTGGAAATGTACCAGAAGCCCTGGGAGATTAAGGCTGCAGTGGAGATTCTCTTAAGCATAATGTTTTATAGATATATAGTTCTTGTGCAGCAATTAGTGAATGTATTTTTTTTTCCTCTGTTTATTTTTTGTATAACGGATTTATTAGTAGTTAATTAGGATGAATGATAAATCATGTAGCCTTGAATAAGGTGACATTACTGATGATGACTTATTAATAGCCAATTGTTATGGCATTTACCATGTTCAAATTGGTTAATTATCTTTGATGTGACAGCATTGGCTTGGATGTGACATTATTACCACGGATGTGATGTTATGAGGAGATTACACAAGCAGGTGTGGTTCTCTGATTGGGTACCTAGGCCGGAACATGCAGATTCCATGTGACGAGCCTAAGGTGAAATTACCAGAGGGGGTCTTTTTTCTTTTAAGGACCTAGATATTACATTGTTTTGTTGCGCGTACATATGGTACGTGGCACAGTCCCTTTGGGGATAAATAAAAGGTGGATTAGCCTGATACCAAAGTTTTGCCTGTTCTGCATATGTTAATGGATAATTACATATGTTAAGAATGGATGATTATATATGATACCAAAGTTTTGCCTGTTCTGCATATGTTAATGGATAATTACATATGTTAAGAATGGATGATTATATATGATACTAAAGATTTGCCTATTCTGCATATGTTTAATGGATGATTACATATGTTAAGAATGGATGATTATATATGATACCTAAAGATTTGCCTATTCGGCATATGTTTAATGGATATTTACATATGTTTAAGAATGGATGATTAATAATTGTAACCCAGATGAACCTATTCTGCGTATGTACAGCATATAGCTGCATTTGTCAGTGATAGCAGATTATTTATGGTACCAGAGTTTACCTATTCTATGTATGTGTATTGAGGAATCACACATAATAGAAATAGATGATTGTATATGAAGTGGACATGGGCTGAGTATAGCCGAAAGTCACACGAACAGTTCATGGGTATAGTCAGAGTATGAAGTTCTATGTTGAGAGTCGATTATTATCTTTGAATTAGCCTGGAGTTATAATTTAAATAGGTACATTGGTTTTTTTTTGGAAAGTTTTGACAGGCAAACCTCTACCTTTTGGGATGGGGGAATATTATAGCAGTACAGGCCAGGGGTTATACCCAGGATTGGTATTTAGGAAATAATTACTAGAGTGAGTACCCTTGTTTGAGAGGTAGGTTGGTTGAGACCATTGAGTGGGGGTCTTTGGAAAAGCGTGCAGCATGGAGAAAACTGAGTGGGTAGGAATAGTATAAATACCACTCACGATTAGTCTAAAGGCAAGAGCCTTACTTGTTTTGTGTGGCAAGAGCCTTACTTGTTTTATTGTAGGAAAAATTTTTGTCGTTTTGATGTAGATGGAATCTCGTTTAGGAAGAGTTTCTAGCAGTGGAAAATTTGTTGGTAGTGGAGGAATTAGGTTTCTTGATCGCTGAGGTTTTAGGTGGAATGTTGTGAGTATGATTTCATGTGTATAGGACTTATTGTAAGGCGGATTGCCTTTTACTCATTTTCCTGTTATGTCCATGTTGCGGACAGTCTCATGCGCCAGATATAGGATGGGTTGTTATGGAGATTGCATATGTTATACGTTACTACTCATAGCGTTGAATATACACATAAGAGTAGGTAGTTATTTGAATATTGTACACCTTGGTGCACCTTGTGGGTAGAATTAGGGTTGTGTTGGATAGGGATTAGTTTGATTAATTTTTTTTGAGAGTTTTCTGTAAAAGTTAGTAATATTTTGTTGGAGATATTTGATGGCCAAATATCTACCTTTAGGGGGTGGGGAGATATTCTGTAACAGAATAGCAATTCTGTTCAGAGATTATTTGTGTAGTGCTAAAAATTGTGTTTGCGTAGACCACAACTAATGTCGTTAGGAAGGCCCGTGTGCAAAAAGTCGTTAAAAAGGTCCGTGTGAAAAAGCCGGTCGTTAGGCAGTCTTTGAGTGAACGTTGAAGGGGAAGGACGTGTTTGGGCGAACGAGAATGGGGTAGAGCGAGTCTTGTTGTCAGAATTAGTTTAGTTTGTTTTTTCTGTGTGGCTGCAGTCCTTGGTAAGCCTGTAAGTATGGTTTTTGGTATGAATAAATCATTGTAAGGTTTTCCTTGCCCATGTGGCGTAGATATTTCACGCCGGGCATTTGTTGCTGTGAATTTCTGTAATAAATGTGTGTTGTCTGATGATAAACTACACCAAATCGGCTTTGTGGAAATTCTCATTGTTGACCAGTTTGTTTTGGTCGGAAGACTGCCAAGTTATGTTCAAGTTGTTGTATTCGTACTAATTTTGTGGAGTGGAAAGCCTGGGTGTCTTGTTGTATTTTCTTAGTGTATAATACAGAAAAATTAGGTGATGGTTAGAACACCAGCAACAAGAAGAAACTTATAAGTTGAAACTGCACTCCACAAGAAGAATCAATCAAACCAGTAGTCTCCTTGTAGGGAGAATCCTGCTTCAAGATGTTAGTGTCATGTGAGAGAGAAGGACAGGGCGCAGATGTTAGTGTCATGTGAGAGAGAAGAACATGGCCCAGATGTTAGTGTCATGTGAGAGAGAAGAACATGGCGCAGATGTTAGTGTCATGTGAGAGAGAAGAACAGGGCGCAGATGTTAGTGTCATGAGAGGGAAGAACAGGGCGCAGATGTTAGTTTCTTCTGCAAAGAAGAGAGAAATCTGCAGATTTTCATCGCAGAATGAATAGGCAGTGTTGTGTCATTTGTGTTTCACGTGTGTGTGTCAATCAAAGTCAGATATGACTGGGTCCTGATGAGTTTATCGTTCATGGGGCATCGTTCCACTATTCTCCATGTTTGTGCCATCTTTAAAACGAAGGTTTTCTGCTGTTTCGACGATCCTTGTATATGCCTGTGTTATTCATCATCATCATCAGGTGCCGTGCCGACTGGCGTTGGCTATTATGCTTCTCCAGAGTACACGATCCTTCATGCAGGCCATCAGCTCAGTTGGTAATCTCCTATCACACCATCCCGTCAGACTGTCCAGTATCATTTCTCTTGGTCTTCCTCTTGATCTTCTTTCTTCTATTTTTCCTGTTGTTATATTTTCAATGCCCCCTCTTCTCATTGCATGTCCTATGAAAGTACATTGTCTCTCTCTTATCTTTTTGACAAGATTTTTTTTTCTCTCCAGTTCTTCTCATACATTCTTCATTAGTTATTTTTGCTGTCCAGGGGATTCGCAACATTCTTCTTATAAACCACATTTCTGCTGCTTCCAATGATTTTTGTGCAGACTTGCCTATTGTCCATGATTCACTTCCATATAACAAGATAGATTCAATATAGCATTGTAGGACTCGTTTTCTAACATTTATTGATAAGGATGTGTTGGGTAATATGTTTCTCATTCTCTGAAATGCACTTTGCTTGGCCTATTCTCTGTGTTCTTGCTGGTGATTATAATTTTAAATGTTTGTCTGAGTGTCGTCAAAAATCAAATTATCAAATCGTAAACATTTCCTGAAATTTTAATTATCATTTTTATGTAGAAACGTTATAACAGTACATTCCTAATGGTGTGTGCCAACCAAAAACCCTATGACAAATCTGCTTTACAGTGGATTTCTTCACAAATTCAACGAAAATTTGACTTTATCACTCCCGTTTTTACACTACATATTCATTACTGTTAAATGTGTTTAATTTCTGTATATGTATGTATGTGTGTATGTATGTATGTATGATATGTATGTATATATGTATGTATGTTTGTATGTATGTATGTGTGTAAATATGTATGAATGTATGTATTCATGCATATATATATATATATATATATATATATAACATTGATGGAAAGATCAATAGAAGTAAAGACGGACCTATACTTATGCTTCATAGACTACTGTAAAGCATATGATAAAGTGAGACACAGAAATTATAAGAATGCTGGAAGACATCAACATAGATGGGAAAGATCTGAAACACGTAAAAAACATATACTGGCAGCAATCAGCAGCAATGAAGGTTTGGAATCAAATAGGAGCATTCCAAGACATAAAATTGGGAGTGAGACAAGGATGTGTTCTATCTCTTGACCTCTTTTCCTTGTACAGCAAAAACATAATGAGAAATATAGAGATTTTGCTAGGAATATCAATTGGCGGGTACAATATTAACAACTTAAGATATGCAGACGACACAGTTCTGATTGCTAAAAGTGAAGGGGAGCTACAGGCTCTTCTGGACATCGTGGTTCGTGAAAGTAAAAGTAAAGGTCTCAGCCTGAATAAAAAGAATACTGAAGTGATGGTCATCTCTTAGAAAAGAATTCCACCAAAATGTAGCATAACCATCGATTGCAAAGAACTGAAACAAGTTGATAGATTCAAGTACTTAGGAACAATTATAGTAGCTGATGGGAAATGTCGCAACGAAATAAAAAGCAGACGCGATCAAGCCATGTCAACAGTCCAGAAATTTAGACACATCTTTTGCAACAGATCCATATCAATGGAAACAAGTTTCCGTGTACTTAAATGTTACACTGAGCGTTTTTTGTTTTATAGATGTGAAGCATGGTCCATGAATAAGAGAGTACAGCGAGAAATGGAGGTCATTTCAATGTAATTCATAAGAAGGATGTTGAAGGTACCATGGACAGCTAAGAAAACCAACGAAGATGTCTTAAGAAATGCAGGAGTTAAAACGCAAATTACAGCAAAGATCAGAGGCAGACAAGCGAGATTTGTAGGACATTTTCTGAGAAGAGGAAAATTGGAACACACTGTGGCAACTGGAAAAACTGAGGGAAGAAGAGACAGAGGAAGACAGAGAGAGAAGTTACTGGATGGGCTGTCAGTGTGGTTATAAAGAAAGTCACTGGCGGATCTCATAATCAATGCAAAAGACAGGAAATTAGGGAGAGAAATGATGGCCTACGTCACGTGGCACGGCACTTCATGTTTGTATGTATGTATGTATATATGTATTTATGTATGTATGTATGTATATGTATGTATGTACGCATGTATGTGTGTATGTATGTATGTTTATAAGTGTGTATGTATGTGTGTATGTATTTATTATGAAAGTATGTAAATATGTATGAATGTATGTACGTATGTATGTATGTGTGTATGTTCATTTATGTATTTCTAAGTAAGTTTATTTGAAAGTATAAATGTCTATGAATGTATATATGTATGTATGTATGGAAGAACCCTACATATATATATATATATTATATATATATATATATATATATAAGTATATATATATAAGTTTGTCCTTATGTATATTTATACCTATTTATGTATGCAGTATGCATCTGTCTGTCCCCCCGTCCGTAAGTCCATCCAACCGACCGTTAGTCCATCCATCCATATGTTCGTCCATCCATTTGTCCGTCCATCCATCTATCCGTCCATCCATCTGTCCGTCCATCCATTCATATATCTACTTGCTTGCGTCTGTCTGTTCAAGTGTCTAACTAGTACTGATTGTTTATATAAATGATAAAAGGGTTGTATTTTATTATTAACAATAATGATATATCTCATAACTATAAACAGTTAAGAAGAGAAATGTGAGATTGAAATATTAGTACAGTTTTCTCCAACTCTGTATCTAGAATTTTAAATAATAAAGCACATATGTTTATTCTGATAAATGTATCATCATCATCATGTGCCGTGCCGAATGGCGTTGGCTATTATGCTTCTTAAGAGTACTCGATCCTTCATGCAGGCCATCAGTTCAATTGGTGATCTCCTCTCACACCATCCCGTCAGACTGTCCAGAATCATTTCTCTTGGTCTTCCTCTTGATCTTCTTTCTTCTATTTTTCCTGTTGTTATATTTTCAATGCCCCCTCTTCTCATTGCATGTCCTATGAAAGTACATTGTCTCTCTCTTATCTTTCTGACAAGGTTTTTTGTCTCTCCAGCTCTTCTCATACATTCTTCATTAGTTATTTTTCCTGTCCAAGGGATTCGCACCATTCTTCTAATAAACGACATTTCTGCTGCTTCAAATGATTTTTGTCCAGACTTGCCTATTGTCCATGATTCACTTCCATATAACAAGATAGGTTCAATATAGCATTTTAGGACTCTTTTCTAACATTCATTGATAAAGATGTGTTAGCTAATATGTTTCTCATTCTCTGAAATGCACTCTTTGCTTGGCCTATTCTGTTCCTAATTTCTGTTCTGCATTTTCCATCTGAAGTTATTACTGCTCAAATGTATTTGAATTTCTCCACTTGCTTTAGAATAGTTCCGTTTAGTTTAATACTGTATGCTGGTGGATTCTGTTTCTTAGATATAACCATAGTCTATGTCTTTTTGATGTTCAAAGTAAGGCCTTTCTGTTCACTTTCTTTGGCGACTTTATCCAAGAGATTCTGCAGGTCTTGTTGGTTCTCAGCTATCAGTACTGTGTCGTCAGCATACCGAAGGTTGTTTATATTGTATCCTCCAATTTTTATGCCTGGTTCTGTGATGATTGTTCTTAGAATATTCTCGCTATACAGGGGAAAAAAGTCTGGAGATAGTACACATCCTTGTCGCACCCCTTATTTTATCGGTTTTTTTTCCAATCCTATTTTCAACTCGAACTGCTGCTTCCTGCTGCCAGTATAGATGTTTTACAATCCTCAGGTCTTTGCCGTCTATATTGATGTCTTAATAATTTCATTATGTTTCACTTTTATCAAATACCTTGGTGTAATCAATGAAGCATAAGTAGAGATCTTTCTGTACTTCTAAAGTTCTTTCCACCCCTACCCTCACGTCAGCCTCAGACGGTCAGACGAGCTGATACGAGCGTCAGCAACGTCAGGATTCTTCCTCCGTCGCACAGCTCATTGGAAGAGCTCAACACACAAGCACGTTCCATGCAACATACTCAAAGAAATCTGGAGCTGCAGTATTTGTTGCAGTTTAGCCCTGCAGCCTTGAGTCATGCCTATATGTTATCTCTGCATAATTCACATGGCATGGTACCTTACAGACACCACATGCCTTAAACTGATGGCAGTATCATCGTAATCCATCACAAACTGAAACCTTCAACCCGCAATGTCGAAAAAGAATTATTACTCAGCAAGACATAGTGACTGATATCTTCTTTCTTAAGTTTATTTAGAATTCTTTACGTTTTATTATTGCATTTTATTTCTTGCCCCTTTTCTTTTGTATCTATTTTTCTAACTCTTGTCAACTTTCTATAGGTCGTTGCAGTTTGTGAGTTGTCTCTGTGTGTGTGTTTGAACTATATACTTAATTACTCAACTTGTTAGTGAATTCATATTTCAGCGCTTAATTATTCAGTAGTTAGACGCGTCTCTCTTTCAGCTTCCAGTTATTTCAGCTAGTGAGTTGTGTACCAGTTGAAAGTTTAATATACAGAGTGTGTCTCTGTGTAGTATTTAAAAGTTTATTTACTTCAGTATTAGGTATCATAATAGGAATTATTTTCAAACCAGTAACAGGAGACAGGAAAATAGAATGACCCCACCTACTGAAAAATGGTTACATAAGGAAGGACTTCGATTAGGCCATCTGAATGTATATCACCTATTAGGTAAAATTCCTGAAGTAACACACATATTACATCAAAATTTCCACATTTTTGGCTTCTCTGAAAGCCGTTTAAATAGGAACATAACCGATGAAGATATTAGAATTAACGGTTTTAACCTGATCCGGCGTGACTCAACCAGGAAACTAGAAACAGGTCTAGTAATGTATGTCTCCACAACTATCCAGTTTAGTCGTAGAGAAGACCTCGAAATCATCAGAGGTAGAGTGTATTTGGGTGGAAGTTAAAATGACAAACCAGAGTCCATTAATTATTGGACTTTTGTACTGTAATCCAAATGCATCATCTCTGTGGTACGATCACTTCACGACTATGATGGATGAGGTTTCAACCTTTAGGTTCAAAGATATTATCATTCTTGGAGATTTCAACATAGATCTAACACAATCAAATCTAACTTGGAGCAGTATTATATTATCCTATAATCTTTGCCAAATTGTCACCAAACCTACCAGAGTAACAGAAGTATCATCCACATTATTAGATCATATATATGTAGCCCAACCAGAAAACATCATTGAATGTAACATCCCTCATACTTCGTTAAGTGATCATTACCCAGTCTGCTGTACGTGGACAAGAAAGGGGTATAAACTTCCTAAACACAATCACATCAGTATGAAATTTAGGAGCTTCAGAAAATTTAACCTAGAATTATTCCTTAATGATTTGCAAGAATCTTCACTTACACACGTGTACCAACTAACTGACCCTGATGAGGCAATATAATATTGGCTAAAGATCTTCAGAGATATATTAGACAAACATGTCCCCATGAAAGAGGTGAGAGTAAAACACCAGACGAAGTCACTTTGGATAACACCTGAAATACTACAATTCATGATAGAACGTGATCGGGCGCACAAAATCAAGGACTTTATGACCTACCGTTCACTCAGAAACAAAGTTCAATACTTAATAAGACAAGAGAAAAAAAATTATTTCAGGAATCTAATACAGAATAAATCAGACAGTAAATCAATTTGGAAAGCCATAAATACCCTATCAAATAAAAGAAAAGAATTTGATTCTCAAGCCATCAATCGTGCATACACTAGCGCACATATCAGTACACATTTCAGAGAAGAAATCAACGTTCTAAAATCATCAATATCAGCTCCTGTATGCGACTTACATGAACTACAAACATTCCTGGACAGCAGATGTACTGATTTTAAACAGTTACACATTCCATTCTTAACAGTCAGTGAAGTTCACAGTTATCTCTTAACCTTAAAAAACAACAATACAGCTGGGCTTGATGATATTAGTAATAAGATCTTACGTTATGCTGCACCTGTCATTTCACATACGCTAACATATATTTACAACCAGTGCATTGCAAAATGCTATTTCCCTGAGGCTTTTAAAACTGCTAAGGTGTATCCTCGCTTTAAATCTGGCTCATCCAACAATCTTATCAACTATATACCAATATCCATTTTATCGTCATTATCAAAACCACTCGAAAAACACATACACAAAATAACTCTACGACACATGCAAGAGAACAATTTACTCATAGACAGTCAGTCAGGCTTTAGACCCAATCATTCCTGCCACACAGCTCTTACCAAAATGACAGAAAACTGGTTAGTAAACATAAATGACGACAGACTATGTGGTGCCATCTTTGTCGACTTTAAAAAGGCATTTGATATGATTGACCACGATATTCTTGTAAGAAAAATAAAGACTTATAGACTGCACCCTGACCTAATAAAATTAATTGCATCGTTTCTTTCAATTGACAACAGGTAGTATTCTTCAACAATTCTCTATCAAATTCTGCTAAAGTTGACACTGGTGTTCCGCAAGTTCTATTCTAGGCCCGTTGCTCTTTGCTATCTATATCAATGATCTTCCACTTCATCTTAAACACTCTTCTTGTGACCTTTTTGCCGATGATTGCACAGTCTACACCAGTGACTACGATTGTGTTAATCTAGAATCAACTCTTCAGGTCGAGTTATACAATTTAATTGGATGGAGCAAAAATAATGGCATGATTATAAACACCGATAAAACAAAATCAATGCTCATAACAACAAGACAGAAACTACAAAACGCAACAAAAACAACACTTCGGCTCTGTACAGAAACATCACAGATAGAAAACGTTAGCGAGCACAAAACACTAGGTCTTATTATTGACCAACATCTGACCTGGAACTCTCATGTTAAATGTCTAACAAAACTCATCGCACAAAAAGTATACCAATTAACTAAAATTAAGCACTTCATAGATCAAGACACTAGGAAGACATACTACATAGCTCATATACAAACACATTTAGACTATTGCTCAACAGTTTGGGATGGTTGCTCAGTGTCAAATACAAAGAGGCTTTGCTCTCTCCAAAAGCGAGCAGTAAAGCTCATTAGTGACAAAGATCAAGCACAAACAACTAATCATCACAAACGTATCAAAATACTACCCCTTAAGAACAGGTTCCTCTTCAACAAAGCCAAGTTAGTACATCAGATTCTTTCACGGCATGCCCCGCCTTATCTATGGAACCTGTTTAAATTTAGCCCAAAGTGCAGCCAACGCTTGAACAACATATGACTTCCAAAACCTAGACTTGATCTTTACAAGAAAAGCTTTAGTTATTCTGCTGCTCATCTTTGGAATACCCTCCCATCCTATATAAAAAATATAAATTATACTCCTTCCTACAACTACAAGCTTTCCCAGTATCTATTTGATGTCGACTACATGCCTCCATGAATTATAAAACTTAAAAGTTATCTTAAGCTGCTCTTACAGACACCGAATACAATTAATTGTTTTCTGTATAGTCCCGAAAATTTTGTTTTGTAGATAGTCATTTATAATGTATGTAGTTACTTCTATACTGAATGAATGTTTAAGAGTGAAATGGAAATGTTATATTTTATTTTATGTCTCTCAGCTTCAATGTTAGTTATATTTGTTATATGAACAGCATATTTGTAGAATGTCTGGAATAGAGTGAAAGATGTATGATAAAGGGCAGAATGTCAGACGGGCTTGCGTTCCCAATTCTTAACCCTTTTGACATAAAGATCAATCAATCAATCAATCTGTTAGTGTTCGTAAAGCATAAATAGCATTGTGTGTTCCCTTTCCTTCAACAAATCCAAACTGTTCATCTGCTATTTCCATTTTTATCTTTTTCCTTGTTCTTCTCATAATTATGCTCAGAAGTAGCTTCGTTATGTGACATGAGAGGATGATAGTCCGGTGGTCGTCACATTCCTTTGCACTTGTTTTCTTTGGAAGTGCTATAAACGTGGATTTAATCAGGTCACTGGGAGTATAACCATTGTTGTAAATGTCATTCTGTAACTTGGTTATTATTTTTATTCCTGTCTCCTCTAGTGCCTCTATTTCTTCTATTGTTATATTATCAGGCCCAGTCGCTTTTCCTTTCTTCATGTGTTTGATGGCATCTATGATTTCATCTTGAAGTATTGGTGGTCCCTCACAGTTTTCAGTATCTGGTGTTAATTCTGGTCTTTCTCCTCCATATAGCTCACTGATATACTCTGTCCACATGTCCACAATGTCTTCTTTTCCCATTAACATTTTACCTTCTTTTGATTTCAGGCATCCTGTGGTATATTTTGTTTTCCTGCCTGTGAGTTCATTAATTCGTTTATGCATGTTTTTGCTGTCTTTAATATGAGAGTCCTCTATCTGTCTGCACTGTTCATTTAACCACACTTCTTTTGCTTCTCTGCATTTGCGTCTTATTTCTTTATTTATCTTGCTATATTTTTCTTGGTTATTTTTTACTCTTCCTCCTCTTGTCCATCAGTCCTAAGATGTTGTCTGTCATCCATTTATTTTTAGAGGCTTCTTTTTTTAGTGGTATTATCTCCTTAACAGTTTGGTGGATAGAATCTCTTAACATTGCCCATTGTTCATCAATACTATTTATCTTTGCTATTGCATTGTATCTATTTGTTATAATAACTTTGTATTGTTCTCGCAGTTCTTGGTCATTTTTAAGAAGTTCTGTATTCAGTTTGATGTTTCTCACTTTTCTGCCTGCTTGTATACATTTACAAATAGTTTTCAGTATCGATCATGTGCATGTCCCTTGCGGAACTTTGCCTCCCTAACAGCTCTCTTCTAGGCCTCTCGGTTGTAAGCAAGATGCCCTGCTGCTGATAAGTCCATTCGCAGATTATCAACGATTTCTTGCAGCCATCTTCGTCTGGGTCTTCCTCTCTTTCTTTTTTTCCTTTTAAGTACCCTTTCAAGATGGTATTCTCTAAATTCTCATGACGTTTAATATGTCCAAAATGTGTTCAATATTTACGTTTTCTCTGTTTAATCTTCTTTACTAGCCAACCTTCTCCAACATTAAGTTCTTGTAATATGAATATCCGGTTAGTGGGATAGGGGTATCACCTATCAAAGGAGAAGTAAGAGGACTCCTTACCTCCGTCTGTCTACGGGACACCCTGGGCAAGGTGGATTACCCTATAGCCCCCCCCCAATCATGATGAGGTAAAGCCATGGGAGCAGATGTATCTACTTACATACATATTGTCAACAAATAATGTTGGTTATGGTCACCATTCTATGATGGTAGACAGATGATCTCAATGTAGGGACAATGGCTGCGATCACAGACTAGTACAGCCACTGCCTGGAAGGAAAGCAATGGCAAGCTACCTTCTGGAAATATACCAAGAGACCCAAACAGCAACATGGAAAGTCAGATAGGAAAAAGATCTGGTGGCGAGTCCTCCAGGTCAGATAGATCTAATTTTAGCACTGGTGAAGAGCATGAGACAGGTCAGTACTAGTAATTGTGATGACAGACAAAATTATGACGGTGTTACTAAGGAAAACCACAGCATCAAACTAAACAGAAAATTAAGAGTAGGAACATGGAATATAAGAAGTATGTGTGAGGGAAAGTATAAAATAATAAGTGGCGAGATGAAAAGAACGAGGATACACATTTTTGGAATCTGCAAACATCGATGGAAAGGATCAGGACACTTCAAGAGCGAGAATGATAATTCTTTGTTGGAGAATTAGAAGGAAAGAACGGAGTGGTTTTTTACTAGGACAAATCAACATCAAAACTGTTATTAGGTTACATTCCAGTAAGTGACAGAATCTTCACAATCAGACATAATGGCACTCCTGGAAATGTAACAATCATCCAGATATATGCACCTACATCAGCAGAAGAAGAAGAGGATGTAGAAGACACTGCAAACGACGATAGACCAGGTACGAAAAAATAATATTGTATTAATAATGGAGGATTTTAATGCAAAGATTGGTACAGAAAGAGCAGAAGAAGACGGCTAAATTTTTGGAGAAATTTTGTATAGGACATAAAAATGAGGCAGGTGACAATCTAATGGCGTTGTGCATGGAAAATGAGCTAATGATCTCTAACACACTTTTTAGACAACATCTAAGAAGACTTTACAGATGGACATCACCTGATGGGAAAACCAAGAATCAAATAGATTACATTTTAGTGCAGAGAAGGTGGAGGTCAAGCATAACATCAGCAAAATACTAGGTTCTGATTGTGACACGGACCATGAGTTATTAATAGCAGACATGAAGATAAAGATAAAAAAGACAGTTACTGGATCAAGACCACTCCGTTTTGATCTTACAAAAATACCAGCACAATATAGTATAGAAGTGAAGAACCGTTTCGAGATACTGATGGCTGTAAAGGAGGAGATGACATCAGATGAATTGGCTACGCAGGCCAAACATATCTTAGTAACAACAACTAAAGATATGGTTCCATTATAGAAAACATAAAAGAATGGATGGATTACAGCAGGCACACTAGAACTGATAAAACAACATAGAGAAATGAAGACGAAATGGAAAGTGACAAATAACAACAAAGAGGAATACAAATATTTAACAAAATAAATAATAAGAAACATAAGAAAAGACAAAAAACAATACATACAAGATTGTTGTGAAAGAATAGAAGGACATCAGAAGTGTGGATGAGATAGTGAAATGTTTAAAGAAATGAAGACATTGACGAGAAATGTCACACCTAAGCTAAATGTAATGTGTGGTGAGGTGGGGAATACCTTGACAGATACAGAAAATATAATGAGGAAAGTTAGAGAATATGTAGACAAAGAATGTTACGATGCCATAACAATTGGAGCTTATGAAATACCAGAGATTAGATATACTAATGACACAGTGTTACTGTCCACAACACAAAAAGGAATGAAAAAATAATTATGTCAGTTCGTAATAACAGCGAAGAGTAAATCATCTATCTTAATGCGAAGAAAACTAAATTAATAATAAATGACACAGCAAATAAGGCAGCTAAAATATGTATCAATGAGAAACAATTGGAAGAGTTGGAGAGTTATAAATACCTTGGATCACAATTAATTAATAATGGAGATACAATGAGGGAAACTAAAAGGACATCTATCGCTCTTTAGAAAATACAAAAACTAAAGAATCTGTGGAGAGGAATGGTCAGAACTAAAAAGAATCAGATTTTTAAGGCATTCATCTTTCCTATTACAAGATGTGCGTGTGAGATCTGGACACTTGACAAAACAGCTGAGACATTCATAAATATCTCTGAGTGTAAATGCTACAAAAGAGTTCTTCAAATATAGTGGACACAAAACAGAACAAATATGTCCATACTACAAGAACTTAATATTCAAGAAGTTTGGCTAATAAAGAGGACTAAACAGAGAAAACTTAAATATTTTGGACACATAAAAAGACATGAGAATTTAGAGAAGACCACCATAATTGGAAAAAGAAAGAAAGGAAGACCAAGGCAAAGATGGCTGCAAAACAGTGTTGATGATCTGTGAATGGATGCAACAACAGCAGGTCATCTTGCTTACAACCGAGAGACCTAGAGGACATGCAAATGACTGACCCACTGAATATGGATATCTTTGTTCTTTTTTTACCATGATATTTAAAGAACAGTTCTAAGCATTTAGCTTAAAAGGCATTTATGTGTTTCTCAGCTGTTTGTTAAGTGCCCAGATCTCACTAATAGTATTACTTTGTGTTTAATATCTGCTTTCTTAAATGGAGCAAAATTTATCTTTTATGTTCCAAAATAAAATTCTTACAGCCTATATGAATTTTTGTGAAGTAACCACAAATAATTAGTAAAGATTTTAGTGTAATTATGTTGCAGTTTCTTACACGAACCTAGAATATAAACAATGAAACATTATTTTAAACATATACTGAAATGTTCTTCTGAAGAATAGTTTATTAGTCTGATGAAAATTCCCTACCTTATTACTTCTTTTAATACCGCAAGTAATCAGATACTAAGTCGCATGTATGTGTTATGCATTATTCCTCGTGTGCTTGCAGGTATGCAATATCTATCTATTTATCTGTACGTCATTATGTTTGTATGTCAATATGTTTGTATGTCATTATGTTTGCATGTCCGTTTGTCCGACCGTCGTTTCGTTGGTCTTGTTCTTACGAGATATAGAAATAACGGAACAACATGGCACAAAAAACTATAGCAGCAGAGTCACAACACTTGAGAACTTACATACATGGAACTTACATACATCAAACTTACATACATGAAATTTACATACATCAAACATATATACATGAAACTTACATACACGAAACTTACATACATGAAATTTACATACATTAAACTTATATACATGAACTTACATACATTAAACTTACATACATGAAACTCACACAAATTAAACTTAAATATATGAAACTTACATACATGAAACTTACATACATGAAACTTACATACATGAAACTTACATACATGAAACTTACATATACGAAAATTACATATATGTAACTTACATACATGAAACTTACATACACAAACTTACATACATGAAACTTACATACATTAAACTTACATACATGAAGTTACATACATTACACTTACATACATGAAAATTACATATATGAAACTTACATATATGAAACTTACATACATGAAACTTACATTAAACTTACATATATGAAACTTACATACTTGAAACTTACATACATGAAACTTACATATATGAAACATACATACATGATACAGTGTATCCAAATGTTTTAAAAAATATAACTGACAATTCAAAACGAAAAGTAGCTCTATTGGTCATGAAAGTGTCAAGTTAACAAGTAGCTCTGGATGTTTTGAATGCATTATGAATACACCTTTAGTTACGAAAAGATTAAATTTTATTAAATCAAATACTTACCAGCTATGTTTTTTTAAAATAAATGGGCAAACACTTTAAAACGGCATTAATTAAATTATTTCTAAACTTCCCGTAACACGAACTGAACTGTAATTCTGATATATGTATATACACACGTTTGTATGTGAAATCTGTAGTGGTGTAGACATGTGAAGGCACTAACACTTCACAATCTCCTGGTATGCAAATGTCACGGGACAAAGAGAGGTGGATGTTTGTAGATATGTAATGTAAATATGTACATACACTTATCTGTCTAACTATATCTGTCTGTCTGTCTAGAATAAGCTATTACATGCTCATGGTCAGTTCAATGTATAAAGAGAACTAATCATTGAACATAAATTACATAGTTTAAAGTATATAAAACATATTAAGCATTTAGTACTGTACGTATGTGTGTGTTTGCATATATCTATGGATGTATCTGTACATCTATGTCTGCCTTTCTATTTCTTCTTTCAGCCTGATCCTGCTGGATTTAATCCTATTCTTATGTTTCCCTGCTCTCCTTTTCCTCTTAATTCACCCACGATGATCCCTTTCTCTCCCCCACTATTGTCTGGTGGACAATACAAAAAGTCAGGAAAGAGTTGGCAGCGGTTGGGTTAATGGCTGCAACAAACTTTACACAGTGCACTCTCTTCTTGCTGATGCAGGCGCTGCTGCTGTCACTATTGAAGTATGGTCTTGGCCTACTCACCCTGTCCAGTGCACAGCTAAACAGACCAGAGAAAGTACAGAACGAGGCAGTGAGAGTGGTCTTGGGATGCACCAGGGATACTCCGGTAGTGGTCGAGCGCTTTCTCCTTGATATGTTGAGTGTGAGGTCACACAGGTATGCTCAGGTGAAGGCATACATCAGGGTTGCTGGCATACATCAGGGTTGCTGACATACATCAGGGTTGCTGGCATACATCAGGGTTGCTAGCATACATCAGGGTTGCTGGCATACATCAGGGTTGCTGGCATGAAAGACCATCCTCTCCATAATGAGCTGGGGTTTATAAAGGGAGGACACATCAAACGAGGAAGATCTTGGATGGCTGAGGCGGAGGATACAATAAAGCCAGTCTGCAGTCTAGATGAAGTGCCTAAAGCTGATGACTGGTTACGGGTACAGGAGCGACCGCATCTAACAAAGGTTATTATACAGAAGGGTCGCGAATGTAGAGACTGAGCACAGGGAGCAGCTGAGCTTTGAGCTCAAGACCTCATCCAGCATCACTGCGAGTCTTCCGACATGGTAATATATACAGATGACTGAGTGACTGGGAACAGCGGAAGTGGTTGGGGTTTTGTTGTCTACCGAAATGGAAGAGTAGTGGCACAGGGTTCGGGAAACTTTGAAGTCCTCACTTCAAGCATCAGAATGGAGACTGAGACTGTGTCGTTGACAATAGATTGGTTCGTTGCTCATGATGTGGTTAATGGTGTCATTGTGACGGGGCTGTGTCGGCGACAATAGATTGGTTAGTTGCTCATGATGTGGTTAATGGTGTCATTGTGACGGGGCTGTGTCGGAGACAAAAGATTGGCTACTTGCTCATGAAGTGGTTAATGGTATCATTGTGACGGGGCTGTGTCGGCGATAATAGATTGGTTGGTTGGTCATGATGTGGTTAATGGTGTCATTGTGACGGGGCTGTGTCGGCGACAAAAGATTGGTTGGTTGCTCATGATGTGGTTAATGGTATCATTGTGACGGGTTCACAGAGTCTGCTTCGTAATACTGGGAAGGAATTGCTTCGAAAAGAATGGGTTCATCTGTTAAGCCAATCAACTGTGACAAGCCTAGCGTGGCTTTACTGTCCAGGGCATGCTGGGGTACATGGATTGATGTGGCAGAAAAACTTGTTGGACAGGTTAAAATAAATGGCAGACAGACAATGATCAAGGGGGATATTAATAAAACTGTATTGGACAGACTGCAGGAAAATGAAGAGCGGGAATGGAAGAACAATGTAGATCTGAAGAGGTTGTTGGAGCTAGGACAAAGTAAAGATGCTGGCAGGAAATTCGTGTTTTGTGACAGAAAACCCATCGTAAAGAACCAAAATTTGACAGGAACTATCAGCAAACATTCTCTTGGATGAATGCTGCGGCATACAACGGGGCATATATAGGGTTGTCCTAAATTCAGTGAAGCGTGAGTCTGAATTTTGAACAGCTGAACCATTAAATAGTTGAACCGTTGAATAGTTTAACCATTGAACAGTTGAACCATTGAATAGTTGAACTGCTCTTTATCAATTTTTCTTTCAAACGTTTGCTTTGAGTTATAGAAAATGTGGCATCAATTTATTTGATTATTTGATATTCCTTCAGCTTTCCTAGCCATTAATGCTCATTGCTGTAGAATAAAGTTCTCGTCCATTCCTCTCTATCCTTAATCTTCTGTCACCGGTTGGTGATGCCAATTTTTGTGTGGTGCGTGTGTGTGTGTTTCTTTCACCTCTTGTGCATACATAATTATCATTTGTCTATTGTCTTGCATTCTTTCTACATGGCCCAACTAGCGTGGTCTATTCAGTTTCAAGACATTTATGATTAGTTGTGATTTACGTAAGCTGTTCAGTCTGATCTTCTTTCTAGCTCTCCAGTCTCCACTGTCGGTATTCTTTATGGGCCCAAAGATTCTTATTAATATATTGTTCTTAAAGACCTGTAATTGTTGTTCATCGATCTTTCTTGTACTGAATACTGTATGAAATGTATAAACTAGAGAAAAAGGTAGGAGCAGCTTATTACTTAACGACTACAAAGTTCTGACGTTTCGCCGTGGACCTTAATCTCACAAAAACACACAGGACGAAGAAACAGAGACGGGAGATAAAGTATACATTCAAATTTGTGTTATGTAAAAAGTAAGAACGGAAAAAATAGAACAAAATAAAATAAAATGAATGGGGCACTTTGCTGTGATTTATAAGAAACTATGGCTTGTGTTCAGAAATGCGTATGGTTTACTTGTATAGTTATATACTATACACTAAATATTTGTGTGTCTCTGAATATTTTTTACTAGATGAATGTAAGAGTTTATTACTTAATTAAATGTTTTATGAATTCATTTCAGGTGTATCTAGTACTAAACTGATAGTGAATGTCTGTGGTAGTTTAATGTTGACTCCTGAAATGTGTCTATTTAAATAGGACGAAACATTTAGTTATCCATCCCTCCCTCCATCCATCCATCCATCCATCCATCCATCCATCCATCCATCCATCCATCCATCTATCTAGACAAGAGGATAATTTGTGTTTTATTTTAAACTTTATTTATGCTTCTTATGTTTTTATATATGCTACGGTGGGGATACTCAACTCAGTATCCAGAGGCAGAGACGGTGGTAGTCGTTGATGTAGAGTGTCAGAAGACAATGTAGACAGAATAAGTAGTATGTCTAGGACTTGACAGTAGACTATGTAGACAGAATAAGTAGTATGTCTAGGACTTGACAGTAGACTATGTAGACAGAATAAGTAGTATGTCTAGGACTTGACAGTAGACAATGTAGACAGAATAAGTAGTATGTCTAGGACTTGACAGTAGACTATGTAGACAGAATAAGTAGTATGTCTAGGACTTGACAGTAGACTATGTAGACAGAATAAGTAGTATGTCTAGGACTTGACAGTAGACTATGTAGACAGAATAAGTAGTATGTCTAGGACTTGACAGTAGACTATGTAGACAGAATAAGCAGTATGTCTAGGACTTGACAGTAGACTATGTAGACAGAATAAGCAGTATGTCTAGGACTTGTCAGTAGACAATGTAGACAGAATAAGCAGTATGTCTAGGACTTGTCAGTAGACAATGTAGACAGAATAAGCAGTATGTCTAGGACTTGACAGTAGACAATGTAGACAGAATAAGCAGTATGTCTAGGACTTGACAGTAGACAATGTAGACAGAATAAGCAGTATGTCTAGGACTTGACAGTAGACAATGTAGACAGAATAAGCAGTATGTCTAGGACTTGACAGTAGACAATGTAGACAGAATAAGCAGTATGTCTAGGACTTGACAGTAGACAATGTAGATAGAATAAGTAGTAGGTCTAGGACTTGAAAGTAGACTATGTAGATACAATAACTACTAGGAGGGAGGAATTAACAGTAGATTATTTCGATATAATAAATAGTAGGAGGGAGGACTTGACAGTAGATTTTTTAGATATAATAAATAGTAGGAGGGAGGACTTGACAGTAGATTATTTAGATATAATAAATAGTAGGAGGAAGGACTTGACAGTAGATTATTTAGATCTAATACATAGTAGGAGGGAGGACTTGACAGTAGATTATTTAGATATAATAAATAGTAGGAGGGAGAACTTCACAGTAGATTATTTAGATATAATAAATAGTAGGAGGGAGGACTTGACAGTAGATTATTTCGATATAATAAATAGTAGGAGGGAGGACTTGACAGTAGATTTTTTAGATATAATAAATAGTAGGAGGGAGGACTTGACAGTAGATTATTTAGATATAATAAATAGTAGGAGGAAGGACTTGACAGTAGATTATTGAGATATAATACATAGTAGGAGGGAGGACTTGACAGTAGATTATTTAGATATAATAAATAGTAGGAGGGAGAACTTCACAGTAGATTATTTAGATATAATAAATAGTAGGAGGGAGGACTTGACAGTAGATTAGTTAGATATAATAAGTAGTAAGAGGGAGGACTTGACAGTAGATTATTTAGATATAATAAATAGTAGGAGGGAGGACTTGACAGTAGATTTTTAAGATGTAATAAATAGTAGGAGGGAGGACTTGACAGTAGATTATTTAGATATAATAAATAGTAGGAGGGAGGACTTGACAGTTGATTATTTATATATAATAAATAGTAGGAGGGAGGACTTGACAGTAGATTATTTAGATATAATAAATAGTAGGAGGGAGGACTTGACAGTAGATTAGTTAGATATAATAAGTAGTAGGAGGGAGGACTTGACAGTAGATTATTTAGATATAATAAATAGTAGGAGGGAGAACTTGACAGTAGATTATTTAGATATAATAAATAGTAGGAGAGAGGACCTGACAGTAGATTATTTAGATAGAATATGCAGTAGGACTAGGACTTGACTGTAAACTATGTAGATAGAATAAGTAGTATTATTGGAGGACTTGACAGTAGATTATTTAAATAGAATATGTAGTAGGACTATGACTTGACGGTAGACTATGTAGATAGGACAAATAGTAGGGCTATGAGATGACCGTCGGCTATGTAGATAGGACAAATAGTAGGGCTTTGACATGACGGTAGGCTATGTAGATAGACCAAATAGTAGGGTTATGACATGACAGTAGACTATGTAGATAGACCAAATAGTAGGACTATGACTTGACGGTAGACTATGTAAATAGGACAAATAGTAGGGCTATGACATGACGGTAGACTATGTAGATAGACCAAATAGTAGGGCTATGACATGACAGTAGACTATGTAGATAGGACAAATAGTAGGACTATGACATGACGGTAGACTATGTAGATAGACCAAATAGTAGGGCTATGACATGACGGTAGACTATGTAGATAGGACAAATAGTAGGGCTATGACATGACGGTAGACTATGTAGATAGGACAAATAGTAGGGCTATGACCTGACGGTAGGCTATGTAGATAGGACAAATAGTAGGGCTATGACATGACAGTAGACTATGTAGATAGGACAAATAGTAGGACTATGACATGACGGTAGACTATGTAGATAGACCAAATAGTAGGGCTATGACATGACGGTAGACTATGTAGATAGGACAAATAGTAGGGCTATGACATGACGGTAGACTATGTAGATAGGACAAATAGTAGGGCTATGACCTGACGGTAGGCTATGTAGATAGGACAAATAGTAGGGCTATGACATGACGGTAGGCTATGTAGACAGACCAAATAGTAGGGCTATGACATGACGGTAGACTATGTAGATAGGACAAATAGTAGGGCTATCACTTGCCACCCTACTGCCACTCACCAGTAAAGTATTTTGCAGAATAATCATCAACAGAATTGTACCAACACTTGAGGAAAAACTTCGGAAAGAGCAGGCAGGATTTAGGAAAGGAGGATCATGCATAGACCACATATTTGTACTTAGACAAATATTAGAACAGGCAAATGAGTGGCATAGTACAACATATGCATTATTCATAGATTTTGAGAAAGCCTTTGACAGTGTCAACAGAGATGCACTGTGGAAAATCCTAAGATGGCATGGCCTCCCCCATAAAATAGTTAATGTAATCAAAGCCCTATACGAGGGTTTTCAGTGCAAAGTTATCTGTGGAGAACATACCTCCAGCAGCTTTAGGGTACAAACAGGAGTGAAACAGGGATGTGTACTATCACCAACATTATTTATCTTGGCACTAGACTGGTTAATGAAGGAGGCAACATCAGACAAACGCAGAGGATTACAATGGACCCTTGACACAGTACTGGAGGACCTTGACTTTGCGGACGACATTTGTCTATTATCAAGCAGTCACAAAGATATGCAAGATAAAATAAACAAGCTAGCTCAGAATGCAAACAACATAGGACTAAAGATCAACGTAGGAAAGACAAAGTTAATGAAGCAAAATGTGAACAACAGAAATGTACTCAGAGTAGATAACAAGTTAGTGGAGGAGGTCAACGAATTTGTATACCTTGGCAGCAGAGTAGTAGGAAATGGAGACAGCACAGAGGATATCACCAGCAGACTTACTAGAGCAAACCAGGCTTTTGCAATGCTGCAGAATATATGGAAATAAAAAAAACTAAGCATAAATATGAAAATCAGGATATTTAAGAGTAATGTTCTAAGTGTACTACTCTATGGAAGTGAATGCTGGAAAATCACCAAAACCATAGAAAACAAGTTGAATTCTTTCCAGACTAAATGTTTACGAAGAATTAGAAAAATATTTTGGCCAAACACCATAAGAAATAACATCTTATTAGCAGAAATGCAGATGAAACCACTGACAACAATTATTGAGGAAAGACGGTGGCGATGGTTGGGACATGTGCTCCGAATGACTGACAACTCACTACCAAAAGTAGCACTAAGATGGACACCACAGGGGAACATAAGTAAGGGTAGACCAAAAGAGACATGGAGAAGAACAACAGAAAGGATGTTGAGCAATAGAGGGCTCACCTGGGCAAGAGCAGAAAAAAGGCGAAGGACAGGCATTTGTGGAAAACCCTTGCGGAAGCCCCATGTGCCCTGGGCACTTAAGGTTCAGAGAGAGAGAGAGAGAGATCACTTGCCACGAAAGTCAGGATATTTCAGAGTAATGTTCTATGTGTACTACTCTATGGAAGTGAATGCTGGAAAATCACCAAAACCATAGAAAACAAGTGAAATCTTTCCAGACTAAATGTTTACGAAGAATTAGAAAATTATTTTGGTTACACGTCATAAGAAATAACATCTTGCAGGCAGAAATGCAGATGAAGCCACTGACAGCAATTATTGAGGAAAGACGCTGGCGATGGTTGGGGCATGTGCTCCAAATGACTGACAACTCACTACCAAAAATAGCACTAAGATGGACACCACAGGGGAACAGAAGTAAGGGTAGACCAAAATAGACAAGGATAGGAACAACAGAAAGGATGTTGAGCAATAGAGGGCTCACCTGGACAAGAGCAGAAAAAAGGTAAAGGACAGGCATTTGTGGAAATCCCTTGCGGAAGCCCCATGTGCCCTGGGCACTTAAGGTTCAGAGAGAGAGAGAGAGAGAGGACTTGACAGTAGACTATAAGTAGTGGGGCGAAGACTTGACAGTAGACTATAAGTAGTGGGGCGAAGACTTGACAGTAGACTGTGTATATAGAATAAGTAGTAGGAAGAGCACTTGACGGTAAACTGTGTTGATAGAATAAGTTGTAGGACGAGGACTAGCGACTTGGAACGTCCAGGATAAGATAGAACTTTTGACTTATTGTCGTGTCCATTGCCTAATCCTTACTAGGGGAACTGATGTGTTTGACCTTTTGTTCCTTCCCATGCAATAGCTCAAAAAACCTCGTTCTCTCCTGTGTGTTGTCCGCTTCGCCACAAAAATATTAAATAATAAAGAATATGAGGTTGTTTTTTTCTCTAGGACAGATTTGTGCCAAGTTTAGTCAGAGCCTCAGTGTAAACAAGTGATTATTTGCCCATAAATTCTAAACGACAGCTCCTAAGCAGTTGTATTGTGATCTTCTATTTACAAACACCGTGAACCCTTCATCTTAAACAGTTGTATTGTGATCTCCTACCTACAAACACCGTGATCCCTTCATCTTAAACAGTTGTATTGTGATCTCCTACTTACAAACATCGTGATCCCTTCATCTTAAACAGTTGTATTGTGATCTCCTACCTACAAACACCGTGATCCCTTCATCTTAAACAGTTGTATTGTGATCTCCTACCTACAAACACCGTGATCCCTTCATCTTAAACAGTTGTATTGTGATCTCCTACCTACAAACACCGTGATCCCTTCATCTTAAACAGTTGTATTGTGATCTCCTACCTACAAACACCGTGATCCCTTCATCTTAAACAGTTGTGTTGTGATCTCCTACCTACAAACACCGTGATCCCTTCATCTTAAACAGTTGTATTGTGATCTCCTACCTACAAACACCGTGATCCCTTCATCTTAAACAGTTGTATTGTGATCTCCTACCTACAAACACCGTGATCCCTTCATCTTAAACAGTTGTATTGTGATCTTCTACTTACAAACACCATGAACCCTTCATCTTAAACAGTTGTATTGTGATCTCCTACCTACAAACACCGTGATCCTTTCATCTTAAACAGTTGTATTGTGATCTCCTACATACAAACACCGTGATCCCTTCATCTTAAACAGGGTTTATAAACATAGTTGCTTCCTCATAAACATATTTATCTATTTCTCTCAGACATCCCAGGACAAATTATAGCAAACTACAATATGCTGGATATGTCCTGAAATATGGAAATACATGAACAACAACATTTGGTCCCGTTAAATAAACCTTAAATTGTCAATGTTCTCTAAATCTAGAAAGGGTTTACTTCTGATACATTTGATTAAATGACACGCACGACTGAAGCACAAGAGAAAATCCCCAAATTCTGACAACCAGGTGATTTCTATCCCCATGTACTGCAGGCTGTGTCACGATATTTGACATTTAGAAGCATCACGATGAAGGGTTCTATACTCTCTTAAATCACTAGACAATTATCTAAGGTAGAAGTAAACGTGCAAAATAATATTAACACTTCAGAAAAGGAGAAATCTCAGCCCCCGTGGTCTATTTTAAGTAAAAGTCAACTTAAAACTGAAAAGGTACCCCTACAAAGATCTTGCTCTTACACTACAATAAAAGCAACTAGCATAATCACATCGGAATATCCTGACACATAATTTGGATAATAAATAGTGTAAGTAAATTTCTAACCTACTTGAATGAAAATAAACTTACTACATGTCCCATCAGGCGTAATTTGGGTTAGATAATGAATCTTTTTGCATGTCCCATCAGGCGTAACGTGGGTTTATGAATGAATCTTTTCTATGGGGCGGAAATCACGTGCCCATAATGGCGCGAAACAGACATAAGTCTTTCACAAACACGTATGCATTCATTCTATTGTTTTCCCGTATTTGTTTTGCTTCGTTTACTTACGAACATAACTTCCTATTTATTAAACTTACTGAAACACATCTTTTGCTTAATATGGCCATATCCTTTAATTAAAATAAATTATTAGGGGGAGTTTATGATGAGTGACCCAAATTTTGTGGGGGGAGGGTTACTGATGAGTGACACAAATTAGGGGAGTTAATGATGAGTGCCAAATTGCAAAATTCCATGCCTGCTCCGTTGCTCAGTTCTTCCCTCTTATTAAATAGATCAATAAATCAATCAATCACACTGTATGTCTGTCTCTTTTCTTTCTGGCTGTTTGCCTGCATAGTATGAATGTGTTACATATTCCATTTTATAGACGTAGTATTTAGTTACTGTCTGTTTACATACAAATGGACGTATTTATGTGTGAATGTTCCCGCATAACTCTGGAACGTCTGGAGAAATGTCAACCAAACTCGGTACACATATGACTTACAGTGTGGAAAAAGTACGGTGGGGATATAAAAACCCTAGCACCCCTAGGGTTTGTGTGGGAAGGGGGTGACGTACTATCCACTAAATTCAAGAATGAAAAAAGGAGTGGTCTAAGGGAGATAATCATTAAATAGTGCGGTGTTGGTGTAAGAGCAGCATTTCCAACCTTGCATGAAAGTCCTGTGTGGTTAACGGGGCCTAGATCAAAGTGTGGAGAGAAAAGAATAGAACCACTGCCACCTTCCACGTATATCGTAAGAGGCGACTAAGAAGGTTGGGGTATAGGCCAACGACCTGTTCGATGTAAAAAAAAACTGGAGTATTACAGAAACACGCAGAGGAAATCCAATGGATTGGCTACACTCTGAGAAAACCCGAAACCAGCATAGCAATACAGGCACTGACCTGGAATCCTCAAGGATATCGAAAACGAGGAAGACCTAGACTTGCGGAGAAGAGACATTATTACAGTGCTCAGAGACAAGGGATGCACATGGACGGAAGCACGGAATAATTCTAAGAACAGGGATGATTGGAAATCCTTTATCGGTGGCCTATGCTCTCGGGGGAGTGAAAGGCGATGATGATGATAATGATGATGATGATGATGATGATGATGAGTCCATATAATTTTGATGATCTCTTAGTCAGCCCCCATCTGCATGGGTGAGTTGGGATGGGATGCCATGTAAATGTAATCGAAAACAACAGATATTAGTGTCGAGTCCATAGTTTTCGGGGTCGCCGAGATAAATCGTGACACTCCCGATGCACTCCAAGTTCAGCTTCCATCGGCATGAGAGGCTGTGAAAATAGGATGGGATCTCCAATTCTTTTACTACGGAACCTCGTATCACCAAAACTTTGCAACGGCACAAGGCTATGTGTAAAGAAGATGCTGGGCAATGTAGTTGAAGCGACTATCTTAACAGGACAAGGAGAAGGTGAAGCAGTTTTAATCCGACGGATACCGCTCATTCCATCGAATCTCCCCTTTAACTTTACGAGAGTATAATTTCTAGTGAGATTCTCGTTCTCGATCACGATCAACAAGTCACTGGGGCAGTCTACACATTATAAAGTCTTTTAAAAATTAACTGTAATGTTAGTTTAACTCAAAATTTGATTATAAACAACATTTTTAGTTTCACCTCCAGGAGCAAGAATAAATAATTTCTTGGGTGAACCCACCTCTGAGCAAAAAACATAAAGATGTCTGTGGGAGAAACATGGCGATCTCAAATTCACTCCCCACTATTAATAAATTCCCCAGCAAAGCCTGGTAATCAGCTAGTATATGATACAAATGCAGATGAGTTTGAAAACCCTGCTCTATTTAGTCTTTAACAATGAGACGTGAACTATAAACACAAGCATAAATGTGGGAATTGAATATTATTTCAAGTTTCAACAGCAATATATCTAGCATTTTAAATAATAAAACACTGATATTTATTCTGATAAATGTATAATTATGCAAGCAATGATGTTTAGTTTTAAATATTTTTTTTTCCAAATGGAGAAAGGTGTATCTTTATATATTCTAAAATAAAATACTTACAGGCTTTATGAATGTTTTAGTAAGTAACAAAGAGTAAATGTTACTAAATATTTTAATAAAATTGTGTTACCAGTCCTTACAGCAAGTTTAGATGTCAGAAAGTAACGAAACATTATTTGAAATTGAACAGTATTTCTAAAATATAATTGTGAAGAATAGTGCATTCTTACATTCTTACATCCTTCCTGTGGGTCAAAGTGTCAGATAGGGCTCGTTCACCAAGTTTCCCTGTTTTTAGAGAGTCTTTTAACCTCATCACGGGATGTTATGCCCGCTGAACTGGCCTCTCTTAACAATGTCCTCTTTAGAGTTTCACATGGTCGACCTCTTTTTCTTCGGCCTGTTGTGTTCCACTTGATATCTTGATTTTCATTCTGGTTGTTTCTTCTCATAACATGGGCTACATAAATCTGTCGCCTTTTTTTTCTGATCACCCATGAGGCAGGTTGTTGTTTGCTCATCTGTCTTATCTCTGCGTTGTTTTTAAATTTGGTCCACTTTATACCAAGTATTTTACTACCCAGCTGAAATTAACAATGTCTTCAGCTTTCTGTAACTTCTTTATTTTTCCACTGGCCTTTTTTATACTCTACTTTCTTTCTCTATGCTACCCATCTCTACCACCACTCTATTTTCGTATCTGCCAACATATTGGTCTTGTCCTATTCACCAGTTTCACATTTTCTCCCTGCATGTGTTTCTGTTCTTCATTCATTATCTCTCCGCGTACCCTTTCCCCCCTTCTCCCTCCCCCCCCCCCCCGACACCTCTAGCGGTTATCATGTTTCTATTGCCTTCCCCCAACCCCTTTCTCCCATTTGTTCTCCTCCTCTCTCTCCGCTTCTTCGTTATGATTGGCTATATCGGGAATCTTTTGTCTGTAGGCAGCGTGGTTTTTTTTTCCTCCTTCCACACACATTTCTGCATCTCACTGGGAGCAAGACACTTCAGATAAGTTATATATGTTTGTATTTCGTTTTGTATGTATCCTCGAATAAGGCTCACGCCGAGATATCGGATGTTGTATGTTTTTCATTTATACATTCTCATACTTTCCATTCGTTTTTTTTTCTCACCTATATTCACTCCCTCCCTCACTTTGTAAAACTGCACCATACACCTCTGCCTACCTTATTTATTTAAACCAGTTTTACTGCAGTCGCCATCCCTTTTATCGTATTAGCCAACTAGCACCCCATAAAAATGTGTTTTACTGGCATAGTCTTTAGTAACTGTTCAGTAGACAGCTACCGGAGTCCGTTTTCGAATCCAAGGTAACTCTCTTCTGATTTTTCTTTCTCTTACGTCTCACTAAAGTGTTTTGTCTACGAATTTTTCCAGGTCTAATCCTACAAAACTGTCTTATCTTACTTTACCGTACCAAAGCCTCGTAGTTTCCTATTTATAAAAAAATGTTGTTCGTACTGTGTGCCGGATGATAGTGCCAATGGGGTTTGTACACAGCTCGATCTTTTCCACAAATTATGATTGCCTACCGCTACGTTTCGTTACACGTCTTTCGGATAGTGTTTGGTGATAGGTGCTGCATTCAAGATTTATTTGCTCCTTTCCTTCTAAATTTTGATAGGAAGACTGTTAGAAAGTCTGCATGTCCACTTCTAGGTTGGCCAGTTGATATGCCATTTCATTGCCTTTGATGTCGGCAAGTCCTGGGCAATGAATCCATATTAGGAAGGAAGTCTGCAAGTCATGTAGTTTGACCAGCCACTCGCGATGCATTATATGTTTTTGTTTTAGCATATTCTGTGAATCTGTTATGATTATGGCTCGAGATGTTTGATGGTTTTCTAGCCAATTTACGGCTCGAGTGGTTGCTTCACTCTACATCCTCATGCTGGATGTGGTTGTGACAAAGGCTCCGGCCTCGCTGACGATGGGGCGTCCATTGAAGTAGACCACAAATCCTCATCCGTCTCTTTGTCCTTTCGTGACCGATCAATCTTTACATATAATACTGCACAAAAGCTAAGTCCACCCCTTTAATTTCAACATATTATTGTATCACCTACTATATTAATACGATAAAGAATAATTTCCATGAAACGTGTGTCACTGCGACCCACGAACAGTCCTCACGCACCTGAGGTATGAACATTCCCATGGTGGGCGTAAAATCACGTGACATAACGTTATGTTGAGAGTAATTTTAAGGTATGATTCACTCGTTCCGCCAACACAAGCAGGTAGAAAAATGTGCTGACTCATGGTTCAGGTGCAATACGGACTCCTACTGAACAGACGTCACATTTTGTTGGTTTTAAAATTGGTGATAAAAGAACACTTTTGCCAATTTCAAAAACCATGCTCCAGAGAAGGAGTATAAGCATTCCAGCTCACCACAGAGCTCATGTTCCCTGGTGTCCATCAGTTGGACAAGAAGCCAGTGGAATCAAGTCCTCTTTACAGATGAGTCCTGCTTCACTCTATTGTGGTAATATGTCACTTTGGCTCTAGATTGATGTGAATTATTATTTCAATCTTTTATATTTGTCTGGCCGTCGTTGTGCTGAGTGGTGGAAGGATGACCTTACCATACGTTCACACCTTACATATAAAATAACAGGAATACGAAAACAATCCCTTTTTTATAAAATCACGATTCTTGTATTTTACAAAACTCTGATCCATAAAGCATCACAAATCACAAAACCCGATGCACATGATGTCCATATATTCTAACGGGCGTTACTAAAAAAATATATTAAAACAAATAAAATTTCCTTGAATAATATGAGTTCAATACTGCTTACAAAGGCGCACAAACTAAAATACACACGCCAGCCTCCGTCTCTCGGAAACTGACCATCTTCGTCCACGACTGGTCGCTGCCTTCGCGAGCTCAACTTCTCGCCCTTTATGCTTCTCCCTTTTCTTATATACCTCGTCATCGCCGGACCGAACGCCTGGGGATTTTCCATTCACACGTGGCCGTCTCTGGCCAGTGGGATTTCCCATCAAAACCGGGTCACTGCTTGCTTACTTTTTCCCCTCCTTACATACTCCCTCTGGTTTTGTTTACAAAATTTTTTGTATGGAATACAATAAATTTTATATATGCATTGTAGAATAGTTACATATCCTGAACTCAAAGTCTTTATGTCCTTCTTTTTGGGACCAGTACACATGTTGCTGTAGTTGCGTGTCGTCTTCCTCCAGTTAGCCTGTTGGTGTGTTGGTCTGGCCTATTTTTGTACTTTTGTGTGCCTTGCAGTATTTCTCATATACTGTACTTGGTCGTGTAAAGTGGGCAAGGGTGCTACTCGTTGTTCGACGCTCTGCTCTGTAGCTCCGTCTTCTGATTCGGCGGGTGGTTGGTTTTCATGTACTAGTAAGGATGTACTTGTTCGAGTGGTACTGTCTTCGCTGTCTACTGCTACCTGTGGGGTGGATGCGACTTCTTCCTCCGTTATTTCTACCTGCGTACTGTCAGGTTCGGTCTCTGATTCCGAAGAGTCTACTACTATCTCATCGTCGGTGTCGTCATCGTTGTTGGGTGCTATACTGAGTGTAGCCTGTCTGCGCTGATTGTTTCTGTCGTCTGTAAGGATATTCCAATCTTGTTTGGCCTTTCTCAAATGGTTTGCGTGGACTCGTTGTATTTTCCCTGTCAGTTGGTTCTTTATTATAAATGATACTGGAGATAACTTTTTTAGAACAAAGAATCCCATTTTCCATTTGCTGTCGTGTTTGGATGTCATGTGGTGGTTTAATAAGTATACTGGATCACCTATAGAAATGTCCTCAGTTGTGCTTTGTTCATCGTACCTTTGCTTTCGTGCGTCTTTGGTTCTGTTTATGTGGTTTATCACTTGTATAAAAGCCTTATGTTGTCTCATTAGCGTGTGTTCTATAGAATCATTTTCACTGTAGCAGTGTGTTCGTAGTCTCAGGATGGCGTCCAGGGGTAGAATGGGGTGTCTCCCGTACATGAGGAAAAATGGGGAGTATCCTGTTCGTTTAGAAATGTTCATATTCATCGCTGCCACCGCCTGGGTCAAGTACTCGTCCCATTTACTGACCTCTGTGTTTACCAGCTTGGCAACAATATCATTTAGTGTGCGATGCTGTCTCTCGTTTGTCCCGTTGGCTTGAGGATGGTATGGTGTTGTGAAGATATGGTGAATGTTATAGCGTTTCACCATAGTCTGGAATTGTTCTCCGCGAAACTCGGGACCGTTGTCTGTGACTATGGTAATTGGTACTCCATGTCTTGGGACGATATTGTCGATTACCAAGTCAGCTACTGTTTTACTTTGGATGTTTGGCGTTGGAAAACACTCCGTCCATGCGGAATATTCGTCTGTTACATGCACGATGTACTTGTTGCCTGATGTGGTGACTGGATAAGGTCCTGAACAGTCGATACTTAATTTCAGCATGCATGCCGGTGGTGTATCGGATATTTCTAGCGGATTTTTTATAGGTAACAAGTTTCTTGTTTTGCAGGTTTGGCACTGCTCTATGTGCTGGTTTACGTCCTCTCTCATGTTCTTCCAATAGTATCCTATTTGTATGGCTTTCAACGTTTTTTCCGTCCCCATATGCCCGTTATTATCGTGGTATTGTGATAACACCTGTTGTTGTAGATGTTGGTGCGTGACGGTTCTCAACCTGTAGTCGTCGTCGTCTTCTTTTACTTTGTATAGCACGTTATTCACTATTCTGAACTTTTCACTGGTTTTTCTTGGTAATCGGTTGTGCTTCATATCTGCTTTTAATTGTCTTATCTCCTCGTCCAGGTCTTGCTCATCTGCCATGATGGGAGGGGTGGGTAACTGTTCGGTGGGGGCTGGTAGGACTTCGGATATTGGTCGTGGTTGTGGGAAGGGATCGTATATGGGGAAATCGGTTGGCAGAAAGGATGAAGAGTTGATGGTGTTTATTTCAAGCATGTTATCCTGCTTGTTGACAGTATCTGCTGTCTGGTGATTGTTGTCCTTACACTGTTCTGTTCCTGGCCGAGAAAACTGGTCGGCGAGGTTCCGTGCTCCTGCGATATGATGAATGTCTGTAGTGTAGGCTTGGATGAAATGACTCCATCGTTGTATTTTGAAGTTCTTGTGCTTGGCGTTCATTAGGTTTATAAGTCCGATACTGTCTGTTCGGATGCTTAACTGGCAGTGTAACACATATTTGTGGAGTTTCTGTAACGCGTACACTATGGCGTATGCCTCCTTCTCGTTGATGTGCCATTTGCTTTGTGACTCACTTAGTCTATGGGATAGAAAGTAGATTGGTTTTAGATTTTCCTCTCTCTGTCTTGTGCTGTTGTCTTGTAGCAACACGGCGCTTACTGTTGTTGCTGATGCGTCTGTGTAAAGTACCATCGGTTTATTTAAATCTGGGAATGCGAGCATAGTCTGTCGCATGAGGTCGTTTTTTAGTGTGTCGAATGCCCTTTGACATTCTGGCGACCAGGAGAATCGGCTATATTTTCTTGTGAGCGCGATTAAGGGCTCTGCCTTGTGGGAAAAATTGTCTATAAACCTTCTGTAGTACGATATTGTTCCTATAAAACTTCGTATTTGTTTTATTGTCCTTGGTGTGGCTATCTCTGCCATTGCCTTTACTTTCTCCTTATCTGGTGTGATGCCTTGGCTACTGATGGTAAAGCCTAAATAATTGATTTTGTTCTGTGCGAAGTTGCACTTGGCCATTTTCAACTTGACGTCATGTTGTCTTAGCCTGTCAAACACAGATTGTATGTGTTTGATGTGGTCTTGAATCGATGTCTTAGTAAAAATCAGTATGTCATCTATGTACGCTATGGCGTGGTCTGATAATCCGTACAGTACTTCATCCATTAATGCCATGAATGCTGCTGCAGCGTTTGCGACGCCAAACGGAGTTCTGGTAAACATAAACTTTCCAAAACTGGATGTGAAACTGGTCTTCACTTTAGAGTCATCTGTTAGGGGTATACTCCAATATCCTGATTTAGCGTCCAGTGTGGTAAAGTATTATGCGCCGTTGAGTACTGACATAATTTCTTCCACGTTGGACATCTGGTATGTGATGGGAGTCGTGATTTTGTTTAGTCCTCTAAAATCGCAGCAAAAGCGATGTGTTCCGTCCTTTTTTCTTACTATAACTATCGGTGAGTTCCACTTGGATAGTGGTGCTCGTTCTATGATCTTTGCCTCTAGCATATCCTTGATTGCTTTCTCTATAATGCCTCTGTGTTTGAGTGGCGTAGGGTATGGTTTTGTGTGTGCTGGTGGGTTGGCTCCAGTGTCTATGTGCAGCTGGACGGTATTAGTTCTGCCCAATTCTAAGTCGTTATTTGCGAAAATGTCTTGATTCTTGTATATTATCGTTTTGATAGCGGCCTCGTGTTCTGGATGTACCTGCATTTCTGCAAGCAGTTGTTGGATTCTATCAGTAGATCTGGTGGTATTTGCGTTGTTCTGAGTTTGTTGTTTAGTTATATTATTTATGTCGAGGCCGAACTCTGCTTTTGCTATGATTTGTCCTTTTTTTATTCTAAAATGCCTGTTGGAGTTGTTGGCTATAGTCACGAGGCATTTTCCTTGTTTATCAGGGTTAACGATACTGTCTATAGTTTCAGCACAAGGTTCGTGAAGTAATACACTGTTCTGGTGAATAGTGATCATTAACTCCGTGTCTTTAAATGCAGGTAAAAGTCTCTGCAATTTTGCTGGTACGATGATTATTGTTTGGGGTTTAATTGCGACATCACAAGTAGCTCTGATCGTTGAGCAAATCTCGTATTCGTTTTTCATAGGTACTTTGGTATTTCCAATCGATAGTTGCATGCTTCCAAAATCCACCGTTGCTTTTGTGTGAGATAGAAAGTCTCTGCCTAGTATGGCGGGTCTGCACATTCTGTCTACAACCATAAACTTTTGTTTATGATTTTGTCCTCCTATGCATATGTTTATCCATGTGATTCCTTTTGCCCGTAATTCGTAATTATCGACAGTCCAGAGTTTGCCTTCGCTGGGCAGTAATACCGTGTTTGAGCGAATAGTTTCCCATACGTTTTGTCTGATCAGACTAACTTCACTGCCAGTGTCGATGAGTGTGTGGATGATGGTGTTGTTTATCTGCACGGGAATGGTGGAAGTTGCGTTTGTGCCGTTTTCAAGTGTTGTGATACGGCCCGTTGCTACTTGTTGAGGTAGAGTGGACCGTTTACCATACCTCCGTTGAAGTTTTCCGAGCGCTTTCTCTGTTGGTTGTAGACTCTGTATTTTGGTGTGGATTCTCGTGGTGTTCTGTATCGGTCCTCAGATGGTCTGGTGAATCTGGGTGGTGTATAATCATGGTTGGTCTGCGTGCTCCTCCATGAACTTCTGTTTGATATTGGTGTAGCTTCATATCTGCATTGGCGAGCTATGTGCCCATGAATACCGCAGTTGAAACATGGTTTTGATCGTATGTTCGTCTGCGTGTCCTGATAAGAGATCTGGGCCACGGTGGCCGTGCTTTGAATTACGCTTTCCGAGGCAGCTTGTCTTTGTGTAGCACTGTCGGTACGTAAAGAAGAAGTCATTGGTTCAGTTTTCGGGCATGGGCTCTCACCGTTGGCCATGCAGGATGTTAGTCTTTTTGTGAACTGCTCTATTTCGATAGCTGTATTGATTGCCGAGTTTAATGTCTGTGGGTCTTTCTTGATTAACTTCGTTTTGATTGCTTTGTCATACACAGCGTCTATAAAAAAATTTGCCAGCAAATTCTGTGTGGCCGGTTGAAGTATCTTGTCGTTGTCGAAGGCTTGTTTTGCCAGTTTAATCATTGTTTCTGCCATGTTTTGGATTGGCTCTTCTTTGTGTTGCTTCAAATTGCTTATTTGTCTCAAGGCTGCGTGCGGATCAATGCCTTTGCTGAAACATTTAGCTAGTTCTTTCTTAAAATCCGCATATGTTTCGTCTGAGTTCTCTTGAATTCGCCTGGAGACAAAGTCTGAAACACTCCCCTTGGCTGTAATAAAGAATATGTTTTTCTTTTGCGAATCATGTAGGTTATGCACAAACGCATATTTTTCTGTCTGTTCTATCCATTGTTGGAATCTCTGTGGATCGCCATCGTAGGTATCGATGTGGCAGGGTAAACCTTGAGTGGCGAAGGTCATCTTTAATTGTCTCAAAGCTTCGGTCATTGTGGTGACCGGGTCAGCTTCTAGTTTGGGTTCGATATTTGTTGCAGTCTCCATGGTACTTGGCCTTTTGACGAAGATTATTGGTTGAATATTTGTAGAAATATTTTCCGAGATTTTCAAATATTTTTCTTTATACTGTGTGCTTGTTCACACTGCAGCACTATACGTGATTCTCCGTACTGACTTACTGTCCAGCCTGCCCGTTCCGCGACTAACACAAATTTCTTCCGCCTAGGACTGCTTCACTCTAACTGGAACTTTCAGTCGGGTTTTCTTCATACGGGAACTTTTCTTCAAAGCACAGACTTGTTGGAGCCTCTGTCCGGATGTTACATAACACGCACGTGGGCGCTGAGCTTTGATCTTTCCGTGGTGGAATTTCCCCTGTACACTCGCCAAACACGGAAATCTGACTGGCCTCTTTTCAGCGCTGTTAGTGCAAACGGTGACCTCCTATGTACCAGTATTAATCCAAATGGTTTGTAACCAGGTCAGCTGACATATCGAAACATATATATATATGCAATGAAGGTTCGTTGGGTCACGGTCACCACGTGTGGTAATATGTCACTTTGGCTCTAGATTGATGTGAATTATTATTTCAATCTTTTATATTTGTCTGGCCGTCGTTGTGCTGAGTGGTGGAAGGATGACCTTACCATACGTTCACACCTTACATATAAAATAACAGGAATACGAAAACAATCCCTTTTTTATAAAATCACGATTCTTGTATTTTACAAAACTCTGATCCATAAAGCATCACAAATCACAAAACCCGATGCACATGATGTCCATATATTCTAACGGGCGTTACTAAAAAAATATATTAAAACAAATAAAATTTCCTTGAATAATATGAGTTCAATACTGCTTACAAAGGCGCACAAACTAAAATACACACGCCAGCCTCCGTCTCTCGGAAACTGACCATCTTCGTCCACGACTGGTCGCTGCCTTCGCGAGCTCAACTTCTCGCCCTTTATGCTTCTCCCTTTTCTTATATACCTCGTCATCGCCGGACCGAACGCCTGGGGATTTTCCATTCACACGTGGCCGTCTCTGGCCAGTGGGATTTCCCATCAAAACCGGGTCACTGCTTGCTTACTTTTTCCCCTCCTTACACTATCATTTAACATGGTTCGTGTTTGAAGAAGGCAATGATAACTTTTACTGATGACACAATTCTAGAAGTGGATCGCTATGAAGGAGGCTCTGTCATGGTTTGGTGTAGCTTCAGTAGACAAGACCCCTCTTCATGTCACCCATGGCATACTGACCGCCCTAAGATACCAAGATATCGTGACCTTTTATTCAGCCTAATCTGGAGGTCATGGATGATCTTGTAGGATGACAATGCTTTACCTCATTGAGTTCGTATCGATAATGACTTCAATCAACACCAGGGAGTCTTCAGGATGAAGTGGCTCCTTCATGTACCTGATCGTGCTCAAACTGATCACCTCTTGGACATCCTTGGGCGGAGAGAATCAACTAATCACTCTCCAGCGGTTGACGCTGTACAGCTGAATCTGTTTCTTCATCAAGAGTGGCAGGCTATTCCGCAGAATGTTCTTATAATCAATGTGGACTCCAAGCATCAGAGAAGTATCGTATGTCTGGCCACAGGTGGTAATTATACTATCTTTTGATAGATCAAGTGTAACAGTACTTATCTTGTGACTTTTATGATGATGATGATTGAGTGAATTCTTTTTTAACTGTTTATCACATTTGCATAAGAGTTGTACGAATTTTTGCATTTCAATTGTAGTTAATTCTGATACCAATTGTTCTGATATTGCCTGCATTTTATGTTTAGGCACGTGTCCCTTAACTTTTGTGCAGTAGTATATTAAAGGTCATTCTGGTTGGAGTGTTTGATTATCTGCTTTTTGATTTCTGATTTTGCTCGTCCTACATTCCCGACTGAGCCGTATGTGAACCTTGGTAAGATGTGGATATTTCTGGACATCAATCCACGAGGATTTACTCTGCATTGCATATCTGACCTGTGATCTTTTGATCTTTTCAAATTGACTTCTTTTCATCCGAATATATTTTTGTGTTTGAATCTCCTTTTCCAATGGGTAGTCCTTCGTGCTCTTGATTCATGTGTACTCTTTTACTTGTGTGCTTTTATGTTGCGTTTCCATCCTCCTCGGTATGTTCAGTAGTTTCGCATGGCTGTCACTGATGTCTCTGGGGCATCAGAGTACTGTCCTCATTGCTTCATTTTGAATTCTCTCTATCCTGGCTATTTGGGATGTTCATAAGGTCATCATGCCGAAACATACATTAATCTTGACATCACCGGTCCTTTCATTGTTGAGAATATAATTTTTATAATCCACATTTACTATTATTTTTAATGGTTCGACGCCATTCTGTGCTTTGACTAGTAGTGCTAAGAGGGGGGGGGGAGATGGGTCCTAGTTTAAGACTAAAGATGGATCTTGGTTCGTTTGAATGTTCAGGATCTGCATTTCACGGCCACAGAGTTTTGATGGAAAATAGTGCGGCTTTCCGTCTGACAAGTCACGTCTAGTTCTAGTATTAGTGTGAGTAGGGTGGTGTAATTTATTCACTTGTTAGGATACTCTACTTCCAATATTAGTGTGAGTAGGGTGGTGTAATTTATTCACTTGATAGGATACTCTAGTTCCAATATTAGTATGAGTAGGGTGGTGTGTTTCATTCACTTGTTAGGATACTCTAGTTCCAGTATTAGTGTGAGTAGGGTGGTGTAATTTATTCACTTGTTAGGATACTCTAGTTCCAGTATTAGTGTGAGTAGGGTGGTGTAATTTATTCACTTGATAGGATACTCTAGTTCCAATATTAGTATGAGTAGGGTGGTGTGTTTCATTCACTTGTTAGGATACTCTAGTTCCAGTATTAGTTTGAGTAGGGTTGTGTAATATATTAACTTGTTAGGATATTCTAGTTCCAGGATTATTTTTAGTAGAGTGTTGTAATTCGTTCATTCATTAGGATACTCTAGTTCCAGTATTAGTATGAGTATGGTTGTGTAATCCCCTCATGTGTTAGAATAGTCAAGATTTAAGATCTTATTCAAGTATTTTACTGAGGCATTTGTTTTCAAAAGAGTCTAATTTCTTGTCTGTTTCTTTAGTTGATTTCCTGCTCTCACATGCTTAAATGAGAGTAGATATCACATTTGAATTGAATAAATCTTAGCTTGGTGTTTGTGCTTATGACTTTTGATGGCATGTTCTCAAGATTCTTGAAGGTCAATGCTGCTTTTGCAATTCTAACTTCCATTCTGGTGTGACCATCCTGCTGTGACCATTCTGGTCTATGTAGCTGCCGAGGTATGCAAAATATCAGACAGCGAATACTGCATCAGTGCAACTTCTTCCTTTCCTGAATCCAAATTGTGTTTTGCTCTGTTGAGTTTCCATATCCTGTCTTGTTCTGTTTACTAAAATCTTTGTATACATTTCCCCCACATGACTTAGCAATGAAATCCCTCTGAAAGATCTACAGTCTCTTTTGTCTCCTTTATTCTTCTAGATAGGTACCACAACAGCCCTTTACCAATATTCTGGGACCTTCCTTTCAACCACACTTTATTAAAAATTCTTCCCAGCCGTTTTGTCCCTTCTCCACAAGCTTGTATGGCTTCTGCTGTCAGCTCATCGGCTCCTGGTACTTTGCTTCTTGGACTTCGTCTAATCTCTTCTTTGACTTCACAATTTAGTACTGATGGTTCAAGTTCCTCGCTAGATTTTGGTTGATAAATATTTTCTTGTTCTGTTTTTCCAGCTGGGTTGAGAAGCTCCTTGAAGGAATCCTTCCATCTTTGTTTGACAGCTTTTTCACTGAAGATGGGGTTTCCACTTTTATCTTTGATGTTGTTGGTTAAGTTGTAATGTTCATCTCGGAGAGTCGGGTTTGAGAAGGGGGGAGATACAGGAACCATCTCTCTGGCATGCTCAACCAGTGGGGCTGGTTCCAAACGCATCACGTATAGACAGAGAGGGCAAGCATGGATGATAAAGAACAGGAATGAACGATTTCACTATAATATTGTCTAGTGTTTTTCTGAGGTAAAGGCGGATATGTTGAAAACGTGTCGGTCTTCGTATATTGATTATGTACCTAACTGTGTAGTAAGACGCCTCCTTACTTCCGTCAGTCTACGGGACACCCTTGGGCAAGGTGGAGTACCAATATAGCCTCCAGATCACTGTGACGTGGAGCCATGGTATCATGTGAGTGGAATGGGAGAGCAGCCGACAGATAATGGTGGTTATGGTCACCATTCTATGATAGTAGGCAGATGATCTCAGTGTGTAGACAATGGCTACGATCACTGACTAACACACAATAAGTAGTGTATAAGTATATAACTGCACACGAAGCACTGCAATAAAGCTGTGATACCAGAATGTATAAAATAGGAAAAAGTAGGAACAGCTTTATTACTTAACGATTACAAAGTTGCGAAGTTTCGGTGTAAGCCTTAATCCTACAAAAACATACAGGACGAAGAAATAGAGAGAGGAGATAAAGTATAGATTCACATGAATACTATTAAAAACTATTTTATTTTAAAGTACTTAGCTGTAAATTGTAAGGTGTGACTTGTCCGGCGGTGTGTATCAGGAATGGATTTAGTAGAACGTGGAGACTGTTTAAATAGAGACCAGTGACATGTGGTCGGTGGGTTGTAACTGGGGGTGGTGGATGGGGAACCGGGGAGGGGATAGAGAGTGATGCAATACTGACCTAGCTAGGAGAAGTTGAAACATATGTTTGGGGAAGAGGGGTTGCAGAATGATGCTGTGAGGAAATTTGAAAAGTAAGAATGGGTGGACTTAGTGGTGAGGTACTATAATGATTGAATAGAATGTTACGTGTAGCTAAACAGCGAGTTTAAACCATGTGGCTCTAGCGTCCCATAATTTTGAATGCAGCGGTTCTCAAGTGCCAGGCGGCTTGTGTCATCTGCGTGACATTGTTTGATGGCTGTTACCAGAAAATCAGATTTGCCTCTGTTGGGCCCATTGAAATGATTTGGGATTGGTTTCGAAGCATGCTGGCCGATGCCGTACATATGTTTTTGCATGCGGTCCCCTAATCTGAGGCCAGTCTCTCCAATATATGTATACCTGCATCTTTTGCAAATGATGACATATACCACATTACGGAATTCGCATGTGAATCCCTCATGAAGAGTGAGGATAGTTTTGGGAAAGGTGATTGTTTTCGTTTCCCAGACTACCGGGCAGGTAACGCGGGGGGGGGGGGGGGCTCAGTTTAGGGGACCGGCATCAAGACCACTCCGCTTTGATCTTACAAAAATACCAGAACAATACGGTATAGAAGTGAAGAACCGTTTCGAAATCCTGATTGCTGTATAGGAGGAGATGACACCAGATGATTTGGCTACGCAGGCCAGAGATATCTTAATAACAACAGCTAAAGACATGGTTCCAGTAAAGAAAACACAAAATAATGGATGGATTACAGCAAGCACACTAGAACTGATATAACAATATATAGAAATGAAGACGCAATGGAAAGTAACAAACAACAACAAAGAGGAATATACATTTTTAACAAAAGAAGTACGAAGAAACATAAGAAAAGACACCAAACAATACATACAAGATTGCTGTGAAAGAATAGAAGAACATCAGAAGTGTGGATGAGGTAGTGAAATGTTTACAAAAATGAAACATTGACGAGAAATGTAACACCTAAGCTAAATGTAATTTTTTTACGAGATGGGGAATACTTTGACAAAGACAGAGGAAATTCTAGAAGGATGGAAATAATATTGCAGAGTATGAAACAACTGACTGTGAAAGCAGAAATCAAAAGTGTGAATTATTATTGGAGGAGAAAGAACCGGAACCGACAATAGAAGAAGTTTTATGGGCAAGAAAGAATCTGAAAAGTGGTAAATCACCAGGATGTGATGAGATAACACCTGAATTTATTAAAGCAGGAGGCAAGGAATGTGCATCAATCTATCATGCACTATGTAAAAAGATTTGGCATTCACTTATTTGGCAAAAATAATGGGAAAAAAACTGTATTCATACCACTGTCACAAAGGGTAACCTGAAATTATGCACAAACTAAAGAATTGTTGCCCCGATTAGTCACGCCAGTAAAATTATGTTAAAAATCATAATGGGTAGACTTCGTAAAAAAATAGAAGAGGAAGTCAATATGGCCCAAGCAGTTTTCAGACAAGGAAGATGATCAAGAGATCATATATTCAATATAAGATTAATAATAAAGGGAAATGAAGAGAGTTTAATGTGAATCTATATTTATCCTTTATAGATGCAGACAAATAATACTACGATGCCATAACAATTGGAGATTATGAAATATCAGAGATTTGATAAGCTGATGACACAGGATTACTGTCCACAAAACAAAAAGGAATAGAAAAACTAATTATGTCAGTCCATAAGAACAGCGAAGAGCAGAACCTCTACCTTAATGCGACGAAAACTAAATTGACGACAACTGACAAAACTAACAAGTCAACTGAAATATGTATCAATGAGGAAAAACTGGAAGAAGTGGAGTTTTGAATATCTAGGATCACTACTAACTAATAATAGAGATACAGTGCGGGACATTAAAAGGAGCACATCTATCGCTCTTCAGAAGGTAAAACAAATAAAGAAACTGTGGAGAGGAACAGGCAGAACCACAAAAATAAGTTTTCTAAAGACATGTATCTTTCCCATCGTAATATATGCCTTTGAGACCTGGACACTTAACAAAACATCTGAGAAACGCATAAATGCCTTTGAATGTAAATAGTCTAGAAGTGTTCTTCAAATATCATGGACACAAGAAAGAACAAATATATCCAAACTACAAGAATTTATTACTGAAGGGGGTTGGCTAGTCTATAGGATTAAAGAGAGGAAACTTAAATATTTTGGGGACAATTTGCGCTACGAAAGTTTAGAGAAGATCATCTTGGAAGGATACATAATGGGATAAAGAAAGAGAGGAAAACCAAGGTGATATGGATACAAGACGTCGTTGATAATCTGCGAATAGATGTATCAGCAGCAGGGCAACTTTTTCACAACCGAGAGGGCTACAGGAGTGCTGTTAGGGAGGCAAAGTTCCGCAAGGGACATGCAAAGACTGACTGTGCATGCATGTATCTATGTAATGTAAAGTGTGTATGTATTTATACTTACATGTATGTATGTATGTATGCATGTATGTATGTATGTATGTATGTAATGTGTATTTTAACTATTTGTCTGTGCCATAAAAGCTAAAATGTTAAAGTATCATGAGGTAAGTACATAAATCTGGAAACGGAAATTTAATTCTTGGTTTTCTATAAATATGTAAATAAAAATATAAATAGCGAACAATATTTAAACTGCAATTAATGCAACTCTCTTTTGGTACGTTGTATTTTAATACAAAATCTACATATTTATATACTGTGTAATAAAGAAAAAACTTACAGTCTGCAACTGTCTTATGAGAAAAGGCCAGGAAAACAAAATTAGTAAAGATGTTTGTGAAATTATTTCAATCATAATTATACCATTCTCATAGTTTGTGAGAAATGTAAACACTCATAGAAAACATTGCTTCTGAGAACTGATTGTGAAAAACCATTTTATTCTTTAAACGAAAATATTTGAATGTTTTTTTTATTTTTAACAGTTACTACCAGATATTAAGTACTGTTCTGTCTATCTGTTTGTATGTCTGTCTTTTTGTCTAGCTATATGTCTGCCTACATGTATATATACTTGTCTATCTGGCTCATTCTTCTAAATCTAGGAAATATTAGTATTAAACAGAAAAAATACATTGATATTTTAACATCAGTAAAGAACATAAATGTGAGAAACAAATGTTAGTTCTAGTTTTGTGTGACACTGCAAATGGTTCTAAGGGCTGTCATAGCCGGAGGTTGGGTTGAGGATACGCTCTCCACTCCAATTAAATGTCTCCATGGCGTGCGTCTCAAATAGCCTCTGACAGTCCAAGTCCAGCTCCTGGCCTTCTCATGGCGGAAATATTCAAATTGACAGGAGAAGGGGCGAAGACGAATATCTGGCGCCTGAAAACCAGACGTTTCATGTAGATCAGAGTCTTGTTTGGTAGTTCATCTAGATGAAGGAAAACTCCGAAAACCCGCTGCTGGCGAGATTCTTTAGCTGCCGTACGTGGGGGAAACTCCTTCCTGCCAATGAAGGAAAATGCGACTAGGGTTGCCGCACAGAGCCGCCATGAGAATAATGAAGAAAATGATTAAGTGAAGTAACCAGTAGTATCGAGGTCAGTAATACTCAAATCACGGCACTTCTGATGTAGAGACCGGCCACGTCCGATATACACCCATACTGGTGAAATATGCATAAACCGGCTTAACTCAAGGGTGAAACTTGATGACTACTCATGTCACGGTACCTCCGTTCTAGAGGTCGGTCACGTCATAAAGACGCCCATACTGGGATAATATGCATAAACCGGCTCAACCCAAGGGTGAAACTTACTAGTGGCGAGGATTCGTCCTCCTGGACAAAAGCTCCGCCCTGATCACAACTAGGAAGGGTTAGCGGCCACGACCACAAAATGCTAAAATCGGTGACACTGGACCAGGGCAGTCTAGATAGGCAACCACCTCTCACTCGACGGGGATGTATGCGTATCCTAATCACGCTGAGGTTTTCCGGTTAGAAAGTCCAACGCTAGACTGGATGTGCAACCACCTCTCACCCGGCGGTGATACCCTGGTTTCTTAATACACGTCGAGGTTTTCCGGTGAGAAAGTCCAACTCTAGATTAAACTTTTGCAAATAAAAACACCGATGTCATGCAATAACGCTTCCGAGAACCACCAAGAATTCAGGATCAAGCCCCACGATACTCTGACCTCTTGTGATCCTCTCGGGGATCTCTTGTGGCCTCTCGGGGACCACAGGCGGACCACGGGACACATCGAGGACCACAGTAGGATCACGGGGCGATCTTGGTGGTAGAAGCGAACGAAGAAAAAGAAGAAGAAGAAGAAGATTTCAAATACTGAAGTAAATATATTGTTGTGTAAAGATTGTAAAAGTAAAAGTAATAATAGTAGATGTTGTATAGAATTCTTTAATCCGGGTGATAATTATGAGTTATAGTGTGGTTCTTCCTCTACGCCACTTCACCAGTCATCTATTATCTTCTCAATTTGTCTTCCATGGTCTCTTTTGCCCTCTATCAACCCTTCTGTTATAAAATATTCCAATTTACCTCGTTTCGTGACATCTATTATACATTTAAAACATCTCTTTCTAAATTTTATAAACTATATAATGAAAAAAAGAACTCACCCACTATATTTTTTATATGAAATACGGCCAGAAGAAAAAAAATGAGTACAGATGTTAGTGACATTATTTTGATCAGAATTATGTTGTTCTTTGAGAATGTGTCTCAGAATTGTAAGCAAAAAAACATTCTTCTCAGACCAAACATTAGTTCTGATAACAGGTTCTGAAAAATCACTCTGTTATTTCAATGAAAATGTATCAGCACTTTTACATTTTTAAAACTTTAGGAACTATTGGACAATATAATATTCTATTTATATTTCTGTTTCAATGTTTGTCTTTCTGTATTTCTGTTTATCTTTCAATCTATCTATCTATCTATCTATCTATCTATCTATCTATCTATCTATCTATCTATCTATCTATCTATCTATCTATCTATCTATCTATCTAGTAACTTGTTAGATATTGTTAGAAATTATGTTAATGGTTGTTAAAAAAAACATATGTTAGAAGATCTGTATTTACAATGTATTTTTGTTTATGTGTATGTCTGTGTGTTTGTCTGTGATAGCTATTTTATTAGGTTAATTACTTCTACTCATTTACTTTGAATGATATAGTTAAATTTTACACTCTTTTGATATGTTTTTTCCCTAATTTAATTTGTATAATTTATATAAGGGCAACCTTAGTGACTGTAACAACTGGAGAGGAGTAACCTTAATATCAGTTGTGTCCAAAGTATTTTGCAAGGTCATTTTGAATAGACTCAAAGATATAGTGGATACTGCAATGAGAGAAGAACAAGCAGGATTTCGAAAAGGGAGAAGCTGTCTCGACCAGATCTTTACTCTCAGAATAATACTTGAAGAACATATTGAAAAGCATAAACCATTAATACTGAATTTCATAGATTTTAAGAAGGCATTTGATAGCATACACAGAGATTCATTATGGAGAATTTTATGTCTATATGGAATACCATCTAAAATTGTCAACATCATTAAGGACTTATACAATGGATATGGTTGTGCAGTCAAGACAGAAGAAGGGATGAGTGAATGGTTCCAGATTGAAACAGGCGTGAAACAAGGATGTATACTGTCTCCTTTACTTTTTGGGATTACAATAGACTTCATAATGACAAAATGCTGCACAGGTAACACAGGTATTGACTGGGTACATGGGACCCAACTAGAAGATCTTGATTTTGCTGATGACATAACTCTTATCAGTAATAATGTGAATTCCATGCAAGAAAAAACAGATAGCCTATCTTCACTGGCTAGCAAAATAGGACTTGAAATTAACAAGGACAAAACAAAAATAATGAAAATTCCCATCAATCAAAATGGAAAAATACACATAGAAGGGACAGATATTGAAGAAGTCAATCAATTTGCATACCTTGGCAGCTACATAGACCAGGATGGTGACACTAGAAAGGAAGTTAGGATCAGAATTGCAAAAGCAGCATCAATCTTCAAGAATCTTGAGAACATATGGAATTCAAAAGTTATAAGCACAAAAACCAAGTTAAGACTATTCAATTCAAATGTAATATCCACCCTCATTTATGCATGCGAAAGCTGGAAAACAACTAAAGAAATAGAAAAGAAATTAGACTCTTTTGAAAACAAATGCCTAAGGAAAATACTCGGCATCAAGTGGAATGAATTCAAGAACAATGCAGAGATAAGACAGATGACTGAACAACAATCAGTCTCACGGGTGATCAGGAAAAGGAGATGGACATATGTTGGCCACTTGATGAGAAGAAATGAGCAGAGAATCCCAAAACAAGCTATCAAGTGGAACACAACAGGCCGAAGAAAAAGGGGCAGACCATGTGAAACTCTGAAGAGAACATTATTAAGAGAGGCCAAATTAACCGGCATAAAATCCTTTGATGGGGTTGAAAGACTCGCCGAAGACAGGAAAAATTGGCGAACTACTTTGCGAGCCCTATGTGACGTCTAACGGCACGGGAAGGATATAAGATATAAGATAAGATTAAATCGAGTGTGTGGGAAGAATGAAAGATGGAGTGATGAAGGGCAGAATGTAAGACGGGTCTGCGTGATCAATTCTTTACCCTTTAAAAATAAAGATTATTAATTCATTCACTTATTCATTTATCCTATATGTCTTGTCTGTCTATATTTGTCTGTCTGTCTGTCTACTCGTATGTGTATGCACGTATGAATGTATGTATATGTTTATCCTCGCATGTATCTCAGTATGTATGTATGTATGAATGTATGTAGGTTTTATGCCAATATAAATGTTTGTATGTGTTTATGTGTGTATATATGTATATATGATCATATGTATGTATGCATGCTCATATGTATGTTTCAATGTATGTAAGTATGTCTGTTTGTAAGTATGTATGAGTATTTGCTCATAAGTATGTATTTATTTATCTATATATGTAAGTAAGTATTATATATGCATGATTGTATAAATGTATGTAGTGTGTATGTAAACATGTATGTATGGAAGTATGTATGGATAATATGTATGTATGCATGTATGTACAGCCACATACACACATATGTATGTATAGTTTTTACCAGGTGCTGATTGTGACATGGACCATGAGTTATTAATAGCAGACATGAGGATAAAGATAAAAAAGACAGTTACGGAATCAAGACCACTCCGCTTTGATCTTACAAATATACCAGAACAATACGGTATAGAAGTGAAGAACCGTTTCGAAATCCGGATGGCTGTACAGGAGGAGATGACACCAGATGAATTGGCTACGCAGGCCGAAGATATCTTCATAACAACAGCTAAAGACATGGTTCCTGTAAAGAAAACACAAAAGAATGGATAGGTTACAGCAGGTACACTAGAACTGATAAAACAACGTAGAGAAATGAAGACGCAATGGAAAGTAAGAAACAACAACAAAGAGAAATATAAAACTTTAACAAAAGAAGTACGAAGAAACATCAGAAAATACAAAAAACAATACATTCAAGATCAGAAGTGTGAAAGAGATAGTGAAATGTTTAAAAAAATGAAGACATTGATGAGAAATGTCACACCTAAGCTAAATGTAATTTGTGATGAGATGGGGAATACTTTGACAGAGACAGAGGAAATTCTAGAAAGATGGAAGGAATATTGCAAAGGAATGTATGAAACAACCGACTGTGGAAACAGAAGTCAACAGCGTGAATTATTATTGGAGGAGAAAGAACCCGAACCGACAATAGAAGAAGTTTTATGGGCAATAAAGAATCTGAAAAATGGTAAATCATCATTATGTGATGAGATAACAGCTGAACTTATTAAAGCAGGAGGAAAGGAATGTGCAACAAACTATCATGCACTATGTAAAAAGATATGGCATTCAGGTATTTGGCCAAAAGAATGGAAAAGAACTGTATTCATACCACTGCCAAAAAGAGTAACCTGAAATTATGCACAAACTACAGAACTGTGTCCCTGATTATCATGCCAGTAAAATTATGTTAAAAATCATAATGGGTAGACTTCGACAGAAAATAGAAGAAGAAGTCAATATGCTTCAAGCTGGTTTCAGGCAAAGAAGATGATCAAGAGATCATATATTCAATCTAAGATTAATAATAGAGAAATGCAGAGAGTTTAATGTGAATCTATATTTATCCTTTATAGACTACTCAAAGGCATTTGATTGTGTACAACACCAGAAACTTTGGGAAATAATGGAAAAAATGAGATGTCAAATATATTTGACACAACTAACACCACTGCTGTATCTAGACCAACAAGCAGCAGTAAGAATAAATGGTGAAACAACAACTTGGTTTGACATAAAACAAGGGGTCCGTCAGGGGTGCATATTGTCACCCTACTTATTTAACTTGTATACTGAAAATATAATGAGGAATGTTAGAGAAGATGTAGACAAATTATACTGCCATGCCATAAAAATTGGAGGTTATGAAATACCAGAGACTAGATATGCTGATGACACAGTATTACTGTCCATAACACAAAAAGGAATGGAAAAAATATTTATTTCAGTCTGTAAGAATAGTGAAGAGCAAAACATCTATCTTAATGCAAAGAAACTAAACTAAATTGATGACAACTGTCAAAACAAACAAGGCAGCTGAAATATATATCAATGAGAAAAAATTGGAAGAAGTGGAGAGTTTTTAATATCTTTGATCACTACAACTAATAATGGAGATACAATGAGGGACATTAAAAGGAGGACATCTGTCGCTCTTCAAAAAGTAAAACAAATAAAGAATCTGTGGAGAGGAGCAGACAGAACTACAAAAATAAGATTTTTAAAGGCATGCATCTTTTCCATCTCACCATATGTCTGTGAAACCTGGACACTTAACAAAACAGCTGAGAAACACATAAATGCCTTTGAATGTAAATGCTACAGAAGAGTTCTCCAAATATCGTGGACACAAAAAAGAACAAATATATCTGTACTACAAGAGCTTAATGATGTCTGAGTGGCGAAGTGGTTAGAGGCACCCCAGTCACCCAGCTGTAGAAATGGGTACCCGACTTCTTCTGGAGTTGGGGAAGGAAAAGGCGGCCAGGCATGATACTGACCATATCACCCTCTAGTGTGCTGACAGGTCAAGGAAAATATGGGCACTAACACCATATCCTTATGTGCCTCTAAGGCATGGCAGGATTACCTTTACCTTTTTTTACAAGAACTTAATATTGAAGAAGGCTGGGTAGTAAAGAGGATTAAATAGAGAACACGTTAAGTAAAAAGTAAAAAAAAGTAAAGGCAACCCTGTCATGCCTACATTAAACATCATGATAATTTAGAGAAGACCGTATTGGAAGGATATATAATGGGAAAAAGAGGAAGACCAAGTCGAAGGTGGCTGCAAGACATCGTTGAGGATCTGGAAATGGATGCAGCAGCAGCAGGCTATCTTGCTCACAACCGAGAGGCCTACAGGACTGCTGTTTGGGAGGCAAAGTTCCGCAAGGGACATGCAAGTGAATGAATGAATGTATGTATAGTTTATGTATGGATCCGTGTATGTCTTCATATAAGAATATAAACATGCATGTTTTATCTATCTGCCTGTATGAAACAAAGCTAAATTATTACAGTATCAAGAAGTAAGAACATAAATCTGAGAAAGGATTGTTTGTTCTAGTTGTATATAAATGTGTAAATACAATGTTTAACAGTGAAATAGTTTTATAAGTGGGTGAGGAATAGTTTTATAAGTGTTATTGTAAAGATTGTGGAAATGTACAAGCGTGAAGACTGAAGTTTGATAAACGCTATTTTCAATAAAACGAATATATTATGTGCGTGTGTGTGTGTGTGTGTGCCATGCTGATAGTTATTCGCACTCATGCCTTCCCACAATTCTCTATTCAAGGTAATAATTATGAGCTAGACTGGCATTCTTTCCCCATGCCACTTAACCAGTCCATACATTATCCTCTCAATTTTTCTTCCTTGCTTTCTTTTGCCTTCTATCACCCAAGTTGTTATCAAATATTTCAGTTCACCTAGTCTCATGACATTCTATAAAATTAAAACGCATCTTTCAAACTTTTACATATTTATATACTTTATAATGAGGAAAAAACCTTACAGTCTGAGTTATTGACATTAACTAGAACCAGAAGGAACAAAAAGTTAGAGATGCTAGAGAAATTATTTTAGTCAGAATTATGATGTTGTTTTCATGTGTGAGAATGGTAAAAATATTCTATGGACAAACATTACTTCTGAGAATTGGGTTAAAAATTCTACTATCTTATTTCATTGAAAATATGTGAACTTTTTTTCATTTTTAAAGAAAGTAAATAATGGATACTAAATACTGTTCTAGTTATATTTCTGTTTGCATGTCTGTCTTTCTGTTTGGCTGTATATCTAATTATCTGTACATGTATACTTGTATATTTGTCTCATTGTTTTCAATTTTGGAAAGAATACAGTAAATTCATTTGATCATTTGTATAGAAGTAACATATATATATATGCATACATATTAAACATAGATATATGTATGTATGTATGTATGTATGTATGTATGTATGTATGTATATATGAATGTATAGTGTATGTATGGATGATGTATGTGTGCATATTAGAATATGGTTTAACTGTCTGCCTGTCTGAAAAGAAGATAAACTTTTACAGTATCAAGAGGTAAGTACATAAATCTTGGAAAGTAATGTCTGTTCTAGTTTTGTAGAATTTTTTTAATGCTCTGTTTAACAGTGAAATTTTTTTTGACAGTTAGTGTGAAGATTGTGTAAATCTACATGTCTGAGGTTTGAAATTTGATATATAATGAAATAGATATATCTATCCAGTGCCGTGCTGTGTTGGCGGTCGTGACGGCGGGTGAAAATCCTCCAGATATGGAGGATCCCTATGAATTAGGATTTACCCAAATAAGCAGGCGCGGACCAACTGGCGGTAGACTCAGAGAGCTTGGTGGGGTAGTAGGTGGCTCTACTAATCCTATAAAATGCCTCAGGTGCTCAGTGAAGGAAATACCAGGAGGGACCGGCAGACGGCAACGGGAAACCAATATTGTGGCTCGTAAGAACAATTATGCTTATTCAGAGTAATAGATTTGTCATGAACGATGTTAATGGATGTTCCTCTGGAACAGCCTCGTCCTGTAGGGCAGCTCAAGAGAAACATGTGGGGCCAGATCGTCATCAAGCTACTGGTGGCAAAACTAACACATTCAAAATAGCAACATGGAATGTTAGAACTTTATTCCAGGCGGGAAAATTAGAAAATATAAAGAGGGAAATGGAAAGGATGAAGATCAACATATTAGGAATGACTAAAGTTAAATGGACAGGTGCAGGGAAGATAAACTCAGATAAATATACAATAATATATTCAGGAAGTGAGAAACATGAACGAGGAGTAGGAATAATATTTGACGACCAACAGCAAGGAGAGTTGTAGGACATTTGAACATTTCAGACCGACTCGTGCTAGCCCAACAGAAAGGACAACCAATGAACATAAATATTATTCAAGTGTACGCACCAACATCTGAAAGTTTTAAAGAAGATGTACAGCTATTTTATAATGACATAGAGACAGCCAGAAAACATACAAAGTCACATGAAGTTACCATAGTCATGGGAGATTTTAATGTTAAAGTTGGTAAACGAAGAACTTCAGACATCGTTGGTGACTATGGACTGGGGCAGAGGAATGGCAGAAGTAGTAAAATAATTGAACAGACAAGAATACACAGCATGGTTGTAGGAAACACCTGGTTTAAACAACATCCCCGAAGACTGGCAACGTGGTGTAGCCCAGACAAAAAGACCTTTAACCAGATACACTCCGTACTAATCAACAAACGATTCCGTAATGCATTAGTGAGAACAAAAACCATGCCAGAAGCCGACTGCAACAGTGGCCATGACCCACTCTGTGGAACAATTACAATAAAGCTAAAGAAAGCAGGCAGAAAAGTGAGAAACATCAAACTGAATACAGAACTACTTAAAAAATGACCAGGAACTTCGAGAACAATACAAAGTTATTATAACAAACAGATACAATGCAACAGCTAAGATAAATAGTATAGATGAACAATTGGCAATGTTAAGAGATTCTATCCACAAAACTGTTAAGGAGATAATACCACCGAAAAAAAAGAAACCCCTAAGAATAAATGGATGACAGACATCTTATGACTGATGGACAAGAGGAGGAGGAGTAAAAATAACCAAGAAAAATATAGCAAGATAAATAAAGAAATACGATGCAAATGCAGAGAAGCAAAAGAAGTGTGGTTAAATTAACAATGCAGACAGATAGAGGACTCTTATAATAAAGGCAGCAAAAACATGCACAAACGAATTGATGAACTCTCAGACAGGAAAACAAAATATACCACAGGATGCCTGAAATCGAAAGAAGGTAAAATGTTAATGGGAAAATAAGACATTATGGAAGGGTGGACAAAGTACATAGGTGAGCTATATGGAGGAGAAAAACCAGAACACCAGATATTGAAAAATGTGATGGACCGCCAATACTTGAAGATGAAATCATAGATGCCATCAAACACATGAAGAAAGGAAAAGCGACTGGGCCTGATAATATAACAATAGAAGAAATAGAGGCACTAGAGGAGACAGGAATAAAAATAATAACCAAGTTACTGAATGACATTTACAACAGTGGTTATATGCCCAGTGACCTGATTAAATTCACGGATATAGCACTACCAAAGAAACCAGGTGCAAAGGAATGTGATGACCACTGGACTATCAGCCTTTCATGTCACATAACGAAGCTACTTCTGAGAATCATTATCAGAAGAACAAGGAAAATTATAAAAATGGAAATAGCAGATGAACAGTTTGGATTTGTTGAAGGAAAGGGAACACACAGTGCCATTTATGCTTAACGAACACTAAGAGAAATTTTAGAAGTACAGAAAGATCTCTACTTATGCTTCGTTGATTACACCAAGGCATTCGACAAGGTGTAACATAATTAAATTATTAAAATGCTCGAAGACATCAATATAGACGGCAAAGACGTGAGGATTGTAAAAATCTATACTGGCAGCAAGAAGCAGCAGTTCGAGTTGAAAATAGAAATGGAAAATATCAACCACTAAAACAGGGAGTGCGAAAAGGATGTGTACTATCGCTAGATCTTTTTTATCTGTACAGGGAGAATATTCTAAGAACAATCATCACAGAACCAGGCATAAAATTTGGAGGATACAATATTAACAACCTTCGGTATGCTGACGACACAGTACTGATAACTGAGAACCAACAAGACCTGCAAAATCTCTTGGATAAAGTCGCCAAAAATGTGAACATATAGGCCTTACTTTGAACATCAAAATAACAGATACTATGGACATATCTAAGAAACAGAATCCACCAGCATGCAGTATAAAATTAAACGGAACTATTCTAAAGCAGGTGCAGAAATTCAAATAGCTTGGAGGATAATAACTTCAGATGGGAAATGCAGAACAGAAATTGGGAACAGAATAGGCCAAGCACAGACTGCATTTCAGAAAATGAGAAACATTAGCCAAAAGTTCCTTATCAATGAATGTTAGAAAACGAGTCCTAAAATGCTATATTGAACCTATCTTGTTATATGGAAGTGAATCATGGACAATAGGCATGTCTGCATAAAAATCACTAGAAGCAGCAGAAATGTGGTTTATTAGAAGAATGTTGCGAATCCCCTGAACAGTAAAAATAACTAATGAAGAATGTATGAGAAGAGCTTGGGAGACAAAAAAATCTTGTCAAAAAGATAAGAAAGAAACAATGTACTTTCATAGGACACGCAATGAGAAGAGGGGGCATTGAAAATATTATAACAGCAGGAAAAATAGAAGGAAGATGATCACGAGGAAGACCAAGAGAAATAATACTGGACAGTCTGACGGAATGGTGTGAGAGGAGATCACCTACTGAGCTGATGGCCTGCATGAAGGATCGTGTACTCTGGAGAAGCATAATAGGAAACGCCAGTCGGCACGGAACATGATGATGATGATGATGATTTCCCACAATTCTTTATTCTGGGTGATAATTATAAGTTAAACTGGTGTTCTTCCTCAATGTCACTTCACCAGACCATTTATTATCTTCTCAATTTGTCTTACTTGTCTCTTTTGCCTTTATCTCCCCTGCTGTTATAAAATAGTGTAATTCATCTTGTTTCTTAACATCTGTTATAACTTTAAAATATTGTTTTCTAAATTTGATGTACTTTATAATGAAAAAGGACTTCTCTCGCTACATTATTGATTTGAACTACGGCAAGAAAAAAAAATAACAGATGTTAGGGAAATTATTTTGGTCAGAATTATGTTCGTGTGTGCGTGTGTGTGAGTGAGAGAGAGAGAGAGAGAGAGAGACAGAATGGGAATGGAAAAAAAAAATTATTCTCAGACGAAACATAATTTTTGATAACAGGTTCACGCTGTTATTTCAGTGAAGATATATCACCACTTTTACATTTTTAAAAGTTTATGAACTATTAGATATTAAGTACTATTCTATTTATATTTCTGTTTCCATGTCTGTCTTTCTGTATTTCTGTGTATCTAATTATCTGCATATGTATATCTGTTAGGGGGCAAAGTTCCACAAGGGACATAAAAATGAATGAATAAATGAATGTGTATCTGTCTATATGTCTCATTTTTTTTAAATTTAAAAGAAAATACAGTAAATTCAATTATAAATTTAAAAATTCACTGAAATTTTAGCACCAGTAAACAACATAAATGTAAGAAAAGTGTATTAGTTCTTGCTTCGATTACTACTGTGCAACTTCGTATAATATCACATTGAATTAAGTATATTTAAGTGTAAATTGTGTAAATATACAAGTAATAATAGTAGATACAGAGTATTACATATTCAATATAAATAGTTATATCTGCCTAGAAGCTTAAAATAAATTCTGAATATATTCATAATTTGAAATATGGAAGAAAAAACATTTGAAATGGTTTTAGTGAAACAATTTTTAAGGAATTTCCATGAATCATTTTATTTACATAGGGATCAAATCAAAATAAAGAATACAACACACTAATAATAAGAACAGTTGTGTAATCCCTGTTCTCTGTATAATAAAAATGTCATTTTTAAAAGACAGTGAGCTACTGAATATTAATTACTGATACTTCAAAAAATTCCTTTCCACTAATAATCTATCTATGATATATTTATATGTAAGTGCCATGCCGATAGGCATTTGCAATCATGCCTTCCCACAATTCTCTATTCAAGGTCATAATTATTTGCTAGACTGACATTCCTTCCACATGCCACTTCACTATTACATCTGTTATCCTTTCAGTTTGTCTTCTTTGCCCTCTTTTGCCTTCTGTCACACCTATTGTTATCAAATATTTCAGTTCATCTTGTCTCATGACGTCCTAGAAAATTTAAAATGTATCTTTCTAACTTTTACATATTTATATACTTTATAATGAGGAAAAAAACTAACGGACTGTATATCTGATATTAATTACTACCAGAAGGAAACAAAAATTAGAGATGTTAGTGAAATTATTTCAGTCAGAATTATGATGTTGTTTTCATGTGTGAGAATGGTAAACATATTCTCAGGCCAAACATTACTTCTGAGAATTGATTTTGAAAATCTACTCCCTTATTTCACTGAAAATATGTGAAATTTTATTCATTTTTAAAGATAAGTAAATATTGGATAGTAAGTACTGTTCTAATTATATTTCTTTTTGCATGTCTGTCTTTCTGTTTGACTGTATATCTAATTATCGGTATATGTATACCTGTCTATTTCTCTCATTCTTTTCAATTTTTTAAAGAACACAGTAAATTCTATTGCACATTTGTATATAAGTGCCTTTGTATGCATACATATTAAACATAGATGCATGTATGTATGTATGAGTGTATAGCATATGTATGGATGATGCATGTATGCATATAAGAATATGTTTTATCTGTCTGCCTGTCTGAAAAGAAAATAAATGTTACACTATCAAGAGGTAAATACATACATTTTGGAAAGTAACGTCTGTTCTAGAGTTGTGGAATTTTTTAAATGCTCTGTTTAACAATGAAATAGTTTTTTGACAGTTAGTGTGAAGATTGTGGAAATCTACACGTTTGAGGTTTGAAGTTTGGTATATAATGAAATAAATATGTCTATCCAGTGCTGTGCTGATATGTGTTCATGCTCAAGATTTCCCACAACTCTTTATTCAGGGTGATAATTATGAGTTAGACTGGTATTCTTCCTCTATGCCACTTCACCAGACCAACTATTATCTTCTCAGTTTGTCTTCCTTGGTCTCTTTTGTCCTTTATCTCCCCTGCTGTTATAAAATATTGAAATTCATCTTGTTTCTTGACATCTATTATAAATTTAAAATATCTTTTTCTCAATTTTATATTATGTATAATGAAAAAGGAACTCACTCACTACATTATTGATATGAAATGCAGAAAGAAGAAAAAATAGGAACAGACGTTAGTGAAATTATTTCAGTCAGAATTATGTTGTTCATTGAGTGTGTGGGTGAGATTGGTTAAAAAAAAAAATTCTTCTCAGACCAAACATTATATCTGATAACAGGTTCTGAAAATTCATTTTGTTATTTCAATGAAAATATATCAACACGTTTACATTTTTAAAACTTTTCGACATTAAGTACTGTTCTATTTATATTTTTCTTTCCGTGTCTGTCTTTCTGTATTTTTGTGCATTTTATTATCTGTATAAGTATATATATATATATATATATATACACATACATATATATATATCCCTTTCTTTTAAATTTTGAAAGGAATACAGTAAATTTCATTTAGAAATTTAAAACTTCACTTAAATTTTAGCACCTGAAAAGAACATAATTGTGAGAAACAAATATTAATTCTAGCTTTGATTACTACTGTGCAACTTTGAAAATACTGCATTGGATTAAGTATATTGTAGTGGAAATTGTGTAAATGTACATGTAATAGTAGTAGATGTTGAGTATTAGATTTTCAGTATAAATAGTTATATCTGCTATAAGATTAAAATAAATTCTGACTGTATTCATAATTTGAAATATGGAAAAAAAACATCTGAAATGGTTCTACTGAAATAATTTCCAAGGAATTCCTATGAATCATTTTAATTAAATAGAGAGTAAATTGAAATATAGAATACAACACACTAATCATGAGAACAATTGTCCAGTCACTGGTATTTGTATAATAAAAACGTAATCCTAAAAAGACAATTAGCTCCTGAATATTAATTGTTGATGCTTGTTAAAATTCCTTATCATATAATAATCTGTCCGTTATTCTCAAAATCTATTTGTATCTATCTATCTATCTATCTATCTATCTATCTATCTATCTATCTATCTATCTACTTACCTACCTACCTACCTACCTACCTACCTACCTATCTATCTATCTATCTATCTATCTATCTATCTATCTATCTATCTATCTATCTATCTATCTATCTATCTGTCTATCTGTCTGTCTGTCTGTCTGTCTGTCTGTCTGACTATATATGCCTGTCTCTATGTCTTTCTGTCTTTTTATCTGTATGTCTGTCTACTTGTATGTGTATGCATGTATAAATATATGTATATGTTTATGCTCACATGTATCTCAGTATGTATGTATGTAAGCATTATACCCATATAAATGTATATATATTTATGTATGTGCATATATATGTATTTATGATCATATGTACATATGCATGTTCATATGTACATTTCTATGTATGTAAGTATGTCTATTTCTTAGTATGTATGATTGTCATCTCATAAGTAGGTATATATTTAAGTATGTATGTAAGTGTATATGTATGTACATTTGTATAAATGTATGTGTATATGTATGTAAGTATGTATATAAGCATGCTTGTATGAATGTGTTTATGTATGTATCTTTGTATGTATGTATCTATGCATGTATGTATGTATGTATGTATGTATGTATGTATGTATGTATGTATGTATGTATGTATGTAAGTATGTATAGTTTATGTACGGATCCATGTATGTCTTCATATAAGGATATAGGCATTATCTCTCTGCCTGTATGAAAAAAAGATAAAATATTACAGTATCAAGAAGAGGGAAATTAAAAGGAGGACATCTATTGCTCTTCAGAAAGTAAAACAAATAAAGAATCTGTGGAGAGGAGCAGACAGAACCACAAAAATAAGATTTTTAAGGGCATGCATCTTTCCCATCGCAACATATGCCTGTGAGACCTGGACACTTAACAAAACAGCTGAGAAGCACATAAATGCCTTTGAATGTAAATGCTATAGAAGAGTTCTCCAAATATCGTGGACACAAAAACGAACAAATATATCTATACTGCAAGAGCTTAATATTGATGAAGGCTGGCTAGTAAAGAGGATTAAAGAGAGAAAACTTAAATATTTTGGCCACATTAAACGTCATGATAATTTAGAGAAGACCATATTGGAGGGATACATAGTGGGAAAAAGAAAGAGAGGAAGACCGAAACGAAGATGGCTGCAAGACATCGTTGATGATCTGGAAATGGATGCAGCAGCAGCAGGCCATCTTGCTCACAACCGAGAGGCCTACAGGAGTGCTGTTTGGGAGGCAAAGTTCCGCAAGGGACATGCAAAGGAATGAATGATCAAGAAGTAAGTTCAGAAATCTGAGAAAGAATGTTTTTTTTAGGTTTATATAAATGTGTAAATGCAATGTTGTACAGTAAAATAGTTTTATAGTGTTATTGTGAAGATTGTATAAATCTACAATCTTAAAAATTGAAATCTGATACACACTATTTTCAATAAAATAAATACATTTGTATGTATAAGTGCCACGCTGATAGGTATTCGCAGTCATGTCTTCCCACAATTCTCCGTTCAAAGTGATAATTATGAGTTAGACTGGCATTCTTCCCCCATGCCACTTCACTAGTCCATCTATTATCCTCTCAGTTTGTCTTCCTTGCTTTCTTTTGCAATCTATCACGCCTGTTATTATCAAATATTTCAGTTCACCTTGTCTCATGATGTCCTATAAATTTATAATGCACCTTTCTAACTTTTAAATATCTATATACTTTACAATGAGAAAAAAAACCTTACAGAATGCATTAGTCTTATTAACTAGAATCAGAAGGAACAAAAAAATTAGAGATGTTAGTGAAATTATTTCAGTGAGAATTATGATGTTTTCGTGTGTGAGAATGGTACAAATATTCTCAAGCCAAACATTACTTCTGAGAATTGGGTTAGAAATTCTACTCTCTTTTATCACTGAGAATATGTGAACTTTTTCATTTTTAGAGATATGTAAATATTGCATACTAATTGCTCTTCTAGTTATATTTCTGTTTGCAAGTCTGTCCTTCTGTTTGGCTGTATATCTAATTGTCTGTACATGTATATCTGTCTATTTGTCTCATTCTTTTCAATTTTGGAAAGGATACAGTAAATTCATTTGCACAATTAAAAATACACTGAAGTTTTAGCACCAGTAAAGAACAAAAATGTAAGAAACAAATCTGAGTTGTTGCTTTGATACTACTTTGCAACTTTGTATAATTCTGCAGTAAAGTAAGTATATTTTTGTGAAAATGTGTAAATGTAAAAGTAATAAAGAAAGATATTGAGTATAAAATGTTCAATATAAATAGTATTATCTGTGTATAAGTTTAAAATATTCTGAATATTAATCATTCATAATGTGGGAGAATAAATGTTTGTAACTATTCTAGTTAAATAATTTCTCATTAAGTATCAGGTGTTTAGAATAACAATAGGGGGGAATTTTTCCAAATCTATTTACACAATGAATGTATACTCATACACTTGTTTAAATTACCTTTGTATGCATATGTGTATGTATGTATGTATGTATGTATGTATGTATGTATGTATGTATGTATGCATGCATGCATGCATGTATGTATGTATGTATGTATGTATGTATGTATGTATGTATAGTGTACTATGGATGATGTATGTCTGCATATAAGAATATGTTTTATCTATCTGCCTGTCTGAAAAAAAGCTAAATTTGTACAGCATCAAAAGGTAAGTATATAGATCTGGGAAAGGAATTTTAGTTCTAGTTTTGTAGAAATATGTAAATGCTATGTTTAACAGTATACAGGAAGCAAGATGGACAGGACAAGGCAGGAGGAAATTAACAACACAGCACACAGAAGATACAATAATATGGTCAGGTAAAGAAGATCTTCATGAAGGAGGAGTAGCATAGATTCAAACAAGGAAGCATCAAGAGCGTTGCTGAAATAGACCCCTATAAATGAGAGATTATTATATGCACGCTTCAACTCAAGATTCACGAAGCTGTCTATTATAGTTTGTTATGCACCAACAGAATCAGCTGAAGAGGAATTAAAAGAAGATTTTTACAACAGCCTCCAAGCCACAGTAGAAACAATACCCAAGCATGATATGCTATTCATCATGGTCCATTTCAATGCAAATGTAGATGAAGGAAATGAAGATAGAAGAAGAATCATGGGAAAGAAAGAATCGGAGAAATAAATGAAAATGGAGAAAGACTGTGCAGTTTCTGTGAAGAAAACATGATGACCATCGGAGGGACAATTTTCCAACATGAAAACATCCATAAAGTGACTTGGAGGTCCCCAGGAAAAACCACAGAAAACCAAATCGGTCACATACTAATAAACAACAAGTGGAAACGGTCACTACAAGATGTGCGAGCAAGGAAAGGAGCAGATGTAAGAAGTGATCACAACCTTCTGGTAGCAAAAATAAAACTAAAATTAAGGAAAGCCAAAATCGGAGAACACAGAAAGTTACATTTTGATACAAGAAAACTGAAAGACCAGCAAACAAGAAATGAATTCTCAACGGTACTTAAGATCCGCTTCAGTGTCCTACAAGACGAAGAAGAAACGTCCATACTAGAGTTCAATAAAACACTACAGGAAACAGCAAAAGAGGTGCTGGGATATAGGAAACGGAGAAAAGAGGAATGGCTAAGCAAGACCACATGGGAAAAGATAGAGCAAAGAAAAGAAATCAAGAAAAAATTACTGAACACCAATTCAAAACGACTTAAAGAACAAGTTTAAGTAATTATGCACAAAAAGACAAAGAAGTGAAGGAATCATGCCGTCAAGATAAACGTCAATACTATGACAACCTAGCTAAAGCAGCAGAGAAAGCAGCATATGCAAATGACATGAAAACCATATACAAATTCACAAAGCAGATGACAGGTAACTTCAGCACAAGATGGGAGAGTGCAGTAAGGATACGTAAGGGACAACTGGTCAGTGGAGAAAGAGAAAAAAATTGAAAGATGGAGGGAACACTTTAACACCCTACTAAACAGAACACAGGCAGTACAAACAATAGACATAACTGAAGCAAAAACGGAACTAAACATCAATACAGGACCAATAACAATAAGTGAAGTAAAGGAGGCGATAAAGAAGCTAAAATTAGACAAGGCACCAGGTGAGGATGAAGTGACAGCTGAGATGTTGAAAGCAGAAGAAACAGAAACACCAAAACAACTCTGCCAAATACTACAACAAATTTGGGATCTAGAAAAAGCTACAGAGGAGTGGAAAACTGGTCTTATAGTAAAACTACCAAAGAAGGGTGACCTCAGAGATTGCGGGAACTGGAGAGACACTAGCCTACTGCCATCACCAGTTAAGTATTTTGAAGAATAATCATCAACAGAATTGTACCAACACTTGAGTAAAATCTTCGGAATCAGCACTTAGTAAAGGAAGATTATTCATAGACCACATATTTGTACTTAGACAAATATTAGAACAGGCAAATGAGTGGCATAGCACAACATATGCATTGTTTATAGATTTTGAGAAAGCCTTTGACAGTGTCAACAGAGATGCACTGTGGAAAATCCTAAGATGGTATGACTTTCCCCATAAGATAGTGAATGTAACAAAGCCCTATACGAGGGTTTTCAGTCCAAAGTGATCTGTGGAGAACATACCTCCAGCAGCTTTAGTGTAGAAACAGGAGTGAAGCAGGGATGTGTACTATCACCAGCATTTTTTATCTTGACAGTAGACTGGTTAATGAAGGAGGCAACATCAGACAAACACATAGGAGTACAATGAACCCTGGACACAGTTCTTGAGAACCTTGACTCTGCGGATGACATCTGTCTACTATCAAGCAGCCACAAAGAAACGCAAGATAAAATAAACAAGCTAACCCAGAATGCAAAAACATAGGACTGAAGATCAACGTAGGAAAGACAAAGTTAATGAAGCAAAATGTGAACAACAGAAATGTAGATAGCACGCTAGTGGTGGAAGTCAATGAATGTGTATACCTTTGCAGTAGAGTAGTAGACAATGGAGACAACACAGAGGATATCAACAGCAGGCTTACTCGATCAAACCAAGCTTTTGCAGTACTGATGACTGTATGGAAATCTAAAAACTAAGCATGAATACGAAAATGAGGATATTTAAGAGTAATGTTCTAAGCGTACTACTCTATGGAAGTGAATGCAGGAAAATCACCAAAACCATAGAAAACAAGTTGAATTATTTCCAGAATAAATGTTTACGAAGAATTAGGAAAATATTTGGGCCAAACACCATAAGAAATAACATGTTGTTGTCAAAAATTAATGAGGAAAGACGCTGGCGATGGCTGGGAGATGTGCTCCGAATGACTGACAACTCACTACCAAAAACAGCACTAAGATGATCACCACAGGGGAACAGAAGTAAGGGTAGACCAAAAGAGACATGGAGAAGAACAAAAGAAAGGATGTTGAGAAATAGAGGGCTCGCCTGGGAAACAGCAGGAAAAAAAATGCGAAGGACAGGCATTTGTGGAAAACCCTTGCGGAAGCCCCATGTGCCCTGGGCACTTCAGGTTCACACAGAGAGAGAGAGAGAGCGAGAGAGAGAGAGAGAGAGAGAGATGAAATACCAGGGATTATATATGCTGATGACATAGTATTACTGTCCACAACTCAAAAAGAAATTGAAAGACTAATTATGTCAGTCCGTAAGAACAGGGAAGAGCAAAACCTCTATCTTAATGTGAAGAAAACTAAATTGATGAAACTGACAAAACAAATAAGGCAGCAGAAATATGTATCAATTAGAAAACGTTGGAAGAAGTGGAGAGTTTTGAATATTTTGTATCACTACTAATTAATAATGGAGATATAATGAGGGAAATTAAAAGAAGGACATCTATCGCTCTTCGAAAAGTAAGTTTTCAAAGCTACTAACTTTTTCTGTCATGACCTCGTTTCTTTCCGGGTGTCACGACCTTCGTGTCGTCTGAACAAGTACTAATGACTTAGCATTCAAAAGACCTTTTATTGGAGGTCTTAGATGTATCAATCCGTTAGTAGGCTGTTCTCTCGGGGCTAGACGGCTGCTCTTCCTGCCAGAGTCCGTGTTCGAATCCCAGGTATTTCTCTTGTGATTTTTCTTTCTCTTAAGTCTCACTAAAGTGCGTTGTCTACGATTTTTTTCGAGGTCTAATTCTACAAACTGTGTCCTCTTACTTTACTGTTCATAAAGTAAAACAAATAAAGAATCTGTGGAGAGGAACAGACAGAACTACGAAAATAAGATTTCTAAGGGCATACATCTTTCCCATTTCAACATATGCCTGTGAGACCTGGACACTTAACAAAACAGCTCAAAAACACATAAATGCCTTTGAATGTAAATTCTACAGAAGAGTTTTTCAAATATCGTGGACATAACAAAGCACAAATATATCCATACTACAAGAACTTAATATTATATTAAAGAAGGTTGGTTAGTAAAGAAGATTAAACAAATAAAACTTAAATATCTTGGACACGTTAAACATCATGACAATTTAGAGGAGACCGTCTTGGAATGATACATAACGGGAAAAAGAAAGAGAGGAAGACCAAGGCGAAAATGGATGCAAGATATAGTTGATGATCTTCAAATGGATGCATCAGCAACAGCTGATCTTGCTCACAACCGAGATACCTACAGGAGTGCTGTTATGAAGGCAAAATTCCCCAAGGGACATGCAAATGAATGAATGAATTAATTCTGTATGTATTTTTTACTATTGGGCGTGACTGTTTGGTAGGAATAGTATTTTATGAAGTATCCGTATAGCTCCCACCCCTAGCAGGGTGATGCGGAGCCATGGTACCAGGTGGTGGATGGAATGGGAGAGCAGCTGACAGATAATGTTGGTTATGGTCACCATTTTATGATGGTAGGCAGATGATCTCAATGTAGGGAAAATGGCTACGATCACTGACTAGTACAGTCACTGCCCGGAAGGAAAAGAATGGAAAACTATCTGATAGGATATATATATATATATATATATATATTCTTGTTCTGTTTTACCAGTTTGGTTGAGAAGCTCCTTGGAGGAATCCTTCCATCTTTGTTTGACAGCTTTTTCACTGAAGATGGGTTTTCCGCTTGTATCTTTGATGTTGTTGGTTGGGTTGTAATATTCATCTCGGAGACTCAGGTATGAGAGGGGAGAGATACGGGAACCGCCTCGTCGGGCACGTTCAACCAGTGAGGCTAGTTCCAAACGCATCGCGTATAGATAGAGAGGGCAAGCATGGATGATAAATAACAGGAAAATAATGATGTCATCGTAATATTGCTTAGTGTTTTCGTGGGGTAAAGGCGGATATGTTGAAAATATGTCGGTCTTCGTATATTGATTATGTACCTAACTGTGTAGTAAGACGCCTCCTTACCTCTGTATGTCTACGGGACACCCTTGGGCAAGGTGGAGTACCCGTATAGCCTCCCGATCAGGGTGATGTGGAGCCATGGGAGCAGGTGGTGGATAGAATGGGAGAGCAGGTGACAGATAATGTTGTTTATGGTCACCATTCTATGATGGTAGGCAGATGATCTCAATGTAGGGACAATGTCTACGATCACAGACTAGTACATTCACTGCTCGGAAGGAAGGCAATGGTAAACTATCTTCTGGAAATATACCAAGAAACCCAAACAGCAATATGGAAAGTCAAATAGGAAAAAGATCTGGTTGCGAGTCCTCCAGGTCAGATAGATCTAATTTTAACACTGGGGAAGAATGTGAGACAGAGGTCAGTACTAGTAATTGTGATGACGGACAAAATCCTGACAGTGTTACTAAGGAAAACTCATGCATCAAACTAAAAAGAAAAATAAGAGTAGGAACATGAAATGTGAGAAGTATGTATGAGGGAAAGTATCAAATAATAAGTGAGGAGATGGAAAGAACGAAGATACACATTTTGGGAATACTCGAACATCGATGTAAATGATCAGGATACTTCGAGAGCGATAATGATGGTATCTTTATATACTCTGGTTGAGAATTAGGAGGAAAGAATGGAGTGGCTTTTTAATTGCACACATTAACAGCAAAAGCTTCAGTAAGTAATCCTCACAATCAGACTTAAAGTCACTCCTAGAAATGTAAGAATTATCCAGATATATGCACCTACATCAGCAGCAAAAGAAGAGGAAGTAGAAGACTTTTATAACACACTGCAAACGACGATAGACCAGGTACGGAAAAATGATATTGTATTAATTATAGGGGATATTAATGCAAAGATTGGTACAGAAAGAGCAGAAGACGAAAGATATGTATTAGAGAAATTTAGTACAGGACATAGAAATGAGGCAAATGACAATTTAATGCTGTTTTGATTGGAAAATGAGCTAATGATCGCTAACACACTTTTTAGATAATATCCAAGAAGACTACACACTGAAACCACCAGATTGGAAAACCAAAAATCAAACAGATTACATTTTAGTGCAAAGAAGGTGGGGATCAAGTATAACATCAGCAAAAACTCTAACATCATGACACGGAACATGAGTTATTAATAACATGAAGATATAACAAAGACAGTTATGGGATCAAGACCACTCCGCTGTGATCTTACAAAAATACCAGAACAATACGATATAAAACTGAAGAACAGTTTCGAGATATAGATGACAGTACATGACGATATAACACCAGTTGAATTCGCTACGTAGACCAGAGATATCTTAATAACAACAGCTAAAGATATGATTCAAGTAAAGAAAACAAGAAAATAATGTTATTTAGGTATTTGGCCAAAAGAATGGAAAACAACTGCATTCATACCACTGCCAAAAAATAGTAACTTGAAATTATGCACAAACTATAGAACTCTTGCCATGATTATTCATGCCTTAAAATTATATTAAAAATCATAATGGGTAGACTTCGTAAAAAGTAGGAAAAGAAGTCAATAACATTCAAGCTATTTTTAGACAAGGAATAGGAACAAGATATCATATATTCCATATGAGATTAATAATAGAGAAAGGCAGAGGATTTAATGTGAAGCTATGTTTATCAGGTTATAGACTATTCACAGGCGTCTGATTGTGTACAACACCAGAAGCTTTGGGAAATAATGGAAAACAATGAGATTTCCAACATATTTGATACAATTAACATCATTGTTATATCTAGACCAACAAGCAGCAGTAAGAATAAATGAGGAAAGAACAACTTGGTTTGACATAAAACAAGGGGTCCGTCATGGATGCATATTGTCGCATTATTTTCTAACTTATATACTGAAAATATAATGAGGAATATTAAAGAATATGTACACAAGAATAATTTTTACAATGCCATAACAATTGGAGGTTATGAAATACCAGAGATTAGATATGCTGATGCCACAGTATTACTGTACACAACAGAAAAAAGAATGGAAAAACTAATTATGTCTTTAAGAACTGTGAGGGTGTCTGAGTGGCGAAGTGGTTAGTGCATTGGTCTCTCATGGCGAAGGTCGGGATTTCGAATCCGGCCGGAGGCACTCCAGTCACCCAGTTCTAGAAATGAGAATCAACTTTCTTCTGGAGTTAGTGAAGGAAAGGCAGCCAGGTGTGTTACTGTCCATATCATCCTCTAGTGTGCTGAGGAAAATATGTGCACTAACATCATATCCTTATGTGCCTCTAAGGAATGACAGGATTATCTTTACCTTAAGAATAGTGACGAGCAAAACCTCTGTCTTATTGCGAATAAAACTAAATTGATGACAACTGACAAAACAAAGCGAAAATGGCTGCAGGAAATTGTTGATAATCTGCAGATGGATGCATCAGCACCAAGGCATCTTACTTACAACTGAGAGGCCTACAGGCCACTGTTTCTTCATCATCATTCATTTGCATGTCCCTTGTGGAACTTTGCCTCCCAAACAGCACTCCTGTAGGCCTCTCGGTTGTGAGCGAGATGGCCTGCTGCTGCTGCATCCATTTCCAGATCATCAACGACGTCTTGCAGCCATCTACGCCTTGGTCTTTGTTTTTTTCTCATTATGTGCCCTTCCAAGACGGTCTTCTCTAGATTATCATGACGTTTTATTGTGTCCAAAATATTTAAGTTTTCCCTCTTTAATCCTCTTTACTAGCCAGCCTTCTTCAATACGAAGCTCTTACATTATAGATATATTTGTTCTTGTTTTGTGTCCAGCTGTTAGGGAGGCCAAAATGCATAAACTAGGGAAAAAAGTAGGAACAGCTTTACTACTTAACGAGTACACAGTTTCGGAGTGAGCCTTAATCATACAAAAAACATAGAGGACGAAGAAATAGAGAGAGGAGATAAAATATAAATTCACACGACTGCTGATGTTTAAGAAAAAACATGTTACCCTATCTGACACATTTAAATTTGTACTTCATTTTCACTCACATGGTCAGATGGTTAAGAAAATTCTTTATCATCATCTGCCAATAATCTAACTCTCGACATTTTCTCTGATCCACCCCTATTAACATACAAACGGGAATCCAATCTTAAGGACATCCTCGTCCATAGCAGAACCTTGCATATGTTAGTACCAGAAAATGTAACCGCCCTCTCTGTGTTACATTCCCTGTAGTCTGGGAAACGATCACCTTTCACAAAACTATTCTCACTCTCCATGAGCGATTCACATGCGAGTTCCGCAATGTGAGATATGTCACCGTATGTAAAATATGCAGAATAACTTATAATGGTGAAACTGGCCTCAGATTGGAGAACCGGATGCAAAACATCTGTACGATAACACCAAGCATGCGTCGAGACCAGTGCCGAGTCATGTCAGTATCCCTAACCACAAAAGCAAATCTGACTTCCTGGTAAAAGCCATCAAACAATGTCACGCATATGACACAAGCCGCCTAGCGCTTGAGAACCGTTACATTTAGAAATATGGGACTCTGGAATTATATATAATTATTCAGCTACACCTAACAATCTCCTCTTCCACAATCATAATCCCTCCCCACTAAGTTCCACTCTCTTCTCACTTGGTACACAAAGCTCAGAACCTCTTCACAGCATTACATTAGAACTCCTCTATCTCAACTATAATCACATATTTCACCTTCTCTCTGCTACATTATCATTGTATCATTCTCTCTCCCCTCCACGGTTTCTCCACCCTTCACCCTCAGTTACGACCCACTTATCACACTTCCCCATGCGCATTTCTTCATACAGCGTTGGACAAGTCACAGTTTCTTACAAGTTACATCTAAGTGCTCTATTATCTGATTTTTGTTTGTTTATTTATTTACTAACATAGCATCCATGTGAATTTATATTTTATCTCCTCTCTCTACTTCTTCGTCCTGTATGTTTTTGTATCCTTAAGGCTCATGTCAAAACGTCAGAACTATGTACTCATTAAATAATAAAGCTTTTCATACTTGTTTTCCTAGTTTATATATATTGGTATCACAGCTTTACTACAGTGGCTCCGTGTATAGTTATATACTCATACATTAATTATTGTGTGTTAAGGAGGGAAAGTTCGGAAAAGGACACGCAAATGACTGACTGGCTGAGTATGCATATATTTGTTCTTTTTTTGTGTGTCCATGATAGATGAAGAACTGTTCTTTAGACTTTACATTCAAAGTCATTTATGTGCTTCTCAACAGTTTTCTTAAGTGTTCAGCTCTCACGAATAGTCTTACTTTGTGTTTAATAAACTTGTATAGTTTCTCAAATGAGCAAACATATATATTTTATGGTCTAAAATAAAATACTTACGACCTATGAATGTGTACAAAGTGACCGCAAAAATTAGTAAAGATATTAGTGTAATTATCTTGCAATTTCTTATACTATGTTAGAAAATAATTAATGAAACACTATTTCAAACCACAACACAAAAATAAATGGAAAAACTAATTATGTCAATGCGTAAGAATAGTGAAGAGCATAACCTCTATCTTAATGCGAATAAAACTAAATTGATGACAACTGATAAAACAAAAAAGGCAGTTGATATTATGTATCAATGAGGAAAAACTGGAAGAAGTGGAGAGTTTTGAATATCTTGGATCACTACTAACTAATAATGGAGATACAATGAGGGAAAATTAAAAGCAGGGCATCTATCACTCTTCAGAAAGTAAAACAACTAAAGAATCTGTGGAGAGGAACAGACAGAACTACAAAAATAAATTTTTTAAGGGCATGCATCTTTCCCATTGCAACATATGTCTGTGATACCTGGACACTTAACAAAACAGCTGATAAACACATACATGCCTTTGAATGTAAATTCTACAGAAGAGTTCTTCACATATCATAGACACAAGAAAGAACAAATATATTTATACTCCACGAACATAATATTGAAGAAGGCTGGCTAGTAAAGAGGATTAAAGAGAGAAAACTTAAATATTTTGAACACATTAAACGTCATGATAATCTAGAGAAAACCGTTTTGGAAGGGTACATAATGGGAAAAAGAAAGAGAGGAAGACCAAGGCGAAGATGGCTGCAAGATATCGTTGATGATCTGCAAATGGATGCATCAGCAGCAGGCCATCTTGCTTACAACCGAGAGGCCTACATGAGTGCTGTTAGGGATGCAACGTTCCGCAAGGGACATGCAATGAATGAATGAACATTTCAAACCGTTTCTAAAATAGTTATTTTATTATATTTTTTATTAATTTATACTGTGGCAGAAGAGTCCCAACAGTTGATAAATTTCATTCATGAAACTTACATATATTAAACTTAAGTATATTAAACTTACATACATGAAACTTACATATATGAAACTTACACACATAAACTTAATACACGTAACTTACATACATGAAACTTGCATATCCAAAACAGTGTATTAAATTTGTTTTAAAAATATAATTGACAATTCAAAACTAAAAGTAGCTGTATTTGTCGTGGAAGTATCAAGTGAACAATATCTGTGGGTGTTATGAATACAACTTTAAGCTTTAAAAGATTAACGTTTATGAAATCAAATACTTACCAGCTATGTTTTTTTAATGCACGGGCAAGCAATTTAAAACAACATTAATTACATTATTTCTAAACTTCCCGTACCAATAACTGAACTGTAATTATGAGATTATATATATATATATATATATATATATATACTCATGGAGAAAAGTAAGTGTGCAATGCTTTAAAAACCACAATGAACGTGCTCAGGTGATGACTGAAATAAAATTTGGCACACATTATGTTTGATTATCCAAATAACAGATAAAATGATAACTTTCAGCCCAGTCACATGTCACAAAAAAGTGAAAAAAAAAAAACTCACCTAATGTGGCTCACCGCCTTCTCATCGAACTAATGACAAGATGTATCAGTTGTTGAGGTATGTTATTCCATTCTTCTTGCAACGCTTGGGCTAATTCTTGGCGGTTTCCTGGACGATTGTGTCGTCTTGTCAACCTGCTGTCCAGTTCATCCCAAATGTGCTCGATAAGTGATAGGTCCGGTGAAACTGCTGGCCATGGCAATACAGTAATCTGATGCTGCTGAAAGTGGTCCCTGACCACACATGGGACATGTGGACGAGCATTAACCTGATACAGTATCACGCCTTGTTCATTAGCATTCAGAACAGGCATTACGTAGCGTGTAATGATTTCGTCCCTATATCGTAAACCTGTAAGGTTGCCATTGAGGAAGACTAGGTTTGTTCGTCCAGCATAGGAAATTCCTCCCCAAACCATTACACTGCCTCCTCTTCTCCTATCCACCTCTAGCACACAGTTATTGGCAAAGCGTTCTCCTCTTTGCCTGTACACTAAAGCACGCCTATCATGGCCTTGCAGAAAGAATCTGGACTCATCAGTGAATAAGATCCGTCTCCATTGATGATAAGGCCATGTCACATGGTCCCTTGACCAGTTTAAGCGGGTTTGTCTGTGACGAACTGTCAGTACTGGTCTAACTGCAGCCCTATGAGGTAAGAGATTTACCTCTCTGAGTCTGTTCCTCACTGTCCTGCCCGACACACGTCTTACACCTGGAATGTTGCAGGCAGTCCATGTTGCCTGGAAAACCTGAAAGGTGCATGAGGTGGATGTAGCGGTCTTGTGCAAGGGTGGTAACTCCTGATCTGCCGCTTCTATAGCGGTCAGCAACGGAATCATTTTGGTTAAAACGACTTTGAAGGCGTGATATTGTGTTTCTGTGAACATTAAAATATTGAGATACTGCTGCTACTGTTGATCCAGCAATTAACATCCCAACAGCTATTTCTCGCTGATGTTCATTCAATCTTGGCATGATAAAAAAGATGTTTATATTGGAATTCCACTACTTCTTTCTTCAACGATTACGTGAATAAATCTCTGAGAACAGAATTACACACTTACCCTCATTTTATCCGTGGTCAATAACCAATCATGGATCACGCACATGATTTCACTGGAGCTGCGGTTATCTCCCCATGAATAATGGTGTCAACTTCATGCAGCACGGGGAAGTGCACAACACTCAGACAAAACTTCGTGCCAAATCTGACTTCATTTCACTCATGACAACGTAATTGGTGCGCTTGACACCACAGGACACTTACTTTTTCCGTGAGTTTATATATATATATATATATATATATATATATATATATATATACTGTCCAAAAAAAGAAAAGCATAACTACTGATGACCCAATTTTAACCATAACTTTAATATTATATAGCTTTTTAAATTGAATGAATAAAGTTTTAAATTGCACACAATAATATCTAAGGGTTTAAACACTCACCTGACAGTTTATTGCATCTGTGCGACGAGAATTTGTTAGTCTCAGGAGTTCTCAAGTTAGTCTGGTATGTGGCCTCCACTTGAATCGATCAGTGACTGGGATCTCCTGGACATAGCTGCTATCAGATATCTGATGTGCGTCTGTGGGATGGCTGCGCACTCTTCCTGGATTGCCTGCCACAGGTCATGAAGATTGGCTGGAGAAACGTTTCGGCGACAAACACGTCTTTGCAGCTCATCCAATAGGTGCTGGATCGGATTCAGGTCTGGAGACAGGGATGTCCAGGGAAGAGTAAAAATGTTGTTGGCAGTCAGGAACTGTGTGGTGAAACGTGCAAAATGGGGTTTGGCGTTGTCCTGTTGAAACACAGACCTTTGCGAAACCAAAAATGGAAGGACATGGGGTCGAAGAATTTCATTGATGTATCGTTGCGAATACAAGCCTCCTTCAAACTGCACCAACTGACTCCTTCCGTTGAAATCGATCATTCCCTATACCATTACACCTCATCTACCGTGCAGCGGAGCTTCGTCAACGCAATTTTGGGCAAAAGGTTCATTTGGCCTACGGTAGACCCTTCTCTGCGTATCATAGCGGTGCAACAAATAGGAAGATTCGTCACTAAACCAGACACGTCTCCATTGATTGTCATTTGTCCAGGGCCGATGCTGGTTGGCCCAAACAAGTCGATTTTGGCGATTGCGACTAGTTAAGAGAGGACCTCGGTGAGGTCGTCGTGTCACCAGTCCAGCTTCATGCAGTCTATTCCGGACAGTTTGATCAGACACACGACGTCTTGCAAGCAATGACTGGGCACTTGAGGAAGCTGTTGTAAATTTGTTTCTGAGGTGATGAACCAGAATAAAGTGATCATCAGTTGCTGTTGTCACCCTGGGTCGTCAAATGCGGTGCCGGGCTTCAGCTGAGCCAGTGGCTTGGAAACGGTGCCAAAGTCGACTGATGGTACTCTGCTGCACGTTTAAATGCCTGGAAACCTGACTTTGACTTTCGTCTGCTTGTAGTCGATCAGTAGCAATGTTTCGTAAATTTTGCGATAGATGTGCCATGATTGTCTGCTTGAAAATTAACTGAATATGTTTCTGTAACCTATTCTTTTATAGGGTTTCATTTGCGTGGGAAGTGATTTGTGCTCACCACAAAAATCACGACTTTTCCTTAACCGTAACGTGAGTTATGGTAAACAAAAATGCGTGATTAGCAAGGGCAGCTACTGCGTTCTGACTAAACACGAGAATAGCAAAATTCACGCTAAATCATGGACCTGATGTCTTGGTGACAATTTTTGGTTTGGTTTGAGATACCTGGGAAATAATTTTTGTCAGAACATATACAAAAGAAGCTTCTTCTTCTTCTTCGTTCGGTTCTACCACCAAAACCGCACTGTGATCCTACTGAATTCACGCCTGTGGTCCTCGTTAGGTCCCGTGGTCCCCTGTGTGGTCCCCAAAAAGACCACACGAGATCCAGGAGAGGACCACAAGGGGTTCAGAGTATCACAGGGCTTTTGTCTGTATTCTTGGTGGGTCTTGGAAGCGGGATTGCGTGACACCGTGGTTTTCATTGCACCAGAAATCGAAGCTAATATAAGATATGTGTTTCTTTTTTGGACATTGTGTATATATATATGTACATTTGTATGTGAAAACTGTAGTGATGCAGTCATGTGAATGCACTAAAACCTCACAATCTCCTGATATGCAAATGCAACGGGTCAAAGACTGGATGTTTGTAGATATGTGATGTATGTATGTACATGCATCTATCTGTCTGTCATCTATCTATTCTATTTGTCTAGAATATATTATTATATGCACATGATCAGTCCAGCGTGTAAAGAGAAGTAATCATTGAACATAAATTACATAGTTTAAAGTATATAAAGCATTTAGTAATGTACGTATGTGTGTGTTTGCATATAACTTTCTGTCCATCTATCTATATGTTTGCTTTTCAGTCTTCTTTATCAGTTTTTATGCATTTCAGCCTGATCCTGCTGGATTTAATCCTATTCTTACGTTTCTCTGTTTCCTTTTCCTCTTAATTCACCCACGATGATCCTTTTCTCTCCCCCACTCTTGTCTGATGGACAATACAAAAAAGTCAGGAAAGAGTTGGGAGCGGTTGGGTTAATGGCTGCAACAAACTTTACACAGTGCACTCTCTTCTTGCCGATGCAGGCGCTGATGCTGTCACTATTGGAGTATGGTCTTGGCCTACCCTGCCCAATGCACAGCTAAACAGACCAGAGAAAGTACAGAACGAGGCAATGAGAGTGGTCTTGGGATGCACCAATGATACTCCGGTGGTGGTCGAGCGCTTTGTACTGAGTGTGAGGTCACACAAGTATGCTCAGGTAAAGACATACATCAGGGTTGCTGGCATGAAAGAGCATCCTCTCAATAAGGAGCTGGGGTTTATAAAGGGAAGACGCATGAAACGAGGAAGATCTTGGATGGCTGAGGCGGAGGATACAATAAAGTCAATCTGCAGTCTAGATGAAGTGCCTAAAGCTGATGGGACTGGTTACGGGTACAGGAGCGACCGCATCTAATAAAACTTACTATACAGAAGGGTCGCGGATGTAGAGACTGAGCGGGGGAGCAGCTGAACTTTTTTGGGTTCAAGCCCTCATCCAGCATCACTGTGGATCGTCTGACACGGTAATATATACAGATGGCTCAGTGACTGGGAATAGCAGAAGTGGTTGGGGTTTTGTTGTCTACCGAAATGGAAGAGTAGTGGCACAGGGTTCGGGAAACTTTGAAGTCATCACTTCAAGTATCAGAATGGAGACTGAGTCTGTGTCGGCGACAATAGATTGGTTAGTTGCTCATGATGTGGTTAATGGTATCATTGTGACGGGTTCATTGGGTCTGCTTCGTAATACTGGGAAGGAACTGCTTCGAAAAGAATGGGTTCATCTGTTAAGCCAGTCAACTGTGACAAGCCTAACGTGGCTTTACTGTCCAGAGCATGCGGGAGTACATGGCATTGATGTGGCAGAAAAACTTGTTGGACAGGTTAAAATAAATGGCAGACAGACAATGGACAAGGGGGATATTAATAAAACTGTATTGGACAGACTGCAGGAAAATGAAGAGCGGGAACGGAAGAACAATGTAGATCTGAAGAGGTTGTTGGAGCTGGGACAAAGTAAAGATGCTGGCAGGAAAGTCGTGTTTTGTGACAGAAAACCCATCGTAAAGAACCAACAATTGACAGGAACTATCAGCAAACATTCTCTTGGATAATGCTGCGAAATACGACGGGGCATATACGGGGTTGTCCTAAATTCAGTGAACCAAAGTCTGAATTTTGAACAGTTGAACCACTGAATAGTTGAACCGTTGAACACTTTAATTGCTCTTTATCAATTTTTCTTTCAAACTATTGCTGATGAGTTATAGAAAACGTGGCATCAATTCACATCATGAGTCCAAGACATATATCCACAACATTCTAGAAGATCACACCCCACACCTAGCCCACCACCTCTATGTGGTCGGTAGCTGATCAGCCACTGTATGGACGCTCTCTGTTATGAAATAAACACTCTGACCATTTTGTAAATGGACGCTGAGCAGTAGAGTGTCTTTCGTAAATCAGAAATCTGCACAGTGTATCATGTTTCTCGTTATCAGTACCAGCGGTTCGGCATCTCAGCAGATACAACGTCATCGATTTGTGTGCCCTAACTTTTGTCCGTCACGGCCGACAATCTACAGCAGGTATAAATATCATGGGAGTTATTTCGCGTCGTTCAGTGGGGGTAGTTTCTGCTTCGTTCGGTATCGATCCCACTCCAACCACACAGGCTCTCCCACAGGGGTCATAGGGATGATCTAACCCACACGATGCAGTTTTCAAACTGTAAGTCATATGTGTGCAATGCCAAGTTTGGTTGAAATTGCTACAGGCTATCAGACGTGATGCACTAACATACATAATGTGATAAAAAAATGTCTGTCTGAAAAAATAGTAAAATATCAAGAGATTATTTCATAAATGTGGGAAACAATTGTTGTTTCTAATTATGTTTAAATATGTAAACGACATTTTAAGTTTAGAATTAGTTATGTTTAATATGAAAAATATTCCAATCTACATATAGCTGTAATACTGCATGATGTTTGGTATATGCCATGTGTAAAGAAATGTCTACATATTAAGAAAATGTATAATAAAATACTTACAGTATGTGTTTTTGACTTGAAATAGAGTCATTAAAAAAATTTAGTAAAGAAATTGCTTCAGGCAGTTTTCTACTGTTCTCTTTATTCCTGAAAACGGTAAAAATTACTTGTGAAACAAAACATTACTTTTGAAAATTGTGTTTGAAAAAGATGATTTTTTCAGGGAAAATATTTGGTTTTTCTTATTTCTAAAAGATAACCAGCAAAACGAGAAGTACAACAAGGATGTGTAATATCTCCAGATCTTTTTTCTCTGTACAGCGAGAATATTCTAAGAACAATCATCACAGAATCAGGTATAAAAGTTGGAGGATACAATATTAACAATGTTCGGTATGCTGACGACACAGTACTGATAGCTGAGAACCAACAAGACCTGCAGAATCTCGTGGATGAAGTCGCTAAAGAAAGTGAACAGAAAGGCCTTACTTTGAACATCAAAAAGACAGAGACTATGACTGTATCTAAGAAACAGAATGCACCAACATGCAGTATAAAATTAAACGGAACTATTCTAAAGCAGGTGCAGAAATTCAAATACCTTGGAGCAGTAATAACTCCACAATGGAAATGCAGAACAGAAATTAGGAACATAATAGGGCAAACAAAGACTGCATTTCAGAAAATGAGAAAGATATTATCCAACACATCCTTATCAAGGAATGTTGATAACGAGTTCTAAAATGCTATATTGAATATATCTTGTTATATTGAAGTGAATCATGGACAATAGGCAGGTCAGCACAAAAATCATTGGAAGCAGCAGAAATGTGGTTTATTAGAAGAATGTTGCAAATTCCCTGGACAACAAAAATAACTAATGAAGAATGTATGAGAAGAGCTGGAGAGATAAAAAAACCCCTTACAAAATAAGAGAGAGACAAACTTCTTCTTTCACAGGACATGCAGTGACAAGTGGGGGCGTTGAAAATATTATAACGACAGGAAAAATAGAGAGAAGAAAACAAGAGAAATGATATTCGACAGTCTGACGAGATGGTGTGAGAGCAGATCACCAACTGAGCTGATGGTCTGCATGGAGGATCGTGACTTTGGAGAAGCATAATAACCAACGCCAGTCAACAAGGCACCTGACGATGATGATAATGATAAAAAATAGCTACCTACAAAATAGTAAGTACTTTTCTTTTTATCTGTCTGTCTATTTTTCTATCTGTCTGTCTCTTGCCCCTCTTTGCCTGTATGTCTAAAATATGTTTATGTATTGTTTGTATTTTGCCTCTCTCTGCCCGTCTATTATTTCTGTTTGTCTATCACCTTGTACAAGTAATTGTGAGAAAACAGTGGAAGTGTTATAGCTATTCTGTTATATTCAAATGTACAAGTAATGCAATTTAATATTTCAGTTATCCTCTTAATGACAGAAATGACTGAATAGTTATGTTTTGTTAAATAAATACTTACCGCCTATATCAATAATCACGAAATAGATAGGGGGAAAATTGATATAAAAGTGATGCATTTATTCCCAAATTTTCAACGAACTTCTCAATTTATTCAACTGTAGAGAACACTTTGACACAGCGCTAGTTATTTGATGTAATCACTTTGATTAAACTGTTTAGATGATAAGGAAACTACATGATTTTTAACGTAGAACTAAAGACACATTAAACGTCATGATAATCTGGAAAAGACCGTTTGGAAGGGTACATAATGAGAAAAGGAAAGAGAGGAAGGCCAAGGCGAAAATGGCTGCAAGAGATCGTTGATAATCTGCAAATGGATGCATCAGCACCAGGCCATCTTGCTCAGAACCGAGAGGCCTAGAGGAGAGCTGTTAGAGAGGCATAGTTTCCCAAGGGACATGCGAATGAATGAATGAGAACTAAAAAATAAAAAGCAGCATTTTGTTCTAATTGTAGCTATCTATCTATCTATGCGTGTCTATCTATATGTCTGTCTGTCATTCTGTCTGTCATTCTATCTGTCTGTCTGTCTGCCTGCCCACTCATACGTCCATCCCATTGTCTGTCTGTCTGTATGTATGTATATCAATCAGTCAGTCAGTCTATCTATCTATATATCTGTTTTGAGATGCTGAAATATAGAAATAATGGAACAACTTCACATAAACCTCTGGACCAGAAAAACCAGCATATTTAAGAACTTAAATATGTGAAACAACGTGTACTAATGTGTTTAACAATATAAGTTCCATTTAAAATGATAAATTACTACCTATATTTGGTGTGAAAGTTTGTAAGTGAAGAAGTAGTACCTCTGGACATTTAAAATTTGTTTTTCTTTTACTGCAATATAAAAAAAACACTGACTTTTGTGAAATGAAAATACTTACTTACTGCATTTTTAATACATTATATGGACGACATGTTATTACAGACATTAATGAAATTATTTGTAAAGTTCATATAAAAGAAATGGAACAGTAATCATGATATGTCATTGTATAGGACGGTTTATTAGTGTAAAGAATATATATTATTGTTTTATAAAGAACACTATATATATATTATATATATATATATATATATATATATATATAATTCTAGTTGAGTACTCTACTTTGTTGGGGTATTTATTTATCCCGATCACGAGTTCTTTTCCTTCCCACAGCCTTCTAGAAGATTCTACATAGGTCTATTCAGTTTCTTCAATTTTCTAGAAAGGTTCTACTATGTTCTATTCGTTCCCAGTACCTTCTAGATGGTTCTACAGAGTCTAGACGGTTTGATTATAAACATTTTAAGTTTCACATCCAGGAGCAAGAATAAATTCTTGTGTAAACCCACCCTTGAGCTAGCATAATAAAGTTGTCAGTGGGAGAAAAATGGTGATCTCAAATATATCTCTTCCTCTCTCTCTCTATGTCTGTCTCTCTCTCATCCTCCCCAATCTCTCTCTCTCCCTTGAGCAGGTAACATAAAGTTGTCTGTGGAAGAAAAATGGCGATCTCAAATCTATGTCTCTCCCTCTCTGTCCTTATCTCTCTCCTTCTTTCTCTCCCTCTCTCTACCTCTCTCTCCCTCTAACTACCACACTATCCATCTCTTTTCCTCTATATCTCCCTTTATCTACTTCTATCCCTCCCTCCCTCTCTCTCCGTCCCTCCCTCTCTCTCCCTCCCTCTCTCTCCCTCCTTTCCTCCCCCTCTCTCTCCATCTCTATCTCTCCCTCTCGCTCCCTCTCTCTCTCTCCCTATTTTGAAAAAAAAAAAAGAAAACAGCACACTGTCACAGAGCAATGAAATCTGCTATAGAAAACAATAAAAAGATCATATAAACATAAGGATGAAACAAAGTTAAAATGTAATTTTACAAATATAATTATAACAAAAAATACCATCATCTAAAAGAGCGACATGACACTGTCACATTCTCTAACAGACTGGAAGACTTGCCGAATTATCTTACTTTATATACCACCATCAAAATTTCGGGTGGTTGCTGGAAGTTTCTTGAACATTATTAGTCCAAGACGGATATCCACAGCCTTCTAGAAGATCACACCCCACCCCTAGCCCACCACCTCTATGTGGTTGGTAGCTGATCAGCCACTGCATGGACGCTCTCTGTTATGAAATAAACACTCTGACCATTTTGTAAATGGAGCTGAGCAGTAGAGTGTCTTTCGTAAATCAGAAATCTGCACAGTGTATCATGTTTCTCGTTATCAGTACCAGCGGTTCGGCATCTCAGCAGATACAACGTCATCGATTTGTGTGCCCTAACTTTTGTCCGTCACGGCCGACAATCTACAGTAGGCATAAATATCATGGGAGTTATTTCGCGTCGTTCAGTAGGGGTAGTTTCTGCTTCGTTCGGTTTCGATCCCACTCCAACCACACAGGCTCTCCCACAGGGGTCATAGGGATGATCTAACCCACACGATGCAGTTTTCAAACTGTAAGTCATATGTGTGCAATGCCAAGTTTGGTTGAAATTGCTATAGGCGTTCAGACGTTATGCACTAACATACATAATTTGATAAAAAAAAAATTATGTCTGAAAAAATAGTAAAATATCAAGAGATTATTTCATAAATGTGGGAAACAATTGTTGTTTCTAATTATGTTTAAATATGTAAACGACATTTTAAGTTTAGAATTAGTTATGTTTAATATGAAAAAATATTTCAATCTACATTTAGCTGTAATACTGCATGATGTTTGGTATATGCCATGTGTAAAGAAATGTCTACATATTAAGAAAATGTATAATAAAATACTTACAGTATGTGTTTTTGACTTGAAATAGAGTCATTAAAAAAATTTAGTAAAGAAATTGCTTCAGGCAGTTTTCTACTGTTCTCTTTATTCCTGAAAACGGTAAAAATTACTTGTGAAACAAAACATTACTTTTGAAAATTGTGTTTGAAAAAGATGATTTTTTCAGGGAAAATATTTGGTTTTTCTTATTTCTAAAAGATAACCAGCAAAACGAGAAGTACAACAAGGATGTGTAATATCTCCAGATCTTTTTTCTCTGTACAGCGAGAATATTCTAAGAACAATCATCACAGAATCAGGTATAAAAGTTGGAGGATACAATATTAACAATGTTCGGTATGCTGACGACACAGTACTGATAGCTGAGAACCAACAAGACCTGCAAAGTCTCGTGAATGAAGTCGCTAAAGAAAGTGAACAGAAAGGCCTTACTTTGAACATCAAAAAGACAGAGACTATGGTTGTATCTAAGAAACAGAATCCACCAGCATGCAGTATAAAATTAAATGGAACTATTCTAAAGCAGGTGCAGAAATTCAAATACCTTGGAGCAGTAATAACTTCACATGGGAAATGCAGAACAGAAATTAGGAACATAATAGGGCAAACAAAGACTGCATTTCAGAAAATGAGAAAGATATTATCCAACACATCCTTATCAAGGAATGTTAGATAGCGAGTTCTAAAATGCTATACTGAATATATCTTGTTATATTGAAGTGAATCATGGACAATAGGCAGGTCAGCACAAAAATCATTGGAAGCAGCAGAAATGTGGTTTATTAGAAGAATGTTGCGAATCCCCTGGACAACAAAAATAACTAATGAAAAATGTATGAGAAGAGCTGGAGAGATAAAAAAACCCTTAAAAAATAAGAGAGAGACAAACTTCTTCTTTCACAGGACATGCAGTGAGAAGAGGTGGAGTTGAAAATATTATAACGACAGGAAAAATAGAGAGAAGAAAACCAAGAGAAATGATATTGGACAGTCTGACGAGATGGTGTGAGAGCAAATCACCAACTGAGCTGATGGTCTGCATGGAGGATCGTGACTTTGGAGAAGCATAATAGCCAACGCCAGTCAACAAGGCACCTGACGATGATGATAATGATAAAAAATAGCTACCTACAAAATAGTAAGTACTTTTCTTTTTATCTGTCTGTCTATTTTTCTATCTGTCTGTCTCTTGCCCTTCTTTGCCTGTATGTCTAATATCTGTTTATGTATTGTTTGTATTTTGCCTCTCTCTGCCCGTCTATTCTTTCTGTTTGTCTCTCACCTTGTACAAGTAATTGTGAGAAAACAATGGAAGTGTTATAGCTATTCTGTTATATTCAAATGTACAAGTAATGCAATTTAATATTTCAGTTATCCTCTTAATGACAGAAATGACTGAATAGTTATGTTTTGTTAAATAAATACTTACCGCCTATATCAATAATCACGAAATAGATAGGGGGAAAATTGATATAAAAGTGATGCATTTATTCCCAAATTTTCAACGAACTTCTCAATTTATTCAACTGTAGAGAACACTTTGACACAGCGCTAGTTATTTGATGTAATCACTTTGATTAAACTGTTTAGATGATAAGGAAACTACATGATTTTTAACGTAGAACTAAAGACACATTAAACGTCATGATAATCTGGAAAAGACCGTTTGGAAGGGTACATAATGAGAAAAGGAAAGAGAGGAAGGCCAAGGCGAAAATGGCTGCAAGAGATCGTTGATAATCTGCAAATGGATGCATCAGCACCAGGCCATCTTGCTCAGAACCGAGAGGCCTAGAGGAGAGCTGTTAGAGAGGCATAGTTTCCCAAGGGACAAGCGAATGAATGAGTGAGAACTAAAAAATAAAAAGCAGCATTTTGTTCTAATTGTAACTATCTATCTATCTATGCGTGTCTATCTATATGTCTGTCTGTCATTCTGTCTGTCATTCTATCTGTCTGTCTGTCTGCTTGCCCACTCATGCGTCCATCCCATTGTCTGTCTGTCTGTCTTTCTGCGTACCCGCCCGCCCCCAAGCCCACCCGTGCGTAAATCCCATTGTATGTCTGTCTGTATGTATGTATATCAATCAGTCAGTCAGTCTATCTATCTATATATCTGTTTTGATATGCTGAAATATAGAAATAATGGAACAACTTCACATAAACCTCTGGACCAGAAAAACCAGCATATTTGAGAACTTAAATATGTGAAAAAACGTGTACTAATGTGTTTAACAATATAAGTTCCATTTAAAATGATGAACTACTACCTATATTTGGTGTGAAAGTTTGTAAGTGAAGAAGTAGTACCTCTGGACTTTTAAAATTTATTTTTCTTTTACTGTAATATAAAAAAACACTGACTTTTGTGAAATGAAAATACTTACTTACTGCATTTTTAATACATTATATGGACGACATTTTATTACAGACATGAATGAAATTATTTGTAAAGTTCATATAAAAGAAATGGAACAGTAATCATAATATGTCATTGTATAGGACGGTTTATTAGTGTAAAGAATATATATTAATGTTTTATAAAGACCACTATATATATATATATATATATATATATATATAATTCTAGTTGAGTACCCGACTTTGTTGGAGTATTTATTTATCCGAATTACGAGCTCTTTTCCTTCCCACAGCCTTCTAGAAGATTCTACATAGGTCTATTCAGTTTCTTCAATTTTCTAGAAAGGTTCTACTATGTTCTATTCGTTCCCACAACCTTCTAGATGGTTCTACAGAGTCTAGACGGTTTGATTATAAACATTTTTAGTTTCACATCTAGGAACAAGAATAAATTCTTGTGTAAACCCACCCTTGAGCTAGCATCATAAAGTTGTCCGTGGGAGAAAAATGGCGATCTCAAATATATCTCTTCCTCTCTCTCTCTCTCTCTCATCCTCTCCCCCCCCTCTCTCTCTCCCTTGAGCAGGTAACATAAAGTTGTCTGTGGAAGAAAAATGGCGATCTCAAATCCATCTCCCTCCCTCTCTCTCCCTTCTTTCCTCCCCCTTTCTCTCCATCTCTATCTCTCTCTCTCTCGCTCCCTCTCTCTCTCTCTCCCTATTTTGAAAAAAAAGAAAACAGCACACTGTCACAGAGCAATGAAATCTGCTATAGAAAACAATAAAAGATCATATAAACATAAGGATAAAACAAATTTAAAATTTAATTTTACAAATATAATTATAACAAAAAAGACCATCATCTAAAAGAGCGACATGACACTGTCACATTCCCTAACAGACTGGAAGACTTGCCGAATTATCTTACTTTATATACCACCATCAAAGATTCGGGTGTTGCTGGAAGTTTCTTGAACATTATTAGTCCAAGACGGATATCCACAGCCTTCTAGAAGATCCTACCCCACCCCTAGCCCACCACCTCTATGTGGTTGGTAGCTGATCAGCCACTGCATGGACGCTCTCTGTTATGAAATAAACACTCTGACCATTTTGTAAATGGAGCTGAGCAGTAGAGTGTCTTTCGTAAATCAGAAATCTGCACAGTGTATCATGTTTCTCGTTATCAGTACCAGCGGTTCGGCATCTCAGCAGATACAACGTCATCGATTTGTGTGCCCTAACTTTTGTCCGTCACGGCCGACAATCTACAGCAGGCATAAATATCATGGGAGTTATTTCGCGTCGTTCCGTAGGGGTAGTTTCTGCTTCGTTCGGTTTCGATCCCACTCCAACCACACAGGCTCTCCCACAGGGGTCATAGGGATGATCTAACCCACACGATGCAGTTTTCAAACTGTAAGTCATATGTGTGCAATGCCAAGTTTGGTTGAAATTGCTATAGGCGTTCAGACGTGATGCTCTAACATACATACATACATACATACATATACACACGTTCATATATATATATATATATATATATATATTATATGATCAGTCTGACGGGGTGGTGTGAGAGGAGATCACCAACTGAACTGATGGCCTGCGTGAAGGATCGGGTACTCTGGAGAAGCATAATAGCCAATGCCAGTCGGCACGGCACCTTATAATGATGATGATGATGAGATTATATGATATATAATATTATACGGTATATAGATAATACTGAATATTAATCTTCTTTTTTCTCCTTCAATTTTCCTAGCCATTAAGGCTCACTGCTGCAGATAACACAATAATTGGTTTATAAGTATACAACTATACACTAAACACTGCAGTAAAGCTGTGATACTAGAATGTATAAAATTAAAAAAAGTAGGAGCAGCTTTATTACTTAACGATTACAATGATGATGATTACAAAGTTGTGACGTTTAGGCGTGAGCCTTAATCATACAAAAACATACAGGACGAAGAAATAGGGAGAGGAGATAAAGTATAGATTCACATGAATATTGTTTAAAAAAAACGTTTTTTTAAAGGAGCACTTAGCTGTAAATTGCAAGGTGTGGCTTGTCCGGCGGTGTGTGTCAGGAATGCTGCAGATAAAGTTCTCGTCCATTCCTCTCTATTCCTAATCTTCCCTCACCGGTCGGTGATGCCATTGTGTGTGTTTGTGTTGTGTTCTTCCATCTTTGACTTGGACTACCGCTTGGTCTTGTTTCCTTCACCTCTTGTGCATACATAATTGTCATTTGTCTATTGTCTTCTATTCTTTCTACATGGCCCAACCCGCAAAGCCTGTTCAGATTCAAGACATTTATGATTAGTTGTGATTTACGTATGCTGTTCAGTCTGATCTTCTTTCTAGTTCCCCGGTCTCCACTGTCGGTATTCTTTATGGACCCAAAGATTCTTCTTAGTATACTGTTCTTAATGAACAATTGTTGTTCATCGTTCTTTCTTGTATGAAATGTATAAACTAGAAAAAATGTATTAACAGCTTTACTACTTAACGACTACAAAGTTATGACGTTTCGCCGTGAACCTTAGTGACATAAAAACATACAGGACGAAGAAATAGAGACAGGAGATAAAGTATAAATTCAAATGAATGCTATGTAAAAAGTGAGAACGGAAAAAAACAGAACAAAATAAAATAAAATGAATGGGGCATTGTGCTGTGATTTATAAGAAACTATTGATTGTGTTTAGAAATGCGTATAGTTTCGTGGATAGTTATATACTATACACTAATTATTTGTTTGTTTCTGAATAGTTTTTATTAGATGAATATAAGAGTTTATTACTTAATTTAATCTTTTATGAATTCATTTCAGTTGTATCTAGTACTAAACTGCTATTGATTGTATGAGGTAGTTCAATGTTGACTCATGAAATGTGTCAATTTAAATATGTCGAATTATTTAGTTATCCTCCATCCATCCATCCATCCATCCATCCATCCATCCATCCATCCATCCATCCATCCATCCATCGATCCATCTAGACAAGAGGATAATTTGTGTCCTATTTTACACTTTATTTATGCTTCTTATGTTTTTATATATGCGCTGGTGCGGGTAGTCAACTGAATATCAAGAGGCAGAGAGTGCGGTTGTCGTTGATGTAGAGTGACAGCAAGCTATGTGGATAGAATAAGTAGTAGGACTAGCACTTGACGGTAGAACGAGTAGCAGGACGAGGACGTAGATGGGCTACATAGATGGAATAAATAATAGGACGAGGACTTGACGGTAAACTGTGTTGATAGAATAAGTTGTAGGACTAGGACTGGCGACTTGGGACGTCCTGGAGAAGATAAAACTATCTATTGTCGTGTCCATTGCCTAATCCTTAATAGGGGAACTGATGCGTTTGACCTTTTGTTCCTCCTATGCAAAAATCAAAGAAAACTCGTTCTCTCATGTGCTGTCCGCTTCGTCACAAAAATAATATTTAATAAAGAAAATGAAATATGCCTTATTTTTAGGGCAACCTTTTTTATTTTTATTTTGTCTCTAGGACAGATTTGTGCTAAGTTTAGTCAGAGCCTCTATGTAAACACGTAATTATTTGCCCATAAATTCTAAACGACAGCTCCTTAAACAGTTGTATTGTGATCTTCTACTTACAAACACCGTGATCCCTTCATCTTAAACAGTTGTATTGTGATCTTCTACTTACAAACACCGTGATCCCTTCATCTTAAACAGTTGTATTGTGATCTTCTACTTACAAACACCGTGATCCCTTCATCTTAAACAGTTGTATTGTGATCTTCTACTTACATACAGCGTGATCCCTTCATCTTAAACAGTTGTATTGTGATCTTCTACTTACATACAGCGTGATCCCTTCATCTTAAACAGTTGTATTGTGATCTTCTACTTACATACAGCGTGATCCCTTCATCTTAAACAGTTGTATTGTGATCTTCTACTTACAACACCGTGATCCCTTCATCTTAAACAGTTGTATTGTGATCTTCTACTTACATACAGCGTGATCCCTTCATCTTAAACAGTTGTATTGTGATCTTCTACTTACATACAGCGTGATCCCTTCATCTTAAACAGTTGTATTGTGATCTTCTACTTACAAACACCGTGAACCCTTCATCTTAAACAGTTGTATTGTTATCTACTACTTACAAACAGCGTGATCCCTTCATCTTAAACAGAGTTTATAAACATAGTTGCTTCCTCATAAACATAGTTATCTATTTCTCTCAGACATCCCAGGACAAATAATGGCAAACTACAATATGCTGGATATGTTCTGAAATATGGAAATACATGAACAACAACATTTGGTCCCGTTAAATAAACCTTAATATGTCAGTGTTCTCCAAATCTAGAAAGGGTTTACTTCTGATAGATTTGGTTAAACGAATCGCATGTCTGAAGCACAAGAGAAAATCCAGAAATGTTGACACCCACAAGAATTCTATCCCCATGTACTCCAGTCTGTGTCACGATATTTGACATTTAGAAGCATCACGATAATTGCATCTATACTCTCTTAAATCACTGGACAATTATCTTAGCCAGAAGTAAACATAAAAATAGTATTAACACTTCAGAAAAGGAGAAATATCAGCCCCCGTGGTCTATCTTAACTCAACGTCAACTTAAAACTGAAAAGGTACCCCTACAAAGGTCTTGTTCTTACACGAAAATAAAAGTAACTAACATAATCACATCGGAATATCCTGACACATAATGTGGATAATAAATATTGTAAGTAATTGTCTAACCTACTTGAGAGAAGATAAACTTACTACATGTCCCATCAGGCGTAATGTGGGTTAGAGAACGAGTCTTTTCTATGGGGCGGAAATCACGTGCTCATAATGGCGCGAAACAAACACAAATCTTTCACAAACACGTATGCACTCATTCTGTTGTTTTCTCGTATTTATTTTGCTGCGTCTACTTACGAACAGAATTTCCAATTTATTAAAATTATTGAAACACATCTCTTATTCAACAGAGTCATTTCCTTTAATTAAAATAAATGATCACGGGGAGTTAAATGATGAGTGGTAAAGATTGATGGGAGATAATGATGAGTGACACAATTTTTTTTTTGGGGGGGGGGGGAGGAGGTTACTGAAGAGTGACAAAAATTAGGGGAGTTAATGATGAGTGACACAAATTAAGGGGATTTAATGATGAGTGCCAAATTGCAAAATTCCATGCCTGCTCGGTTGTTCAGTTCTTCCCTCTTATTAAATAGATCAATAAATAAATCAATCACACTGTATGTCTGTCTCTTTTCTTTCTGGCTGTTTGACTGCATAGTATGAATGTGTTATATATTCCTTTTTAAAGACATAATATTTAGTTACTCTCTGTATACATAAAAATGGACGTATTTATGTGTGTATGTTCCAGCATAACTCTGGAACGTCTAGAGCAATTTCAACCAAACTTGGTACACATATGACTTACAGTGTAGAAAACGTTCTATGGTGATATGACAACCCTAGCACCCCTAGGGTTGGAGTGTAAAGGGGATGAGGTAATATCCACTAAATTCAAGAATGAAAAGGGGTGATCTAAGGGAGATAATCACGAAATAGTCGGTGTTGGTGTAAGAGTAGCATTTGTAGCCTTGCATGTCCTGTGTGGTTACCAGGGCCTAGATCAAATTCTGCGGAGAAAAGAATAGAACCACTGCCATCTTCCACGTGTATCGTAAGAGGTGACTACGTAGGTTGGGATATAGGCCAAAGACCTGTTCGATGTAGAAAAAAAAACTGGAGTGTTACAGAAACATGCAGAGGAAAACCAATGGATTGATTACACTCTGAGGAAAAACGAAACCAGCATAGCAAGACAGGCACTGACCTGGAATCCTCAAGGATATCGAAAACGAGGAAAACCTAGACTTACTTGGGAGAAGAGACATTATGACAGTGCTCAGAGACAAGGGATGCACATGGACGGAAGCAGGGAATAATTCTGAGAACAGGGATGGCTGGAAATCATTATCCGTGGAATATGCTATCGGGGTAGTGAATTCGATGATGATGATGATGATGATGATGATGATGATGATGGCAAGTCCAAATAATTTTGATGGTATTTTAGTCATCCTCCATCTGCATGGGGGTTAAGACATGGGTGGGGTGGGATGGAGGTGACATGTAAATGTAATCGAAAACGACCGATATTAGTGTCGATCCATAGTTTTCGGGGTCGCCGAGATGAACAGTGACACTCCCGATCCAGTTTACATCCAAGTTCAGCTTTCATCGGCATGGTGGAGGAGAGAGGTGAGAGGCTGTGAAAATTAGAGTGGAATCTCTAATTCTTCTACTACGGAACCTCGAACCGCTAAAACTTTGCAACGGCACAAGGCTGTGTATAAAGAATATCCTGGGCAATGTAGTTGAAGCGACTATCTCAACAGGACAAGGAGAGGGTGAAGCAATTTTAATCCGACGGATACCGCTCATTCCATCGAATCTCCCCTGTAACTTTATGAGAGTGAAATTTCCAGTCAGAGTCTCGTTCAAGATCACGATCAACAAGTCACAGGTGCAGTCTACACATTATAAAGTCTTTTCCAATTTCACTGTAATGTTAGTTTAACTCAAAAGTTGATTATAAACAACATGTTTAGTTTCACCTCCAGGAGCAAGAATAAATAATTTCTTCGGTGAACCCACCTTTGAGCAAGCAACATAAAGATGTCTGTTTGAGAAACATGGCGATCTCAAATCTACTCCCCAGTATTAATACATTTCCCAGCAAATCCGGGTAATCAGCTTGTATATGATAAAAATGCGGATGAGTTTGAAAACCCTGCTCTATTTAGTCTTTAACAATGAGACTTGAACTAGGAACAAAAGCATAAATGTGGGAATGAAATATTATTTCAAGTTTCAACAGCAATATATCTAGCATTTTAAATAATAAAACACTGATATTTATTCTGATTAATGTATCTTCTTCTTCTTCTTCGTTCGCACTGTCTGTCTATATCTGCAGTCCTGTCTCTTGGATAAATTTCACTGTTTTTTGTAATTCATGTATGGAACCGTATAGCTTATCTTCTTTAGTGGTTAATGTATAATTATGCAAGTAATGATGTTTAGTTTTAAATATATTTTTTCCAAATGCAGAAAGGTGTATCTTTATATATTCTAAAATAAAATGCATACAGGTTATATGGATGTTTTAGTAAGTAACAAAGAGTAATTGTTACTAAATATTATAATAAACTTATGTTACCAGTCCTTACACCAAGTTTAGATGTCAGAAAGTAATGAAACATTATTTGAAATTGAACAGTTTTTCTAAAGTATTATTGTGACGAATAGTGTATTCTTACGTTCGTTCATCCTTCCTGTGGTGCAAAGCGTCAGATAGGGCTCGCATAGTAGTTCGTCAAGTTTGCCTGTTTTCAGAGAGTCTTTCAGCCTCATCAAGGGATGCTATGCCCACTGAACTGGCCTCACTTAACAATGTCCTCTTTAGAGTTTCACGTGGTAGACCTCTTTTTCTTCGGCCTATTGTGTTCTACTTGATAGCTTGTTTTTTTTTTTATTCTCTGATTGTTTCTTCTCATCACATGGCCTACATATGTCCATCGCCTTTTTCTGATCACCAATGAGGCAGGTTGTTGTTTGCTCATCTGTCTTATCTCTGCATTGTTCTAAATTCGTTCCACTTTAGACCAAGTATTTTACTGAGGCATTTGTTTTCAAAAGAGTCTTAATTTCTCGTCTATTTCTTTATTTGTTTTCCAGTTTTCACGTGCATAAATGAGGGGTTGGTATTACATATGAATTGAATAATTTTAACTTGGTTTTTGTGCTTATAGCTTTTGAATGGCATGTGTTCTTAAGATTGTTGAAGGTCAGTGCTGCTTTTGCAATTCAAATTCCAACTTCCTTTCTGGTGTCACCATCCTGGTCTATGTAGCTGCCAGGGTATGCAAATTATATACAAGGTATCTTATTTTTATATCTTATATCCTTCCTTTAGTTGATTTCCTGCTCTCGCATGCACAAATGAGTGTGGATATCACATTTGAATTGAATAAATCTTATCTTGGTGTTTGTGCTCATGACTTTTGATGGCATGTTCTCAAGATTCTTGAAAGTCAATGCTGCTTTTGCAATTCTAACTTCAATTCTGGTGTGATCATCCTGCTGTGACCATTCTGGTCTATGTAGCTGCCGAGGTATGCAAAATATCAGACAGCAAATACTGCATCAGTGCAACTTCTTCCTTTCCTGAATCCATATTGTGTTTTACTCAGTTGAGTTTGCATATCTTGTCTTGTTCTGTTTACTAAAATCTTTGTATATACTTCCCCCACATGAAATCCCTCTGTATGATCTACAGTCTCGTTTGTCTCATTTATTCTTCTAGATGGGTACCACAACAGCCCTTTACCAATCTTCTGGGACCTTCCTTTCAGACCACACTTTAATTAAAATTCTTCCCAGCCGTTTTGTCCCCTCTCCACAAGCTTGTATGGCTTCTGCTGTCAGTTCATCGGCTCCTGGCACTTTGCTTCTTGGATTTGTCTAATCTCTTCTTTGACTTCACAATTTAGTACTGCTGGTTCAAGTTCAATGATAGATTTTGGTTGATATATATTTTCTTATTCTGTTTTTCCAGTTGGTATGAGAAGCTCCTTGAAAGAATCCTTCCATCTTTGTTTGACAGCTTTTTCACTGTAGATGGGGTTTCCACTTTTATCTTTGATGTTGTTGGTTGAGTTGCTATGTTCATCTCGAAGATTCAGGTGTGAGAAGGGGAGAGATACGGGAACCGTCTCTCTGGCACGGTCAACCAGTGGGGCAGGTTCCAAACCCATCGCATATATATAGAGAGGGCAAGCATGGATGATAAATAACAAGAAAATAACGATTTCACTATAATGTTGTCTAGTGTTTTTTGAGGTAAAGGCGGATATGTTGAAAATGTGTCGGTCTTCGTATATTGATTATGTACCTAACTGTGTAGTAAGACGCCTCCTTACCTCTGTATGTCTACGGGGACACCGTTGAGCAAGGTGGATTACCCATATAGCCCCCCGATCAGGGTGATGTGGAGCCATGGGAGCAGGTGGTGGATGGAATGGGAGAGCAGCTGACAGATAATGTTGGTTATGGTCACCATTTTATGATGGTAGGCAGATGATCTCAATGGAGGGAAAATAGCTACGATCACTGACAGTACAGTCACTGCCCGGAAGGAAAGCAATGGAAAATTATTTTCTGGGAAATGTATCAAGAAACCCAAACAGCAACATGGAAAGTCAAATAGGAAAAATGTCTGATGGTGAGTCCCCCAGGCCAGATAGATCTAATTTTAACACTGGGGAAGAGTGTGAGACAGAGGTCAGTACTAGTAATTGTGATGACGGACAAAATCCTGACGGTGTTACCAAGGAAAACCCCTGCATCAAACTAAAAAGAAAAATAAGAGTAGGAACATGGAATGTAAGAAGTATGTATGAGGGAAAGTATCAAATAATAAGTGACGAGATGAAAAGAACGGGGATATAAATTTTTAACAAAAGAACTACAATGAAATATGATAAAAGTAGAAAAAAAATACATTCAAGATTGTTGTAAAAGAACATACGAGATAGTTAAATGTTTAAAGAAATGAAGACATTTATGAGAAATGTCACACCTAAGCTAAATGTAATTTGTGATGAGATGGGGAATACCTTGACAGAGACATAGGAAATTCTAGAAAGACGGAAGGAATATTGCAGAGGAATGTATGAAACAACTGACCGTGAAAGCAGAAATCAACAGTGTGAATTATTGTTAGAGGAGAAAGAAGCCGAACCGACAATAGAAGAAGTTTTATGGGCAATAAAGAATCTGAAAAATGGTAAATCACCAGGATATGATGATATAACAGTTGAACTTATTAAAGCAGGAGGAAATGAATGTACAACAATCTATCATGTATTATGTAAAAATATATGGCATTCAGGTATTTGGCCAAAAGAATGGTAGAACTATATTCATACAACTACCCAAAAAAATTAACCTGAAATTATGCACAAACTACAGAACTGTTGCCCTAATTAATCATGCCAGTAAAATTCTGTTAAAAATCATAATGGGTAGACTTCATAAGAAAATAGAAGAAGAAGTCACTATGGTCCAAAATGGTTTCAGGCAAGGAAGAGGATCAAGAGATCATATATTCAATATAAGATTAATAATAGAGAAATACATTAAACGTCATGATAATTTAGAGAAGATCGTATTGGAAGGATACATAATGAGAACAAGAAAAAGAGGAAGACCGAAACGAAGATGGCTGCAAGACATCGTTGACGATATGGAAATGGATGCAGCAGCAGCAGGCCATCTTGCTCACACCCGAGAGGCCTACAGGAGTGCTGTTTGGGAAGCAAAGTTCCCCAAGGGACACGCAAATGAATGAATGAATAGAAAATGCAGAGAGTTTAATATGAAACTGTACTTAGCCTTTAGAAGACTACTCAAAGGCATTTGATTGTGTATAAAGCAGGGACTTGGGGAAAATGGAAATAATGGGATTTCCAACACATTTGATACAATTAACATCACTGCTGTATCTGGACCAAAAAGCAGCAGTAAGAATAAATAGTGAAAAAACAACTTGGTTTGACATAAAAAACAAGGTATCCTTCAGGTGTGTATATTGTCGCCTTACTTATTTAACTTGTATACGGAAAATATAATGAAGAATGTTAGAGAAGATGTAGACAAATAATATTACGATGCCATAACAATTGGAGGTTATGAAATACTAGAGATTTGGTATGCTGATGACACAGTATTACTGTCCAAAAAAAACAAAAAGGAGTGGAAAAACTAGTTATGTCAGTCTGTAAGAACAGCGAAGAGCAAAGCCTCTATCTAATGCAAAGAAAACTAAATTCATGACAACTGACAAAACAAAAAAGACAGCTGAAATATGTATCAATGAGGAAACATTGGAAGAAGTGGAGAGTTTTGAATATCTTGGATCACTACTAATAATAGAGATACAATGAGGGAAATTAAAAGGAGGACATCTATCGCTCTTCAGAAAATAAAACTAATAAAGAATCTGTGGAGAAGAGCAGACATAACCACAAAAATAAGATTTTTAAGGGCATGCATCTTTTCCATCGCAACATATGCCTGTGAGACCTGGACACTTAACAAAACAGCTGAGAAGCACATAAATGCCTTTGAATGTAAATGCTACAGAAGAGTTATCCAAATATCGTGGACACAAAAAAGAACAAATATATCTATACTACAAGAGCTTAATATTGAAGAAGGCTGGCTAGTAAAGAGGATTAAAGAGAGAAAATTAAATATTTTGGACACATTAAACGTCATGATAAATTAAAGAACACCGCCTTGGAAGGATACATAATGGGAAAAAGAAAAAGAGGAAGACCAAACCGAAGATGGCTGCAAGACATAGTTGACGATCTACAAATAGATGCAGCATCAGCAGCAGGCCATCTTGCTCACAACCGAGAGGCCTACATGAGTGCTGTTTGGGAAGCAAATTTCCACAAGGAACATGCAAATGAATGAATGAATGGATCACTACTAACTAATAATGGAGATACAATGAGGGAAATTAAAAGGAGGACACCTATCGTTCTTCAGAAAGAATTGTGGAGGGGAACAAACAGAGCATCAAAAATAAGATTTTTAAGGGCGTACATCTGTCCCATCGCAACACATGTCTGTGAGACCTGGACACTTAACAAAACAGCTGAGAAACACATAAATGGCTTTGAATGTAAATGCTACAGAAGATTTATTCAAATGTCATGGACAAAAAAGAACAAATATATCTATACTACAATAACTTAATGTTGACGAAGGCTGGCTAGTAAAGAGAATTAAAGAGAGAAAACTAAAATATTTTGGACACATTAAACGTCATGATAATTTAGAGTATACCGTCTTGGAAGTGTACATAATGGAAAAAAGAGAGGAAGACAAAGGCGAAGATGGCTGCAAGACATCGATGACGGTCTCCTAATGGATGCAGCGTCAGCAGCAGGCCATCTTGCTTAGAACCGAGAGGCCTACATGAGTGCTGTTTGGGAAGCAAAGTTCCGCAAGGGACATGCAAGTGAATGAATGACCTAATCGTGTTAGGGTGCAGTTGTAGTTGTGTTATAATCGACGTATCGCGCCTCCTCTGTAATGTTGTTTTCGTACCGCTTCTGTGTGTAGATGAAGGATAGTATAATTATGCACATAAGTAATAGGAAATGTGTGTCGATTGGTGGCTAGAATTGTATTCCTTCATTAGAGGTATCGAGTGCATTTAAAGGGACACTGCATATGTCCATTGATCCTGTGAGTATCATTTTTTATTGCATTGATTATATGATGATTACATGCATGTATAGTGTTGTTGAGCGTAGCAATGAGCTATGGAAGAAATTAGACGGTTGCGCAGGCAACAGAATAGTATTGAATTAAGATAGGAGTCTACCAGGTGCAGACTGCACTGACGACCAAAGTCGTGTGGTAGAGTTTGCAGAGGAAAAGTAGAGACGGTAGAGACAGAATGAGCTACCAGGTGCATGGGCACTGATGACCAAAGTCATAAGGTAGAGGATAGAGAGGGAGAAGAGGTGGAACCCAAGAAACAGCTAATGTATACAGGGAAATAGTAGAAATGGAACTCATGATTATCAGACAGTTGATATTAATGAACCATGCTATTATTATGTATTGATTATTCGCTAGTTATGTTGTGTCATGTACTATGTGTTGTCGTCCTGTTCTGTCATTCTCGTTTATTACACAGCGTGAGCTTGAAATTGGTTTGAAACATTTAGTTCTGTGTTTTCATTATATATATATATATATATATATATATATATATATATATATATATGCATGCAGGAAACTCTCTACCGTAGAGAGCGGAAAAACAACACAACTCCTTTAGATCATCAGAGGAAGTACCCCCTCAGACAAGTATTTCGTCCCTTTAAACTCCTGACACTCTAAGGGGGGTGGGCCCCTCTGGGTCATGACTTCCAGAGGTCTTGTGAGTTGTTGCTTTTTTTTCGGTCCCAGGATCGAACCCATGATCTTCCAGTTGACACTGCACTTTTTGAAGTGCGTCTTTAGCGATTTAGCTATGGATGACTGGTATTGGTTGTGGAAAATGAAATTATTTATGTTTCCAATGCTTGTTTCGCATACTCCACAGCCAGCATGAGGCCTTTTCTGCTGTTTCTGAAAGGCTTCTCAATGCCCTTGCTCTTGCTTGTCCCTTTATGCCCAGTTGCTTACATAGGTCATATGCTGATGTTGCTACGAATCTTCTTGCTCCAACTTCTACAGCTATCACTTTTGCCCTGATTCCTGCCACCTGTCTCAGTTGCTTGACTAGATCATTGTACTTCTCCAATTTGAATAAATGCTGTTCCTCTATTCTAGTTTCATACGGGACCGTAAGCTCGATCATTATTAATTCCTGTTTTCCTGTATGTATGTTTATATGTATGTAATGTATGTATGTAAGTATGTATATATGTACGTATCTACGTGTGTATGTATGTATGACTTTATGTATGTATGTATGATGTATGTATGTTTGTATGTATATATATATGTATTTATGCAAGAGTATATACGTGTGTGTTTTAACTATTTGTCTGTGCCATAAAAGCTAAAATGTTAAAATATCATGAGGTAAGTACATAAATCTGGTAACGGAAATTTAATTCTTTGTTTTCTATAAATATGTAAATAAAAATGTAAATAGCAAACATTATTTACATCTGCAATTAATGCAACTCTCTTTTGGTACGTTGTATTTAAATACAAAGTCCGCATATTTATATACTGTGTACTAAATAAAAAACTTACAGTCTGCAATTGTGATATGAGATACGGCCAAAAAAAAATTAGGAAAGATGTTAGTGAAATTATTTCAGTCATAATTATGCCGTTCTCATAGTTTGTGAGAAATGTAAAACACTCAAAGAAAACATTGCTTCTGAGTATTGATTTTGAAAAACCACTCTGTTCTTTCAACGAAAGTATTTGAACTTTTTTTTTCTATTTTTAAAAGTTACTACCAGGTATTAAGTACTGTTCTGTCTATCTGTTTGTATTTCTGTCTTTTTATCTAGCTATCTGTCTGCCTACATGTATATATATACTTGTCTATCTGGCTCATTCTTCTAAATCTAGGAAATATTAGTATTAACCAGAAAAAATACACTGATATTTTAACATCAGTAAAGAACATAAATGTGAGAAACACATGTTACTTCTAGTTTTCTGTGACACTGCAACTGTTGTTTTAAACACTGGTTCTAAGGGCTGTCATAGCCGGAGGTTGGGTTGAGGATACGCTCTCCACTCCAATTAAATGTCTCCATGGCGTGCGTCTCTAATAGCCTCTGACAGTCCAAGTCCAGCTCCTGGCCTTCTCGTAGCGGAACTGTTAAAAATGACAGGAGAAGGAGCGAAGGCGAATATCTGGCGCCTGAAAACCAGACGTTTCATGTAGATCAGAGTCTTGTTTGGTTGTTCATCTAGATGAAGGAAAACTCCGAAAACCCGCTGCTGCCGGGATTCTTCAGCTGCCGTGCGTGGGAGAAACTCCTTCCGGCCAATGAAGGAAAATGCGACTAGGGTTGCAGCGCAGAGCCGCCATGGAAATGAAGAAGGAAAGGGTTAAGTGAAGTAACCAGTAGTATTGAGGTCAGTACTACTCAAATCACGGCACCTCTGCTCTAGAGGCCGGCCACGTCCGATATGCACCTATACTGGTGAAATATGCCTAAACTGGCTTAACCCAGGGGTGAAACTTGATGACTACTCATGTCACGGTACCTCCGCTCTAGAGGTCCGTCACGTCATAAAGACGCCCATATAGGAATAATATGCCTAAACCGGCTTAACCCAGGGGTGAAACTTACTAATAGCGAGGATTCGTTCTCCTGGACAAAAGCTCCGTTCTGGTCACAACTAGGAAGGGTTAGCGGCCACGACCACAAAATGCTGAAATCGGAGACACTGTACCAGGGCAGTCTAGATAGGCAACCACCTCTCACTCGACGGGGATGTATGCGTATCCTAATCACGCTGAGGTTTTCCGGTTAGAAAGTCGAACGCTAGACTGGATGGGCAACCACCTCTAACTGGCAGTGATATACTGATATCCAAAACACTCTAGATCAAACTGTTGCTATGAAAACCAAGGTGACAAGCAATCACGCTTCTGAGAACCACCAAGAATTCACAATCAAGCCCTGCGATATTCTGAACCTCTTGAGATCCTCTCGGGGATTTCTGTGGGCCTCTCGGGGACCACAGGCGGACTACGGGACACATCGAGGACCGCAGTAGGATCACGGAGCGATCTTGGTGGTAGAAGCGAACGAAGAAGAAGAAGAAAAAGAAGAAAAAGAAGAAGAAGAAGATTTCAATTACCGAAGTAAATATATTGTTGTGTAAAGATTTTACAAGTAAAAGTAATAATAGTAGATGTTGTATTCATTCATTCCTTTGCATGTCCCTTGCGGAACTTTGCCTCCCAAACAGCACTCCTGTTGGCCTCTCGGTTGTGAGCAAGATGGCCTGCTGCTGCTGCATCCATTTCCAGATCATCAACGATGTCTTGCAGCCATCTTCGTTTCGGTCTTCCTTTTTTTCTTTTTCCCATTATGTATCCTTCCAATACGGTCTTCTCTAAATTATCATGACGTTTAATGTGTCCAAAATATTTAAGTTTTCTCTCTTTAATCCTCTTTACTAGCCAGCCTTCTTCAATATTAAGCTCTTGTAGTATACATATATTTGTTCTTTTTTGTGTCCACGATATGTGGAGAACTCTTCTATAGCATTTACATTCAAAGGCATTTATGTGTTTCTCAGCTGTTTTGTTAAGTGTCCAGGTCTCACAGGGATATGTTGCGATGGAAAAGATGCATGCCCTTAAAAATCTTATTTTTGTGGTTCTGTTTGCTCCTCTCCACAGATTCTTTATTTGTTTTACTTTCTGAAGAGCAATAGATGTCCTCCTTTTAATTTCCCTCATTGTATCTCCATTATTAGTTAGTAGTGATCCAAGATATTCAAAACTCTCCACTTCTTCCAGTTTTTCCTCATTGATACATATTTCAGTTGCCTTGTTTGTTTTGTCAGTTGTCATCACTTTAGTTTTCTTTGCATTAAGATAGAGGTTCTGCTCTTCGCTGTTCTTGCGGACTGACATAATTAGTTTTTCCATTCCTTCTTGTGTTGTGGACAGCAATACTGTGTCATCAGCATATCTAATCTCTGGTATTTCATAACCTCCAACTGTTATGGCATCGTAATATTCTTTGTCTACATCTTCTCTAACATTACTCATTATATTTTCAGTATACAAGTTAAATAAGTAGGGTGACAATATGCACCCCTGACGGACCCCTTGTTTTATGTCAAACCAACTTGTTGTTTCACCATTTATTCTTACTGCTGCTTGTTGGTCTAGATACAGCAGTGATGTTAATTGTATCAAATGTGTTGGAAATCCCATTTTTTCCATTATTTCCCAAAGTTTCTGGTGTTGTACACAATCAAATGCCTTTGAGTAGTCTATAAAGGATAAATATAGATTCACATTAAACTCCCTGCATTTCTCTATTATTAATCTTAGATTGAATATATGATCTCTTGATCCTCTTCCCTGCCTGAAGCCTGCTTGGACCATATTGACTTCTTCTTCTATTTTCTTTCGAAGTCTACCCATTATGATTTTTAACAGAATTTTACTGGCATGACTAATCAGGGTAACAGTTCTGTAGTTGGTGCATAATTTCAGGTTACCCTTTTTTTGCAGTGGTATGAATACAGTTCTTTTCCATTCTTTGGCCAAATACCTGAATGCCATATCTTTTTACATAGTGCATGATAGATTGTTGCACACTCCTTTCCTCCTGCTTTAATAAATTCAGCGGTTATCTCATCACATCCTGTTGATTTACCATTTTTCAGATTCTTTACTGCCCATAAAACTTCTTCCATTGTCGGCTCGGGTTCTTTCTCCTCCAATAAATTTCACACTGTTGATTTCTGCTTCCACAGTCGGTTGATTCATACATTCTTTTGCAATATTCCTTCCATCTTTCTAGAATTTCCTCTGTCTCTGTCAGGGTATTCCCCATCTCATCACAAATTACATTTAGCTTAGGTGTGACATTTCTCGTCAATGTTTTCATTTCTTTAAACATTTCACGATCTCTTCCACACCTCTGATGTTCTTCTATTCTTTCACAACAATCTTGTATGTATTGTTTTTTGTCTTTTCTTATGTTTCTTCGTACTTCTTTTGTTAAAGTTTTATATTTATCTTTGTTGTTGTTTGTCACTCTCCATTGCGTCTTCATTTCTCTACATTGTTTTATCAGTTCTAGTGTACCTGCTGTGATCCATCCATTCTTTTGTGTTTTCTTTACTGGAACCATTTCTTTAGCTGTTGTTACTAAGATATCTTTGGCCTGCGTAGCCAATTCATCTGGTGTCATCTCTTCCTGTACAGCCGTCAGGATTTCGAAACGGTTCTTCACTTCTATACCGTATTGTTCTGGTATATTTGTAAGGTCAAAGCGGAGTGGTCTTGATCCCATAACTATCTTTTTTATCTTTATCTTCATGTCTGCTGTTAATAACTCATGGTCCGTGTCACAATAAGCACCTGGTAAAGTTTTTGCTGATGTTATGCTTGACCTCCACCTTCTCTGCACTAAAATATAATCTATTTGATTCCTGGTTTTCCCATCAGGTGATGTCCATGTGTAAAGTCTTCTTGGATGTTGTTTAAAAAGTGTGTTAGCGATCATTAGCTCATTTTCCATGCAAAACGCCATTAGATTGTCACCTGCCTCATTTCTGTGCCCTATGCTAAATTTCCCTACAACATGTCCTTCATCTTCTGCTCTTTCTGTACCAATTTTTGCATTAAAATCACCCATTATAAATACAATATCATTTTTCCATACCTGGTCTATTGTCGTTTGCAGCGTGTTATAAAAATGTTCTACTTCATTTTCTTCTGCTGCTGATGTAGGTGCATATACCTGGATGACTGTTACATTTCTAGGAATGCCCTTAAGTCTGATTGTTAGGATTCTATGACTTACTGAATTGTAGCCTAGTAATGCTTTTGATGTTGATTTGTCCAAATAAAAAGCCACTCCGTTCTTTCCTCCTACTTCTCCGCCAGAATATATAAATATATGATCATTCTCGCTCTTAAAGTGTCCTGATACTTTCCATCGATGTTCGCAGATTCCGAAAATGTGTATCCCCGTTCTTTTCATCTCGTCACTTATTACTTGATATTTTCCCTCATACATACTTCTTACATTCCATGTTCCTACTCTTATTTTTCTTTTTAGTTTGATGCAGGGGTTTTCCTTGGTAACACCGTCAGGATTTTGTCCGTCATCACAATTACTAGTACCGACCTCTGCCTCACACTCTTCCCCAGTGTTAAAATTAGATGTATCTGGCCTGGGGGACTCACCACCAGATCTTTTTCCTATTTGACTTTCCATGATTGCTGCTTGGGTTTCTTGGTATGTTTCCAGAAGGTAGTTTACCATTGCTTTCCTTCTGGGCAGTGACTGTACTAGTCAGTGATCGTAGCCATTGTCCCTACATTGAGATCATCTGCCTACCATCATAGAATGGTGACCATAACCAACATTATCTGTCAGCTGCTCTCACATTCCATCCACCACCTGCTCCCATGGCTTCACGTCACCCTGATCGGGGGGCTATACGGGTACTCCACCTTGCCCAAGGGTGTCCCGTAGACTGACGGAGGTAAGGAGGCGTCTTACTTCTCCTTTCATAGGGGATACCCCTACCCCGCTAACCAAAGATGTTGTATAGAATGTTTAAAATAATGTTGATGTATCATATCATATAATCACAGCATCCTAATTGTTATTGGAGACTTCAACACCAATGTGGGAAAAATTACACAGACATTAAAAAAGTAATGGGAAAAGACGGAATTAATACGGCAAATCAGAATGAAGAAAGATTAACTGAACTATGTTTAACATAATTCATGGTCATTGGAGGAATAATATTTCCACAAAAAGAGAAATGAGGGTCAAACTGAAAGTCGTGAGCAATTTTTTAAAATCAGATTTTATAGACTGAGGCAATATACTTAGCAAAACTGGCAAACTATTAACATCAAGTAACGACCAAAATGCCAAAGTTGGTAAAGGAAGAACTTCAGACATCGTTGGTGACTATGGACTGGGGGAGAGGAATGACAGAGATAGTAAATTAATTGAATGGGCAAGAATACACAGTATGGTTGTAGGAAACACCTGGTTTAAACAACATCATCGAAAACTGACAACGTGGTGCAGCCCAGACTTTTAGCCAGATACACTACATATTAATCAACAAACGATTCCAGAATGCATTATTGACAACAAAAACCATGTCAGGAGCTGACTCCAATATTGACCATGACTTACTCTGTGGAAAAATTAGAATGAATCTAAAGAAAGCAGGCAGAAAAGTGAGAAACATCAAACTGAATACAGAACTCCTTAAAAAATGGCCAATAACTGAGAGAACAATACAAAGTTATTATTAAAAAATAGATACAATGCAATATCAAAGATAAACAGTATAGATGAACAATGGGCAATGTTAAGATATTCTATCCACCAAACTTTTAAGGAGATAATACCATCAAAACAGAAGCCTCTAAAAGTAAATGGATGGAGGACGACATCTTAAGACTGATGGACAAGAGGAGGAGAAGTAAAAATAGTGAGAAAAGATATAGCAAGATAAATAAAGAAATAAGACGGAAATGCAGAGAAGCAAAAGAAGTGTGGTTAAATGAACAGTGCAGACAGATAGAGGACTCTCATAATAAAAACAGCAAAAACATGCACAAACGAATTAGTGAACTCACAGACAGGAAACAAAATATACCACAGGATGCCTGAAATCGAAAGAAGGTAAAATTTAAATGGAAAAAGAAGACATTGTAGACAGGTGGTCAGAGTATATCGGTGATCTATATGGAGGAGAAAGTCGAGAATTAACACCACATACTGAAAACTGTGATGTACCACCAGTACTTGAAGATGAAATCATAGATGCCATCAAACACATGAAGAAAGGAAAAGCGACTGGGCATGATAATATAACAATAGAAGAAATAGAGGCGCTAGAAGAGATAGGAATAAACAATAATAACTAAGTTACTGAATGACATTTACAATAGTAGTTATATTCACAGTGACCTGCTTAAATCCACGTTTATAGCACTACCAAAGAAACCAGGTGCAAAGGAATATGATGACCACCGGACTATCAGCATATCATATCACACAACGAAGCTACTTCTGAGAATAATTATGAGAAGAACAAGGAAAACGATAAAAATGGAAATAACAGATGAACAGTGTGGATTTGTTGAAGGAAATGGTACACACAATGCCATGTATGCTTTACGAACACTAACAGAAAGAGATTTAGAAGTACAGAAAGATCTCTACTTATGCTTCATTGATTACACCAAGGCATTCGACAAGGTGAAACATAATGACATTATTAAAATGCTTGAAGACATCAATATAGACGGCAAAGAACTGAGGATTGTAAAACATCTATACTGGCAGCAAGAAGAGGAAGAACAAGAGAAATGATACTGGACAGTCTGACGGGATGGTGTGAGAGGAGATCACTAACTGAGCTGATGGCCTGCATGAAGGATCGTGTACTTTGGAGAATCATAATAGCCAACGCCAGTCGGCACGGCACCTGATGATGATGATGATGATGATGATGATGATGATGATGATGATGATGATGATGATGATGATGATGATAACGATCAAAACCAATGATGGATCGAACACTTTCAACAAATACTTAATCGACCACACCGAAAAGAATTGATAGACCTTGAAACTGACTTACCAAACCCACAACTTGACAAAATTGTCAAGCTACATGAAATTACATCGCATAAACTGAAACAGCAATGAATATAATGGCTAGAAACAAAGCTGCATGTGAAGATGAAATAACATTCGAAATGTTAAAAGCTACTAACAGTGATAACAAAAGCCAACTACAGAGATGTTTAATAAAGTTTGCAAAGAAGAAAAGGTCCATTCTAAATGGAAGAAAGAATCATTGTTAAAATACAAAAATAAAACAGGCAACCTTACTATCAGTTGTGTCAAAAGTTTATTGTAAAGTTATTATGCATATAATTAAAGATATAGTGGTAATGAGAGAAGAACAAGCAGGATTTCGAAAAAAACGAACTTTGTAGACTAGATCTTTACTCTTAGAATAATTCATTTATTCATTTGCATGTCCCTTGCGGAACTTTGCCTCCCTAACAACACTCCTGTAGGCCTCTCGGTTGTATGAGACATGGCCTGCTGCTGATGCATCCACTTGCGGATCATTATTGATGTCTTGTAGCCATCTTCGTCTTGGTCGTCCTCTCTTTCTTGTCCCATTATGTACCGTTCTATAGATTATCATGACATTTAATGTCCAAAATATTTAAGTTCGTTTTTAATCCTTTTTAATAGCAAGCCTTCTTTAATATTATGTTCTTGTAGTATGGATATATTTGTTCTTTTTTGTGTCCATGATATTTGAAGAACTCTTCTGTAGCATTTACATTCAAAGGCATGTATGCGTTTCTCAGCTGTTTTGTAAAGTGTCCAGGTCTCACAGGTATATGTTGCGATGGGAAAGATGCATGCCCTTAAAAATGTTATTTTTCTGGTTCTGTCTGTTCCTCTCCACAAATTCTTTAGTTGTTTACTTTCTAAAGAGCGATAGATGTCCTCCTTTTAATTTCCCTCATTGTATCTCCATTATTAGTTACCAGTGATCCAAAATATTTAAAACTCTCCACTTCTTCCAGTTTTTCCTCATTGCTACATACTTCAAGTTCCTTGTTTGTTTTGTCAGTTGTCATCAATTTAGTTTTCTTTTCATTAAGATAAAGGTTTTGCTCTTCACTATTCTTACAGACTGACGTAATTAGTTTTCCCATTCCTTTCTGTGTTGTGGACAGTAATACTGTGTCATCAGCATATCTAATCTCTGGTATTTCATAACCTCCAATTGTTATGGCATGGTAATATTCTTTGTCTACATCTTCTCTAACATTCTACATTATATTTTCAGTATACAAGTTAAATAAGTAAGTTGGAAATATGCACCCCTGACGGACCCCTTGTTTTATGTCAAACCAAGTTGTTGTTTCACTATTTATTCTTACTGCTGCTTGTTGGTCTAGATACAGCAGTGATGTTAATTGTATCAAATGTGTTGGAAATCCCATTTTTTCCATTATTTCCCAAAGTTTCTGGTGTTGTACACAATCAAATGCCTTTGAATAGTCTTATAAAGATAAATATAGATTCACATTAAACTCTGCATTTCTCTATTATTATTCTTATATTGAATTTATGATCTATTGATCCTCTTCCTTGCCTGAAACAGCCTTGGACTATATTGACTTTCTCTTATATTTTCTTAAGAAGTCTACCTATTATGATTGCTAACAGAATTTTACTGGCATGACTAATCAGATCAAAGGTTCTGTAGTTTGTGCATAATTTCAGTTTACCCTTTTTTAGCAATGCTATGAATACAGTTTTTTCCCCATTCTTTTGGCCAAATACCTGAATGCCATATCTTTTTTACATAGGGCATGATAGATTGATGCACATTCCTTTCCTCCTGCTTTAATAAGTCCAGCTTTTATCTCATCACATCCTGATGATTTACGATTTTTCAGATTCTTTGTAAGAAAGCTTGAAGAAAATATTGAAAAGAAAACAATCAACCCTGAACTTCATGGACTTTTAAAAAGCGTTTGACAGTATACATAGAGATTCATTGTGGAGAAGTTTACGAATTTATAGAATAACATCTAAGATTGTCAACTTCATTAGGGACCTCTCCAAGTGATATGTTTGTGTAGTCAAAACCGAAGAAGGAATGAGTGAATTGTTCCAGATTGAAACAGTCGTGAAACACGGATGTGTATTATCTCCCTTGTTTTTTGGAAGTGCAATAGACTTCATAATGAAAAAAAATGCTGTACAGGTAAAATAGGCATTGATTGGGTACATGAGACCCAAGTGAAATATCTTTTGTGGATGACATAACTCTTATTAGTGAGAGTATGAAATCAATGTAAACAAAAAAAAAAGATACCCTGTCTTCAATGGCTAGTAAAGTAGGACTTGAAATTAACAAGAAGGAAATTTTTAAAAATGAAACTTCTCATTAACCATGAAGGAAAAATATACATAAGAGGAACAGCTGTTGAAGAAGTAAACCAATTTGCATATCTCGGCAGCTACAAAAGCCAGTATGATGACATAATGGGAAAAAGAAAGAGAGAAAGACCAAGGCGAAGATGGGTGCAGGACATCGTTGACAATTTGCAAATGAATGCATCAGGAGTAGGCTATCTTGCTCACAAACGAGAGATCTAGAAGAGTGCTGTTAGGGAGGCAAAGTTCAGCAAGATATATGCGAATGAATGAATGAATGAATGATTATATATATATATATATATATATATATATATATATATATATATATATATATATATATATATACTGTGCCGTGCTGATAGGTGTTGGTGTTTATGATTTCCCACAATTCTTTATTCCAGGTGATAATTATAAGTTAGACTGGGGTTGTTCCTCTATGCCACTTCACCAGTCATCTATTATCTTCAACATTTGTCTTCCTTGGTCTCTTTTGCCCTCTATCACCCTTTCTTTTATCAAATATTCCACTTCACCTTGTTTTGTGACATCTATTATAAATTTAAAACATCTCTTTCTAAATTTTATATATTGTACAATGGAAAAAGAACTCACCCACTACATTTTTTTATATGAAATACGGTCATAATAAAAAAAATGAGTACAGATGTTAGTGAAATTATTTTGATCAGAATTATGTTGTTATTTGAGTGTGTTTGTGTGTGTGTGTGAGAATTGTAAACAAACATATTCTTCTCAGACCAAACATTATTTCTGATAACAGGTTCTGAAAATTCACTCTGTTATTTCAATGAAACTGTATCAGAAATTTTACATTTTTAAAAAGGTATGAACTATTAGACATTAAGTACTATTATGTTTATATTTCTTTTTCAAGGTCTGTCTTTCTGTATTTCTGTCTATCTATCTATCTATCTATCTATCTATCTATCTATCTATCTATCTATCTATCTATCTATCTATCTATCTATCTATCTATCTATCTATCTATCTATCTATCTATCTATCTATCTATCTATCTATCTATCTATCTATCTATCTATCTATCTATCTTGGAATTCTCAAGTACATAACCTAGCAAACTTGATTGCACAGAAAGCTTGCCAATTAGCCAAAATTAAACATTTTATCAACAAAGACACAAAAAAGATGTACTACATATCAAAGATTGAAACACACTTAGATTACTGTTGCACAATCTGGGATGGATGCTCAGTCTCAAACACAAAAACGCTCCAATCACATCACAAACGAGCATTAAATCTGATTTGTGACAAACACCCAGTAGAGACTGCAGATCAGCACAAACAACTCAAAATTCTACCCCTCAAATACAGATTCAATTTTAATAAAGTTAAGTTTGTTCAAAGAATTCTGTCGCACAATGCTCCGCCTTACTTGTGGTCACTGCTTACGTATAACACTAAACATAGCCAGCATTTAAAAACTGTCTTCATCCTAAACCCAGGATTGATCTGTACAAGAAAAGCCTTGCATACTCTGCAGTATAGCTCTGGAACACCCTCCCTACCATTCAAAATCCATTAGTAATACTTCATCCTTTTACTCAAACCTGTTTCTTTATTTACTTGCTTGTAATTATATGGCTCCATAGAATAACCAGCATTCTTTCAACCCATGACTCGCCAACCATCAAATACTAAAATGACATAGTTCGAATAGTAACTTGTTAGATATTGTTAGAAATTATTTTAATGTTTGTTAAAAAACATAAGTTAGAAGATCTGTATTTACAATGTATTTTTGTTTATGTATATGTCTGTGCGCATGTGTGTGAGAGATATTTTATTACGTTAATTACTTCTACTCTTTTACTTTGAATGTAATATTTAAATTTTACACTCTTTTGGTATATTTCTCCATAATTTAATTTGTATATTTATATTAAATCGAGTGTATGAGAAGAATGAAAGATGGAGTGATGAAGGGCAGAATGTAAGACAGGCCTGCATGCCCAATTCTTTACCCTTTAAAAATAAATATTATTCATTCATTCACACATTCATTCATTCTATATGTCTGTCTGTTTATATTTGTCTGTCTGCCTGTCTACTCGTACGTGTAAGCATGTATGTATGTATGTATGTATGTATGCATGCATGTATGTATGTATATGTATGTATGTATGTATGTATGTATGTATGTATGTATGTATGTATTATGTATATGTATGTATGTATATGTATGTATGTATGTGTGTATGTGTGTGTATATATGCATGTATGTATGTATGTATGTGTGAAGGTATTGTGCCCACATAAATGTTTGTATGTATTTATGTGTGTATATATACTTCCGGCTTGACGTGCAAGATGGTGGACGTTTTTTTACCGCTCTCTCCGGAATTCAGAAATCAGCGAAATTCCGCTTGATCTGTCACACATCATGTACCTTGAGTTGGGCATAAGGCTAACAACCTTATCCTGGGGCCTATCTAGAGGCGACTCTAGATGGGAAAAAAAGATATCGTTACGGAAACTCGCAGAGAAACCAACCGAGCGTCAGGGATGCCAACTCCGTGGAGCTCATTCGTCGGCCCCAAACATGTGATAAGGATTGGATTCTGGAATGTGAGAACGAAGGCAGGACCACCAAAAACTATTCAGGTCATTAAAGAAATGGAGAGATACCATCTAGACATAATGGCCATCAGCGAAATGCGATGGCCAGAAGCAGGTAAAAGATCGGCAGAAAACGGTACGTTAATAATTCATTCAGGCAGAAATGATGCTAAAATTCGGGATGAGGTACGTATTATTATGTCAAACGTAGCAGCAAAGAGCCTTGTAGAATGTGAACCAGTAAAAAGTCGTATAGTAAGAACGAGATACAATTTAAGACACGGAAGAATAACAATAATACAGTGTTATGCCCACGAATGATGCAGATGATGATGTGGAAGACGACTTCTATTACCAACTACAACAAATCATCAACAAAATTACTAAACACGACATCCTAATTGCTATGGAGGACTTCAACGCTAAAGTAGGGAAAGATAATATCGACGTTGAAAACGTTATGAGGAAAGAAGGAATTGACATGATTAATCAGACCGGAGAAAGATTAATTGAAATATATCTAACAGAAGGCATGGTCATTGGAGGCACAATATTCCCACACAAAGAGATACATAAAACAACGTGGATATCTCCAGATGATAGAACTAGAAACCAGATAGATCATTTTTGTATTAGAAAGCAATACAGAACATTTCTGATAGATGTTAGGGCTTATAGGGGTGCAGATGTCAACAGTGATCACAACCTGTGCATAGGGAAAATACAACTAAATTCGAAAAGTCAACACAAGAAATCAGTACACAGAAAGATAAACAGCCACAGCCTACAAGAAGAAAATAATAACATTAATTTCAATCAAGAACTTGCCAATCATTCCAAAACACCCAGTGAAGTTGAGGAGATAGGTATAGATGAATTATGGAATTCTTACAGCTCAGCCATAATCACAGCAGCAAAAGCAAGCTCTGGACTGAAAAAACCAAATAGAAAAGCATGGATATCAGAAAACACATGGAAGTATATAAATGAAAGACAAGTAGTCAAATTAGACATGTTGAATGCAAAAACAGATCTTGGGAAAAGATCTTGTGAAAGCAACGTGCAAAGGACTAGACAAGAAAGTAAAAAGTTCAGCTGGGAGGGATAAAAGAGAATACATAGACAATATGGCGAAAGAGGCAGAAAATGCAGCAAAAAACAGGAGCCAGCAAAATTGTATATAACATACAAACGAAGCTAACAGGTACTATTACATCTAAAGAAAGACCAATCCTTAGCAAAACTGGAACCCTATAAACATCAAGTAAAGACCAAAAGCAAAGATAGACTAAACACTTCCAAGAAATACTTAATCGACCACACCCACAAGAATTGTTAAACCTCGAAACTGACTTACCAGCCCCACAACTAAATGTCAACCTAGATGAAATTAAATTGCATGAAATTGAAACAGCAGTGAATTTAATGGCTAACAATAAAACTGCAGGTGAAGATGAAATAACAGCTGAAATGCTAAAAGCTATCAATAGTGACAATGTGAGACAACTACAGAGAATGTTTAACAAGATTTGGAAAGAAGAAAAGGTCGCTTCTAATTGGAAAAAAGGAATCATTGTTAAAATACCAAAAAAAGCAATCTTAGTGACTGTAACAACTGGAGAGGAGTAACCTTAATATCAGTTGTGTCATAATTATTTTGCAAGCTCATTTTGAATAGACTCAAAGATATAGTGGATACTGCAATGAGAGAAGAACAAGCAGGATTTCGAAAAGGGAGAAGCTGTCTCGACCAGATCTTTACTCTCAGAATAATACTTGAAGAACATATTGAAAGACAGAAACCATTCATACTGAACTCCATAGATTTTAAAAAGGCATTTGATAGCATACACAGAAATTCATTATTGAGAATTTTATGTCTATATGGAATACCATCTAAAATTGTCAACATCATTAAGGACTTATACAATGGATATGTTTGTGCAGTCAAGACAGAAGAAGCGATGAGTGAATTGTTCCAGATTGAAACAGGTGTGAAACAAGGATGTATACTGTCTCCTTTACTTTTTGGGATTACAATAGACTTCATAATGAAAAAATGCTGCACAGGTAAAACAGGCATTGACTGGGTACATGGGACCCAACTAGAAGATTTTGATTTTGCCAATAACATAACTCTTATCAATAATAATGTGAATTCCATGCAAGGAAAAACAGATAACATGTCTTCACTGGCTAGCAAAATAGGAATTGAAATTAACAAGGACAAAACAAAATTAATGAAAATTCCCATCAATCAAAATGGAAAAATATACATAGAAGGGACATATTGAAGAAGTCAATCAATTTGCATACCTTGGCAGCTACATAGACCAGGATGCTGACACTAGAAAGGAAGTTAGAATCAGAATTGCAAAAGCAGCATCAATCTTCAAGAATCTTGAGAACATATGGAAATCAAAAGTTATAAGCACAAAAACCAAATTAAAACTATTCAATTGAAATGTAATATCCACCCTTATTTATGCATGTGAAAGCTGGAAAACAATAAAAAAAAAATAGAATATATATATATATGTATATATATATAAGTGCCAAACTGATAGAAATTCACAGTCTTGCCTTCCAACAATTCTCTATTCAAGGTGATAATTATGAGCTAGATTGCCATTCTTCCCCATGGCACTTCACCAGTCTATCTATTATCCTCTCAATTTGTCTTCCTTGCTTTCTTTTGCCTTCTATCACCCCTGTTATAATAAAATATTTCGGCTCACCTTGTGTCATGACGTCCTATAAAATTAAAACACATCTTTCAAACTTTTACATATTTATATACTTTATAATGAGGAAAAAACCTTACTGTCTGCGTTATTGATATTAACTAGAACCAGAAGGAACAAAAAGTTAGAGATGTTAGTGAAATTATTTCAGTCAGAATTATGATGTTGTTTTCATGTGTGAGAATGGTAAAAATATTATCAGGCCAAACATTACTTCTGAGAATTGATTTTGATAATCTACTCTCTGATTTGACTGAAAATATGTGAACTTTTTTGTCATTTTAAAGATAAGTAAATATTGAATAGTAAGTGCTGTTCTAGTTATATTTCTGTTGCATGTCTGTCTTTCTGTATGGCTGTGTATCTAATTATTTGTATATGTATATCTGTCTATTTGCTCATTGTTTTCAATTTTGGAAAGAATACAGTAAATTCAATTGATCATTTGTATATAAGTAGTTTTCTCTGCATACATATTAAACATATATGTATGTATGTATGTATGATTGTAAATGTATGTATGGATGATGTATATCTGCATATAAGAATACATTTTATCTGTCTGCTTGTCTGAAAAGAAGCTAAAAGTTTACAGTATCAAGAGGTAAGTACATAAATCTGGGATAGGAACGTCTGTTCCAGTTTTGTATAATTTTTTAAATGCTATGTTTAACCGTGAGATGGTTTTGTTACAGTTAGTGTGAAGATTGTGTAAATCTACACGTTTGAGTTTTGAAATTTGATATATAATGAAACAAATATATCTATCCAGTGCCGTGCTGTGTTGGCGGTCATGGTGGATGGTGAAAGTCCTCCAGATATGGACGATCCCTGTGAATAAGGATTTACCCAAATAAGCAGGGGCGGCCCAACTAGCAGTAGACTCATAGAGCGAGGTGAGGTAGTAGGTGACTCTGCTATTCCTATAAAGTGTCTCATGTGCTCAGTGAAGGGAATATCAGGCGGGTAAGAGGTGCATTAAAACCTCTTGCTCTCGCTGCCTTGTGGCTAGAGGAGAGTCCGTACACAAACCGGCGGAAGACAACGGGAAAACACTGTTGTAGATCCCAAGAACAAGTATGCTTATTCAGAGTAATAGATTTGTCATGAACGATGTTAATGGATGTTCCTCTGGGACAGCCTCGTCCGGTAGGGCAGCTCACGAGCCACAGGTGAGGCCAGATCTTCATCAAGCTACTGGTGGCAAAACTAACAAGTTAAAAATAGCAACATGGAATGTTAGAAATTTATTCCAGGCTGGAAAATTAGAATATGTAAAGATGGAAATGGAAAGGATGAAGATCAACATATTAGGAATGAGTGAAGTTAGATGGACAGGTGCAGGGAAGATAAACTCAGATAAATATACAATAATATATTCAGAAAGTGAGAAACATGAACGACGAGTAGGAATTATATTTGACGAACAAAGAGCAAGGACAAATGTAGGATATTTGAACATCTCGGACTGAGTCCTGCTAGCTCAACAGAAAGGACGACCATTAAACATAAATATTATACAAGTGTACACTCCAACATCTGAAAGTTCTGAAGAAGATGTACAGATATTTAATAATGACATAGAGACACCCCGAACACACAAAGCTACATGAAGATATCATAGTCATGGGTGATTTTAATGCCAAAGTTGATAAGGGAAGAACTTCAGAAATCGTTGGTGACTATGGACTGGGGGAGAGGAATGACAGAGGTTGTAAATTAACTGAATGGGCAAAAATACACAGCATGGTTGTAGGAAACACCTGGTTTAAACAACATCATCGAAGACTGGCAAAGTGGTGCAGCCCAGACAAAAAGACTTTTAGGCAGATACACTACATATTAATCAACAAACGATTCCGGAATGCATTATTGACAACAAAAACCATGCCAAGAGCTGACTGCAATAGTGACCATGACCCACTCTGTGGAAAAATTAGAATAAAGCTAAAGAAAGTAGGCAGCAAAGTTAGAAACATCAAACTGAATACAGAACTCCTTAAACATGACCAAGAACCTCGATAACAATACAAAGTTATTATAACAAATAGATACAATGCAATAGCAAAGATAAATAGTATAGATGAACAATGGTCAATGTTAGGATATTCTATCCATCAATCTGTTAAGGAGATAATACCACCGAAAAAAGAAGACCCTAAAAATAAATGGATGACAGACGACATCTTAGGACTTATGGACAAGAGGATGAGGTGTAAAAGTATCCAAGAAAAATATAGCAAGATAAATAAAGAAATAAGACGGAAATGCAGAGAAGCAAAGAAGGTGTGGTTAAATGAACAGTGCAGACAGATAGAGGACTCTCATAATAAAGAAAGCAAAAGCATGCACAAACGAATTGATGAACTCACAGGCAGGAAAACAAAATATATCACAGGATGCCTGAAATCAAAAGAAGGTAAAATGTTAATGGGAAAATAAGACATTGTGGACAAGTGGACAGAGTACATCGATGAGCTACATGGAGGAGAAAGACCAGAATTAACACCAGATACTGAAAACTGTGATGGACCGTCAATACTTGAAGATGAAATCATAGATGCCATCAAACACATGAAGAAACGAAAAGCAACTGGGCCTGATAATATAACAATAGAAGAAATAGAGGCACTAGAGGAGAGAGAAATACAAATAATAACAAAGTTACTGAATGACATTTACAACAGTGGTTATATACCCAATGACCTGCTTAAATCCACGTTTATAGCGCTACCAAAGAAACCAGGTGCAAAGGAATATGGTGACCACCGGACTATCAGCCTCTCATGTAACATAACAAAGCTACTTATGAGAATATTTATGAGAAGAACAAGGAAAAAGATAGAAATGGAAATATCAGATGAAAAGTTTGGATTTGTTGAAGGAAATGGAACACACGATGCCATTTATGCTTTACGAACACTAACAGAAAGAGTTTTAGAAGTACAGAAAGATCTCTTCTTACGCTTCATTGATTACACCAAGGCTTTTGACAAGTTGAAACATAATCTTCTTATATCTTATATCCTTCCCGTGCCGTTAAACGTCACATAGGGCTCGCAAAGTAGTCCGCCAATTTGTCCTGTCTTCGGCGAGTCTTTCAACCTCATCAAAGGATTTTATGCCTGTTAACTTGGCCTCTCTTAATAATGTTCTCTTCAGAGTTTCACGCGGTCTGCCCCTTTTTCTTTGGCCTGTTGTGTTCCACTTGATAGCTTGTTTTGGGATTCTCTGATCATTTCTTCTCATCAAGTGGCCAACATATGTCCATCTCCTTTTTCTGATCACCCGTTAGATCAGAAACATAATGGCATTATTAAAATGCTTGAAGACATCAATATAGACGCAAAGACCTGATGATTATAAAACATCTATACTTGCACTAAGAAGCAGCAATTCCAGTTGAAAATACAGCTGGAAAATATCAACCTATAAAACAAGGGAAGCTACAAGGATGTGTGCTATCACCAGACCTTTTTTCTCTGTACAGCGAGAATATTCTAAGGACGATCATCACAGATTCAGGCACAAAAATTAGAGGATACAATATTAACAACCTTCGGTATGCTGACGACACAGTATTGATATCAGAGAAGCAACAAGACCCGCAAAATCTCTTGGATAAACTGGCCAAAGAAAGTGAACAGAAAGGCCTTACTCTGAACATCAAAAAGACAGAGACTATGGTTATATCTAAGAAACAGAATGCACCAACATGCAGTATTAAATTAAACAGAACTATTCTAAAGCAGGTGCAGAAATTCAAATACCTTGGAGCAGTAATAACTTTAGATAGGAAATGCAGAACAGAAATTAGGAATAGAACAGGCTAAGCAAAGACTGCATTTCTGAGAATGAGAAACATATTAGCCAAAACATCCTTATCAATGAATGTTAGAAAACGAGTCCTAAAATGCTATATTGAACCTATCTTGTTATATGCAAGTGAGTCACGGACAATAGGCAGGTCTGCACAAAAATCATTGGAAGCAGCAGAAATGTGGTTTATTAGAAGAATGTTGCGAATCCCCTGGACAGCAGAAATAACTAATGAAGAATGTATGAGAAGAGCTGGAGAGACAAAAAACCTTGTCAAAAAGATAAGAGAGAGACAATGTACTTTCATAGGACATGCAATGAGAAGAAGGTGTATTAAAATATTATAACAGGAAAAATAGACGGAAGAAGATCAAGAGGAAGACCAAGAGAAATAATACTGGACAGTCTGACAGGATGGTGTGAGAGGAGATCATCAATTGAGCTGATGGCCTGCATGAAGGATCGTGTACTCTGGAGAAGCATAACAGCCAACGCCAGACGGCACGGCACCTGATGATGATGATGATGGTGATGATGATGATGATGATGATAGTCATGATTTCCCACAATTCTTTATTCTAGGTGATAATTATGATTTAAACTGGGGTTCTTCCTCTATGCCACTTCACCATTCCATCTATTATTTTTTTTTCATTTTGTCTTCCTTGGTCTCTTTTTCCCTTTATCTCCCCTGCTCTTATAAAATATTGAAATTCATCTTGTTTCGTGGCATCTATTATAAATTTAAAATATCTTTTTTCTAAATTGTATGTACTGTATAATGAAAAAAGAACTCACTCGCTACATTATCGATATGAAATACGGCGAGTAGAAAAAATAATAACAGATGTTATGGAAATTATTTAGGTCAGAATTATGTTCGTGTGTGTGTGTGCGTGCGTATGTGTGTGTGTGTAAGAGAGAGAGAGAGAGAGAGAGAGAGAGAGAAAGAATGGAAAAAAAATATTCTCAGACCAAATATTATTTCTGATAACAGGTTCTGAAAATTCACTCTATTTCAGTGAAGATATATCAACACTTTTACATTTTAAAAGTTTAGTAACTATTAGACATTAAGTACTATTCTATTTATATTTCTGTTTCCATGTCTGTCTTTCTGTATTTCTGTGTATCTAATTATCTGCATATGTATATCTGTTAGGGAGGCAAAGTTCCGCAAGGTACATACAAATGAATGAATGAATGTATATCTGTCTGTACGTCTCACTCTTTTAAATTTTGAAAAGAATACAGTAAATTCAATTATAAATTTAAAAATTCACTGAAATTGTATCACTAGTAAGAACATAAATTGTAAGGAGTAAAAATTAGTTCTTGCTTTGATTTCTTCTGTGCAACTTTATATAATACCACATTGAATTAAGTATATTTTTGTGTAAATTGTGTAAATATACAAGTAATAATAGTAGAGACTGAATATAAAATTTTCATTATAAATAGTTATATCTGCCTATAAGCTTAAAATCAATTATGACTATATGCATAATGTGAAATATGGAAGAAAAAATATTTGAAATGGTTTTAGTGAAACACTTTCCAAGGAATTTACAAGAATCATTTTATTTAAATGGGGAGTAAATCAAACTAAAATATCTTATCTTATATCTTATATCCTTCCCGTGCCGTTAAACGTCACATAGGGCTCGCAAAGTAGTTCGCCAATTTTTCCTGTCTTCGGCGAGTCTTTCAACCTCATCAAAGGATTTTATGCCTGTTAATTTGGCTTCTCTTAATAACGTAGTCTTCAGAGTTTCACGCATCTGCCTCTTTTTCTTTGGCCTGTTGTGCTCCACTTGATAGCTTGTTTTGGGATTCTCTGATCATTTCTTCTCATCAAGTGACCAACATATGTCCATCTTCCTTTTCCTGATCACCCATGAAACTGGTTGTTGTTCAGTCATCTGTCTTATCTCTGCATTGTTCTTGAATTCATTCCACTTGATGCCAAGTATTTTCTTTATGCATTTGTTTTCAAAAGATTCTAATTTCTTTCTATTTCTTTAGTTGTTTTCCAGCTTTTGCATGCATAAATGAGGGTGGATATTACATTTGAATTGAAAAGTCTTAATTTGGTTTTTGTGCTTATAACTTTTGAATTCCATATGTTCTCAAGATTCTTGAAGATTGATGCTGCTTTTGCAATTCTGATTCTAACTTCCTTTCTAGTGTCAGCATCCTGGTCTATGTAGCTGCCAAGGTATGCAAATTGATTGACTTCTTCAATATCTGTCCCTTCTATGTGTATTTTTCCATTTTGATTGATGGGAATTTTTATTATTTTTGTTTTGTCCTTGTTAATTTCAATTCCTATTTTGCTAGCCAGTGAAGACAGGCTATCTGTTTTTTCTTGCATGGAATTCACATTATTACTGATAAGAGTTATGTCATCAGCAAAATCAAGATCTTCTAGTTGGGTCCCATGTACCCAGTCAATACTTGTGTTACCTGTGCAGCATTTTTCATTATGAAGTCTATTGTAATCCCAAAAAGTAAAGGAGACAGTATACATCCTTGTTTCACACCTGTTTCAATCTGGAACCATTCACTCATCCCTTCTTCTGTCTTGAATGCACAAACATATCCATTGTATAAGTCCTTAATGATGTTGACAATTTTAGATGGTATTCCATATAGACATAAAATTCTCCATAATTAATCTCTGTGTATGCTATCAAATGCCTTTTTAAAATCTATGAAGTTCAGTATGAATGGTTTCTGCTTTTCAATATGTTCTTCAAGTATTATTCTGAGAGTAAAGATCTGGTCGAGACAGCTTCTCCTTTTTCGAAATCCTGCATGTTCTTCTCTCATTGTAGTATCCACTATATCTTTGAGTCTATTCAAAATGACCTTGCAAAATACTTTTGACACAACTGATATTAAGGTTACTCCTCTCCAGTTGTTACAGTCACTAAGGTTGCCCTTTTTTGGTATTTTAACAATGATTCCTTTCTTCCAATTAGAAGGGACCTTTTCTTCTTTCCAAATCTTGTTAAACATTCTCTGTAGTTGTCTCATGTTGTCAATATTGATAGCTTTTAGCATCTCGGCTGTTATTTCATCTTCACCTGCAGCTTTGTTGTTAGTCATTAAATTCACTGTTGTTTCAATTTCATGCAATTTAATTTCATCTAGGTTGACATTTAGTTGTGGGGCTGGTAAATCAGTTTCAAGGTTTAACAATTCTTTTGGGTGTGGTCAATAGAGTATTTCATGGAAGTGTTCAACTAAAATATACAATACACTAATCATAAGAACACTTGTGCAATCCCTGTTCTATGTATAACGAAAGTGTCATTCATAAAAGACAGTGAGCTACTGAATATTAATTACTGATACTTCTAAAAATTCCTTTCCAACTAATAATCTATCTAATATATATATATATATCTTCTTATATCCTTCCCGTGCCATTAAATGTCACATAGGGCTCGCAAGGTAGTTCGTCAATTTTTCCTATCTTCGGCGAGTCTTTCAACCTCATCAAAGGATTTATGCCTGTTAATTTGGCCTCTCTTAACAATGTCCTCTTCAGAGTTTCATGCAGTCTTCCTCTTTTTCTTTGGCCTGTTGTGTTCCACTTGATAGTTTGTTTTGGAATTCTCTGATCATTTCTTCTCCTCAATTGACCAACATATGTCCATCTCCTTTTCATGATCACCCATGAGACTGGTTGTTTTTCAGTCATCTGTCTTATATTTGCATTGTTCTTGAATTAGTTCCACCATTTGGTGCCGAGTATTTTCCTTATCCATTTGTTTTCAAAAGAGTCTAATATATATATATATATATATATAAAATGCCATTGTGATAGGTATTCACAGTCATGTCTTCCCACAATTCTCTATTCAAGGGGATAATTATGAGCTAGATTGGCATTCTTTCCCCATGCCACTTCATCAGTCCATCTATTATCCTCTCAATTTGTCTTCCTTGCTTTCTTTTGCCTTCTATTAGCCCTGTTTTTATCAAATATTTCAGTTCACCCCATCTCTTGATGTTCTATAAATTTAAAACGTATCTTTCTAACTTTTACATATTATACTTTATAATGAGAAAAAAAAAACTTACTGTCTCTATATCTGATATTAAATACTACCAGAAGGAATAAAACGTTAGAGATGTTAGTGAAATTATTTCAGTCAGAATTATGATGTTGTTTTCATGTGCGAGAATGGTAAAAATATTCTATGGACAAACATTACTTCTGAAAACTGATTTTGAAAATTTACTCTCTTATTTCACTGAAAATATGTGAAATATTTGTCATTTTAAAGATAAGTAAATATTGGATAGTAAGTGCTGTTCTAGTTATATTTTTGTTTGCATGTATATCTTTCTGTTTGGCTGTGTATCTAATTATCGGTATAGGTATACCTGTCTATTTGTCTCATTCTTTTCAATTTTGGAAAGAATACAGTAAATTCAATTGCACATTTGTATATAAGTAGTTTTCTGTGCATACATATTAAACATAGATGTATGTATGTATGTATGATTAAATAATGTATGTATGGATAATGTATGTATGCATATAATAATAATACATTTTATCTGTCTGCCCATCTGAAAAGAAGCTAAAATTTTACAGTATCAAGAGGTAAGTACATAAATCTGGGAATGGAATGTCTGTTCTAGTTTTGTAGAATTTTTTAAATGCTATATTTAACAGTGAGATAGTTTTATGACAGTTAGTGTGAAGATTGTGTAAATCTACAAGTTTGAGGTTTGAAGTTTGGTATATAATGAAATAAATATGTCTATTCAGTCTTGTGCTGATATGTGTTTGCTGTCATGATGTCCCACAATTCTTTATTCCCTGTGATGATTATGAGTTAGAATGTGGTTCTTCCTCTATGCCACTTCACCAGTCCAACTATTATCTTCTCAATTTGTCTTCCTTGGTCTATGTTGCTCTTTATCTCCCCTGCTGTTATAAAATATTGAAATTCATCTTATTTCGTGACATCTATTAATAATTTAAAATATATTTTTCTAAATTTTATATTCTGTATAATGAAAAAGGAACTCACTCACTACATTATTGATATGAAATGCAGAAAGAAGAAAAAATAAAAACAGATGTTAGTGAAATTATTTCAGTCAGAATTATGTTGTTCATTGAGTGTGTGGGTGAGATTGGTTAAAAAAAAAATTCTTCTCAGACCAAACATTATATCTGATAACAGGTTCTGAAAATTCACTTTGTTATTTCAATGAAAATATATCAACACTTCTGCATTTTTAAAACTTTAGGAAATATTTGACATTAAGTAATATTCTATTTATATTTTTCTTTCCTTCTCTGTCTTTCTGTATTTCTCTGTATCTGATTATCTGTATATGTATATATGTCTATCTGTCCAACTCTGTTAAATTTTGAAAGGAATACAGTAAATTTCATTTACAAATTTAAAAATTCACTGAAATTTTAGCACTAGTAAAGAACATAAATGTAAGAAACAAATATTAATTTTCAATTTGATTACTACAGTGCAACTTTGTATAATACCACACTGAATTAAGTATATTGTTGTTGAAATTGTGTATATATACAAGTAATAATAGTAGATTTGAGTATTAGATTTACAAAATAATTAGTTATATCTGCTATAAGTTTAAAATAAATTCTGACTGCATTCATAGTTTGATATATGGAAGAAAAGACATTTGAAATGATTCTAATGAAATAATTTCCAAGGAATTCCTATGAATCATTTTATTTAAATAAAGACTAAACCAAAATATAGAATACAACACACTAATCATGAGAACAATTGTGCAGTCACCATTATTTGTGTAATAAAAATGTCATTCTAAGAAGACAATTAGCTCCTGAATATTAATTGCTGATGCTTCGTAAAATTTCCTTGCACATAATAATCACTCCATCCATCCATCCGTCCATCCGTCCGTCCATCCATCCATCCATCCATCCATCCATCTATCTATCTATCTATCTATGTATGTGTGTAGGTATTATGCCCATATAAATGTATATATGTATGTATGTGTATATATATGTATTTATGATCTGATATATGTATACATGCTCATATGTACACTTCTATGTATGTAAGTTATGTCTACTTCTTAGTATCTATGATTGTTGGCTCGTAAGTATGTATGTATTTAAGAAAGTATGTATGTACGTTTGTATAAATGTATGTATATATGTATGTAATTATGTATATCAGCATGTATGTTGTATGTATGGATAGTATGTATATATGTATGTATGTATAGTTTATGTATGGATCCACGTATGTCTTCATATAAGGATATAGTCATTATCTCTCTCCATGTATGAAATAAAGTTAAAATATTACAGTATCAAGAAGTAAGTTCAGAAATCTGAGAAAGGAATGTGTTTTCTAGATTTATATAAATGTGGAAATGCAATGTTGTACAGCGAAATAATTTTATGAATGTTATTGTGAAGACTGTATAAATCTACAAGCTTGAAGACTGAAGTTTGATATACACTATTTTCAATAAAATGAATATATATATATATATATATATATATATATATATAAGTGCCATGGTGATAGGTATTCACAGTCATGTCTTCGCACAATTCTCTATTGAAGGTGATAATTATAAGCTAGACTAGCATTCTTCCCCCATGCCACTTCACCAGTCCATCTATTATCCTCTCAATTGTCTTCCTTGCTCTCTTTTGCCATATATCACGCCTGTTGCTATCAAATATTTCGGTTCACCTTGTCTCATGATGTCCTATAAATTTAAAACATATCTTTCTAACTTTTACTTATTTATATACTTTATAATGAGGGAAAACAAATGTACCGTCTATGTTATTCACATTAAATGGAACCAGAAAAAAAACAAAAAGTTAGAGATGTTAGTAAAATTATTTCAGTCAGAATTATGATGTTGTTTTCATGTGTGAGAATGGTAAAAATATTATCAGGCCAAACATTACTTCTGAGAACTGATTTTGAAAATCTACTCTCTTATTTCACTGAAAATGTGTGAACCTTTTTCATATCTAAAGATAAGTAAATATTGGATAGTAAGTATTGTTCTAGCTATATATTTCTGTTCGCATGTCTGTCTTTTAGTTTGGCTGTGTATCTAATTATCATATATGCTTTCTAAAATTTATAATTAGAAAAATATTTGGCCAAACACCATAAGAAATAACATCTTGTTGGCAGAAATGCAGATGAAACCACTGACAACAATTATTGAAGAAAGATGCTGGCAATGGTTGGGACATGTGCTCCGAATGACTGACAACTCACTACCAAAAATAGCAATAAGATGGACACCACAGGGGAACAGAAGTAAGGGTAGACCAAAAGAGACATGGAGAAGAACAACAGAAAGGATGTTGAGCAATAGAGGGCTCACCTGGGCAAGAGCAGAAAAAAAGGCGAAGGACAGGCATTTGTGGAAAACCGTTCTGGAAGCCCCATGAGCCCTGGGCACTTAAGGTTCAGAGAGAGAGAGAGATAATGAAATAAGAACTCAGTCACTACATTATTGATATGAAATACGACCAGAACAAAAAATAATTACAGATGTTAGTGAAATTATTTCAGTCAGAATTATGTTGTTCTTTCTATGTGTGTGTGAGAATAGTAAAAAAAAAAATTATTACAGACCAAACATTATTTCTGATAACAGGTTCTGAAAATTCACTCTGTTATTTCAGTGACAATATTTTACCTTTTTTTTTATTTTCAAAAGTATAGTAACTGATGACACAGTATTGCTGTCCACAACACAAGAAGGAATGGAAAAACTAATTATGTCAGTCCGCAAGAAGAGCGAAGAGCAGAACCTCTATCTTAATGCAAAGAAAACTAAAGTGATGACAACTGACAAAACAGACAAGGCAACTGAAATATGTATCAGTGAGGAAAAACTGGAAGAAGTGGAGAGTTTTGAATATCTTGGATCACTACTAACTAATAATGGAGATACAATGCGGGAAATTAAAAGGAGGACATCTATTGCTCTTCAGAAAGTAAAACAAATAAAGAATCTGTGGAGAGGAGCAGACAGAACCACAAAAATAAGATTTTTAAGGGCATGCATCTTTCCAATCGCAACATATGCCTGTGAGACCTGGACACTTAACAAAACAGCTGAGAAGCACATAAATGCCTTTGAATGTAAATGCTATAGAAGAGTTCTCCAAATATCGTGGACACAAAAAAGAACAAATATATCTATACTACAAGAGCTTAATATTGAAGAAGGCTGGCTAGTAAAGAGGATTAAAGAGAGAAAACTTAAATATTTTGGCCACATTAAACGTCATGATACTTTAGAGAAGACCGTATTGGAAGGATACATAATGGGAAAAAGAAAAAGAGGAAGACCGAAACGAAGATGGCTGCAAGACATCGTTGATGATCTGGAAATGGATGCAGCAGCAGCAGGCCATCTTGCTCACAACCAAGAGGCCTACAGGAGTGCTGTTTGGGAGGCAAAGTTCCGCAAGGGACAAGCAAAGGAATGAATGAATAGTAACTACTGGACAATAAGTACTATTATATTTATGTTTCTGTTTCCATGTCTGTCTTTCTGTATTTCTGTGTATCTAATTATCTGTATATGTATTTGTATCTGTTTGTCTCATTCTTTTATATTTTGAAAAGAATAATGTAAATTCAATTAGAAATTTAAAAATTCTCTGTAATTTTAGCACCTGTAAAGAACATAAATGTAAGAAACAAATATTAGTTTTTGCTTTGATAACTACTGTGCAACTGTGTATAAAACAGCAGTAAATTAAGTATATTGCTGTGTAAATTGTAAATATACAAGTAAGAACAATAAATGTTGAGTATAAAATTTTCAATATAAATTGTTATTTCTGCCTATAAGCTAAAATAAATTCTGACTATATTCATAATGTGATATATTAAAGAAAAAAACATTTGAAGTTGTTTTAGTCAAATTCAAATGAATTTATATGAATCATTTTAATTAATTAGAAAGTAACTAAAAATATACAATACACCAAACTAATCATGAGAACAATTGTGCACCCACTGTTATTTGTATAATGAAAATGTCATTCTAAAAAGACAATGAGCTACTAAATACTAATTGCTGATGCTTCTTAAAATTCTTTTCCAAGTAATGATCTATCTATGATTCCCAAAAGTCGTTTCTATCTATCTATCTATCTATCTATCTATCTATCTATCTATCTATCTATCTATCTATCTATCTATCTATCTATCTATCTATCTATCTATCTATCTACCTATCTGTTTGTTTGTCTGTCTGTCTACTCATATGTGTAGGCATGATTGAATGTATGTATATGTTTATGCTTGCATGTATCTCAGTGTGTATGTATGTATGTAGGTATTATGCCCATATAAATGTGTGTATCTATGTTTGTGGTTATATATGTATATATGATCATATGTATGTATGAATGCTCATAAGTATGTATGTATTTCTGCTCAAGAAAATGTATGTACATATATTTGTATGTATGTATGTAAGTATGTATAAATGTATATATGTATGTATGTATGTATGTAAGCATGTATGTATGTATGTATGTATGCATGTCTGGATATATATGTATATGTGTATGTATGTATGTATAGTTTTTGTATGAATCTATGTAGTCATCATATAAGAATATAAACATATATGTTTTATATATCTGTCTGTATGAAATAAAGCTAAAATGTTCCAGTATCAAGACATAAATTCATAACTCTGGAAAAGGAATGTTTTTTTTTAGTTTTATATAAAAGTGTAAATGCAATGTTGAACATTGAAATAGTATTATAAATGTTATTGTGAAGATTGTTGAAATGAACAAGCTTGAAGATTGAAGTTTGATTTATGCTATTATCGATAAAACGAATATATCTATATAAATAAGTGGCATGCTGATAGGTATTCACAGTCATGCCTTCCCACAATTCTCTATTCAAGGTAATAATTATGAGCTAGACTGGCATTCTTTCCCCATGCCACTTCACCAGTCCATATATTATCCTCTCAGTTTGTCTTCCTTGCTTTCTTTTGCCTTCTATTACCTCTGTTGTTATCAAATATTTCAGTTCACCTAGTCTCATGACATCCTATAAATTTAAAATGTATCTTTCTAACTTGTATATATTTATATACTGTATAATGAGAAAAGAAAAACCTTACAGAATGCATTAGTAACATTAACTAGAACCAGAAAAAAACAAAAAGTTAGAGATGTTAGTGAAATTATTTCAGTCAGAATTATAATGTTGTTTTCGTGTGTGAGAACGGTAAAAATATTCTCAGGCAAAACATTACTTCCGAGAACTGGGTTAGATATTCTACTCTCTTATTTCACTGAGAATATGTGAACTTTTACTCATTTTTAAAGATAAGTACATATTGGATACTAAGTGCTGTTCTAGTTATATTTCTGTTTGCATGTATGTCTTTCTGTTTGGCTGTGTATCTAATTATCTCTACATGTATACTTGTCTATTTGCCTCATTCTTTTGAATTTTGGAAACAATACAGTAAATTCATTTGCACGATTAAAAAGCTGCTGAAATTTTAGCACCAGTAAAGAACTTAAATGTGAGAAACAAATCTGAATTGTTGTTTTGATTACTACTGTGCAACTTTGTATAATTCTACAGTCAAGAAAGTATATTTTTGTGAAAATGTGTAAATGTAAAAGTAATAAAGAAAGATAATGAGTATAAAATGTTCAATATAAATAGTATTATCTGTGTATAAGTTTAAAATATTCTGAAAATTAATAATTCAAAATATGGAAGAAATAAGGTTAATAATGATTCTAGTTAAATGATTTCTCATTAAGTATCAGGGGTTTTCAATAGCAATAGGGGGATGTTTTCAAATATGTTTACACAATGAATGTATATTCATACAATTGTATAAAAGTACCTTTGTATGCATATATGTATGAATGTATATATGTATGTATGTATGTATGTATGTATGTATGCATGTGTGTATGTATGTATGTATAGTGTATGTGTGGATGATGTACGTCTGCATATAAGAATACATTTTGTCTGTCTGCCTGTCTGAAAATAAGCTAAATTTTTACAGTATCAAGAGGTAAGTACATAAATCTCATTCATTCATTTGCATTTCCCTTGCGAAACCTTGCCTCCCTAACAGCACTCCTGTGGGCCTCTTGGTTGTGAGCAAGATGGCCTGCTGCTGATGCACCCATTTGCAGCTCATCAACAGTGTCTTGCAGCCATCTTCATCTTGGTCTTCCTCTCTTTCTTTTTCCCATTATGTACCCTACCAAAATCATCTTTTCTAGGTTCTCATGACTTTTAATGTGTCCAAAATATTTAAGTTTTCTATCTTTTATCCCCATTACTAGCCAGCCATCTTCAATATTAAGTTCTTGTAGTATAGATATATTTGTTCTTTTTTGTGTCCATGATATTTGAAGAACTCTTCTGTAGCATTTGCATTCAATAGCATTTATGTGCTTCTCAGCTGTTTTGTTAAGTGTCCAGGTCTCACAGGCATATATTGCGATGGGAAAGATGCATGCCCTTAAAAATCTTATTTTTGTGGTTCTGTCTACACCTCTCTACAGATTCTTTAGTTGTTTTCCATTCTGAAGAGCGATAGATGCCATTATTTTAATTTCCCTCATTGTATCTCCATTACTAATTAGTAGTGATCCAAGATATTCAAAACTCTCCACTTCTTCCAGTTTTTCCTCATTGATATATATTTCATCTGCCTTGTTTGTTTTGTCAGTTGTCATCAATTTAGTTTTCTATGCATTAAGATAGAGGTTTTGCTCTTCGCTGTTCTTACGGACTGACATAATTAGTTTTTCCATTGCTTTCTGTGTTGTGGACAGTAGTAAAGTGTCATCAGCATATGTAATCTCTGGTATTTCATAACCTCTAATTGTTATGGCATCATAATATTCTTTGTCTACATCTTCCTCATTATATTTTCAGTATACAAGTTAAATATGTAGGGTGACAATATGCACCCCTGACGGACCCCTTGTTTTATGTCAAACCAAGTTGTTGTTTCACCATTTATTCTTACTGCTGCTTGTTGGTCTAGATACAGCAGTGATGTTAATTGTATCAAATGTGTTGGAAATCCCATTTTTTCCATTATTTCCCAAAGTTTATGGTGTTGTACACAGTTAAATGCCTTTGATTAGTCTTTAAAAGCTAAATAAATCTAGAAAAGGAAGTTTAGTTCTAGTTTTGAAGAAATATGTATTGCTATGTTTAACAGTGAAATAGTTTTATGACAGTTGGTGTGAAGATTCTTTAAGTCTAAACATTTGAGGTTTTAATTTTGGTATATACGGGTGTATATATATATATATATATATATATAGCCAGTGCCATTCTGATAGGTGCTTGTGTTCATGACTTCCCTCAATTCTTTATTTTGGGTGGTAATTATGAGTTAGACTGGAGTTCTTCTTCTATGCCACATAACTGGTACATCTATTATCTTCTCAATTTGTCTTCCTGGGTCTTTTGTTCCCTCTATCACCCATACTGTTATAAAATATTGCAATTCAGCTTGTTTCATGACATCTATTAGAAATTTAAAATGTCTCTTTCAAAATTGTATGTACTGTATAATGAAAAAAGAACTTACGCTCTATATTTTTTATATGAAATACGGTGAGAAAATAAAATAAATAGAGACATTAGTGAAATTAATTCAGTCAGAATTATGTTGTTCTTTTTATGTTTCTGATAATGGTAAAAAGAAATTCTTCACAGATTAAACATTATTTCTGATAATAGGTTCTGACAATTCATTCTGTAATTTCAATGACATTATTTTATCTTTTTTTTCATTTTAAAAGTTTAGGAAGTACTGGATATTACGTACTATTCTATTTATATTGCTGTTTCAATGTCTGTCTTTCTGTATTTCTGTGTATCTAATTATCTGCATATGTATATCTGTCTATCTGCCCCATTCTTTAAATTTTGAAAAACAAGCAGTAATTTTGTTTACAAATTTAAAAATTCACTTAAATTTTAGTAACTATAAAGAGCCCTATGTGACGTTTAACGGCACGGGAAGGATATAAGATAAAGAGCATAATTGTGAGAAATGAATATTAGTTCTCGCTTTCATTACTGCTGTGCTACTTTGTATAATACCACATTAATGGAATTATGTATATTGTTGTGCAAATTGTGAAAATATACAAGTAATATTACTAGATGTTGAGTATGAGATTTTCAATAAAAATAGTTATATCTAACTATAAGCTAAAAATAAATTCTGACTATATTCATAATTTGACATATGGAAGAAATGGTTCTAGTGAAACAATTTCCAAAGAATTTCTATAGTTCATTCAATTTAAATGAAGATTAAATCAAAATATAGTATTAAAAACACTAATCATGAGAACAATTGCAAAGTCACTGTTATTTGTATAATGAAAATCTTATTTTAAAAAGACACTGAGCTGCTGAATATTAATTGCTGATGCTTCTTAAAATGTCTATACTATATACTAATCTATCTATGATTATCAAATTTTTATTATATCTATCTATCTATCTATCTATCTATCTATCTATCTATCTATCTATCTATCTATCTATCTATCTATCTATCTATCTATCTGTTGTCTGTCTGTCTATTTGTCTGTCTATTTGTCTGTCTGTGCATCTGTATGTCTGTCTTTCTGTTTGTTTGTATGTCTATCTATCTATTCTGTCTGTCTCTCTATTTGTCTGTCTGTTTGTGTTTCTGTCTGTTTATTTATCTATCTATCTATCTATCTATCTATCTATCTATCTATCTATCTATCTATCTATCTATCTATCTATCTATCTATCTATCTATCTATCTATCTATCTATCTATCTTTCTGTATGTCTGTCTATATATATATATGTATGCATGTATGAATATATTTATATGTTTATGCTTGCATGTATCTGAGTATGTGTGTATGTATGTATGTATGTATGCTCATGTAATGTATGTATATATGTATGTATGTATGACTGTATGTATGTATGTATACATGTTTATATAATAATATGTATGTATGTATGCTCATTTGTATGTTTCTATGTGTGTAATTATGTTTACTCATAAGTATTTATTTGTCTGCTCATAAGTATGTATGAATGCATGTATATACATATGTATGTATGTATGTATGTATGTTTGAATGTATTTATGTATGCATGAATGTATTCAAGTTTTTATAAATGTATGTATGTATTTATATCAAAATCTATATATATATATATATATATATATATATATATATATATATATATATATATATATATAGTTTATGTATGGATTCATATATTTCTTCATATAAGAATGTAAGCATTTATGTTTCGTCTGCCAGACTGTATGATATAAAGCCAAAATATTACAGTTTCAAGAGGTAAGTACATAAAGCTAGGAAAAAAAATGGTTGTTTTAGTTTTATATAAATATGTAAATGCAATGTTGCACAGTGAAATAGTTTTATGATATTTCTTGTGAAAATTATGAAAGACTACAAATGTGAAGCTTGAAGTTTTAAATATGCTATTTTCAATAAAACAGATGTATATAGAAGAACAAAAAAAAGGATGTTGAGCAATATAGGGCTCTACTGGGCAAGAGCAGAAAAAAAAAGGCTAAAGACAGGCATTTGTGGAAAACTCTTGCGGAAGCCCCATGTGCCCTGGGCGTTTAATATATATATATACTTATTTAATTTGTATACTGAAAATATAATGTAGACAAAGAATATTATGATGTCATAACAGTTGGAGGTTATGAAATACCAGAGATTAGATATACTGATGACACAGTGTTGCTGTCAACAACACAAAAAGGAATGGAAAAACTAATTATGTCAGTCCGCAAGAACAGCAAAGAGCAGAACCTCTATCTTTATGCAAAGAAAACTAAAGTGATGACAACTGACAAAACAAATAAGGCAACTGAAATATGTATCAATGAGGAAAAACTGGAAAAAGTGGAGGAGTTTTGAATTTCTTGGATCACTACTAACTAATAATGGAGATACAATGAGGGAAATTAAAAGGAGGACATCTATCGCTCTTCAGAAAGTAAAACACATATAGAATCTGTGGAGAGGAACAGACAGAACCACAAAAATAAGATTTTTAAGGGCATGCATCTTTCCCATCGCAACATATGCCTGTGAGACCTGGACACTTAACAAAACAGCTGAGAAACACATAAATGCCTTTAAATGTAAATGCTACAGAAGAGTTCTCCAAATATTGTGGACGCAAAAAAGAACAAATATATCTATACTACAAGAGCTTAATATTGAAGAAGGCTGGCTAGTAAAGAGGATTAAAGAGAGAAAACTTAAATATTTTGGACACATTAAACGTGATGATAATTTAGAGAAGACCGTATTGGAAGGATTCATAATGGGAAAAAGAAAAAGAGGAAGACCAAAACAAAGATGGCTGCAAGACATCGTTGACGATCTGCAAATGGATGCAACAGCAGCAGGCCATATTGCTTACAACCGAGAGGCCTACAGGAGTGCTGTTTGGGAGGCAAAGTTCCGCAAGGGACATGCAAATGAATGAATGAATTATATATATATATATGTGTGCTATGCCGATAAGCTTTTACAGTCATGCCTTCCCATAATTCTCTATTTAAGGTGATAATTATGAGTTAGATTGCCTTTCTTCTCCAATGCCACTTCACCAGTTCTTCTATTATCCTCTCACTTCATTTTGCTTTCCCTCTTTTGCCTTCGATCACCCCTATTGTTATAATATATTTCAGTTCACCTTCTCTCATGACGTCCTATAGACTTAAAATGTATCTTTCTAACTTTTACATATTTCTATTCTTTATAATGAGGAAAAAAACCTTACTGACTGTGTTATTGACATAAAATAGAACCAGAAGGAACAAAAAAATTTGAGATGTTAGAGAAATTATTTCAGTCAGAATTATGATGTTGTTTTCATGTGTGAGAATGGTAAAAATATCTCAGGCCAAACATTACTTCTGAGAATTGTATTTTGAAAATTTACTCTCTTATTTCACTGAAAATGTGCAAACTTTTTTTCATTTTTAAGGATAAGTAAATATTGCATAGTAAGTGCTGTTATAGTTATATTTCTGTTTGCATGTCTGTCTTTCTGTTTGGTTGTGTATATCTGTTTATTTGTCTCATTCTTTTCAATTTTGAAAAGAATACACTAAACTCAGTTGTACAGTTGTATATAATTGCCTTTGTATGCATACATATTAAACATAGATATATGTATGTATGATTGCATAGTGTAGGAATGGATGATGTATGTATGCATATAAGAATATGTTTTATCTATCTGCCTGTCTGAAAAAAAGCTAAAATTTTTACAGTATGAAGAGGTAAGTACATAAATCTAGGAAAGAAATTTTAGTTCTAGTTTTGTAGAAATATGTAAATTCTAAGTTTAACAGTGCAATAGTTTTATGACAGTTGGTGTGAAGATTATGTAAATCTACACATTTGATGTATGAAGTTTGGTATAGAAGAAATATATATATATATATATATACAGTGGAGTGCTGATAGGTATTTGAGATCATGATTTCTCACAATTTTTTATTCCATGTGATAATTATGAGTTAGATTGGGATTCTTCCTCTATGCCACTATCCAGTAAATCTACTATCTTCTCAATTTGTCTTCCTTGTCTCTTTTGCCCTCTATCACCACTGTTGTTATAAAATATTGCAATTCAGCTTGTTTTGTGGCATCTATTATAAATTTTAAATGTCTCTTTCTAAATTGTATGTACTGTATAATGAAAAAAGAACTCACTCGCTACATTATTGATATGAAATAAGGCATGAAGAAAAAATGAGTAAAAATTGTAATAAAATTATTTCAATCAAAATTATGTTGTTTTTGTGTGAATGGGTGTGTGTGTGTACGTGAGTGAGTGAGTGTGTGAGTATGTGTGTGTGAGTTCTTGTGTGAGTGTGTGTGTGTGTGAGTGAGTGTATGTGTGAGTAAGTGTGTGTGAGTGTGAGTGAGTTTGTGTGTGAGTGTGAGTGTGTGAGTGTGTATGTGAGTGTGAATGATTGTGTGTGAGTGTGTGTGGTTGTGAGTGTGAGAGAGTGTGTGTGGTAGTGTGTGTGGTTGTTTGTGTGAGTGTGTGTGTTTGTGTAAGAATGATTAAAAGAATTCTTCTAAGACCAAACATTATTTCTGATTAGAGGTTCTGAAAATTCACTTTTTATTTCAATGAAAATATTTTCATTTTCACTTTTTTCATTTTTAAAGTTTAGAAACTATTGGATATTAAATATTGTTCTATTTACATTCTGTTTCCATGTCTATCTTTCTGTACTTCTGTGTATCTAATTATCTGCATATGTATATTTATATGGTGCTGCCATCGTTCTCACATTCCAGAATACAATCCTTGTCACATGTTTGGGGCCCATGAATGAGCTCTTCGGAGTTGGCATCCCTGATGCTCGGTTGGTTTCTCTGCGAGTTTCCATAACGATATCTTTTTTTCCCATCTGGAGTTGCCTCTAGATAGGTCCCAGGATAAGGTTGTTAGCCTTATGCCCAACTCCCGGTACATGATATGTAACAGATCAAGCGGAATTCCGCTGATTTCTGCATGCCGGCGAGAGCGTTTTAAAAACGACCGCCATCTTGCACGTCACGCCGGAAGTATATATATAACACACATATGTTGGTCACTTGATGAGAAGAAATGATCAGAGAATCCCAAAACAAGCTATCAAGTGGAACACAACAGGCCGAAGAAAAAGGGGCAGACCGCGTGAAACTCTAAAGAGGACATTATTAAGAGAGACCAAGTTAACAGGCATGAAATACTTTGATGAGGTTGAAAGACTCGCCGAAGACAGGAAAAATTGGCGAACTACTTTGCGAGCCCTATGTGACGTTTAACGGCACGGGAAGGATATAAGATATATAAGATAAGTATATTTATATGTGTGTCACATTCTTTTAAATTTTTGAAAAGAATACAGAAATGTTCTTTACATATTTAAAAAATCACTGAAATTTTAGCACCTGTAAAGAGCATAATTGTGAGAAACGAATATTAGTTCTCGCTTTCATTACTACTGTGCAATTTTGTATAATACCACATTCATTGAATTAAGCATATCATTGTGAAAATTGTGTAAATAAACAAGCAATAATAGTAGATGTTGAGTATAAGATTTCAATATAAATAGTTATATCTGCCTAAAAGCTTAAAATAAATTCTGAATACATTCATAATTTAAAATATAGAAGAATTAACATTTGAAATGGTTCTAGTGAAACAATTTCCAATGATTTTTTAATGAATCATTCTATTTAAATAGAGAGTAAATCAAAATATAGAATACACCACACTAATTGTGAGAACAATTGCGAAGTCACTGTTATTTGTACAACGAATATGTCATTCTAAAAAGACAGTCAGCTACCGATAATTAATTGCTGATGCTTCTTAAAATTCCTTTCCTACATATTAATCTACAATTCCAAAATTGTCTATCTGTCTGTCTGTCTGTCTGTCTGTCTGTCTGTCTGTCTGTCTGTCTGTCTGTCTGTCAAGCTTATAGATGACAAACATGCAGCACATATTACAAATATGGACAAACAACTTGATATTCTACTCCTCAAAAAGAGATCTCTTTTCAACAAGACCAACTTAATTAATTAAAATTCTTCCGTACAGTGCTCCAGCTTATCTGTAGTCATTGTTCAAATCAAACCCCAAAACACAGTCAACTTTTAAGCAACTGTATTCTCCCAAAACCAAGGCTTGACATGATTAAAAAAAGCTTCTCTTACTCAGCTGCCCACCTTTGGAATGACCCACCAATTCATGTAAAATCTGATAAGTAATATTTGTGCATATAACTTTAAAGTTTGTCATCTCTTTGCGTTGGGATTTCTTTCTTTTTCCCATTATGTACCCTTCCAAGATAGTCTCCTCTAGATTATCATGACCTTTAATGTGTACAAAATATTTAAGTTTTCTCTCTTTAATCCCCTTTACTTGCCAGCTTTCTTCAATATTAAGTTCTTGTAGTATGGATATGTGGATATATTTGTTCTCTACTATAGCATTTACATTCAAAGGCAATTATGTGTTTCTCAGCTGTTTTGTTAAGTGTCCAGGTCTCACAGGCATATGTTGCGATGGGAAAGATGCATGCCCTTAAAAATCTTATTTTTGTAGTTATGTCTGCTCCTCTCCACAGATTCTTTATTTGTTTTACTTTCTGAAGAGCGATAGATGTCCTCCTTTTAATTTCCCTCATTGTATCTCCATTATTAGTTAGTAGTGATCCAAGAAATTCAAAACTCCACTTTTTCCAGTTTTTCTTCATTGATACATATTTCAGTTGCCTTGTTTGTTTTGTCAGTTGTCGTCACTTTAGTTTCCTTTGCATAAAGATAGAGGTTCTGCTCTTTGCTGTTCTTGTGGACTGACATAATTAGTTTTTCCATTCCTTTTTGTGTTGTGGACAGTAGTACTGCTTCATCAGCACATCTAATCTCTGGTATTTCATAACCTCCAATTGTTATGGCATCGTAATACTCTGTGTCTACATCTGCTTTAACATTCCTCATTATACTTTCAGTATACAAGTTAAATAAGTAAGGTGACAGTATGAACCCCTGAAAAAATGGACAACTGGTCAGTGGAGAAAGAGAAAAAATTGAAAGATGGAGGGAACACTTTAACACCCTACTATACAGAACACAAGCAGCACAAACAATAGACATCTTATCTTATCTTATATCCTTCCTGTGCCGTTAAACGTCACATAGGGCTCGCAAAGTAGTTCGCCAACTTTTCCTGTCCTCGGCGAATCTTTCAACTTCATCAAAGGATCCTATGCCTGTTAACTTGGCCTCTCTTAATAATGTCCTCTTCAGAGTTTCACGCGGTCTGCCTCTTTAGACATACCTGAATAACAATAAACATACCTGAAGCAAAAACGGAACTAAACATCAATACAGGACCAATAACAATAAATGAAGTAAAGTAGGCGATAAAGATGCTAAAATCAGACAGGGCACCAGGTGAAGATGAAGTGACTGCTGAGATGTTGAAAGCAGAAGAAACAGAAACACCAAAACAACTTTGCCGGATATTACAACAAATTTGGGACTTAGAAAAAGCCCCAGAGGAGTGGAAAACTGGTCTTATAGTAAAACTACCAAAGAAGGGTGACCTCAGAGATTGCGGGAACTGGAGAGGCATTACCCTACTGCCACTCACCAGTAAAGTATTTTGCAGAATAATCATCAACAGAATTGTACCAACACTTGAGGAAAAACTTCGGAAAGAGCAGGCAGGATTTAGGAAAGGAAGATCATGCATAGACCACATATTTGTACTTAGACAAATATTAGAACAGGCAAATGAGTGGCATAGCACAACATATGCATTATTCATAGATTTTGAGAAAGCCTTTGACAGTTTCACCAGAGATGCACTGTGGAAAATCCTAAGATGGCATGGCTTCCCCCATAAAATAGTTAATGTAATCAAAGCCCTATACGAGGGTTTTCAGTGCAAAGTTATTTGTGAGAACATACCTCCAGCAGCTTTAGGGTACAAACAGGAGTGAAACAGGGATGTGTACTGTCACCAACATTATTTATCTTGGCAGTAGACTGGTTAATGAAGGAGGCAACATCAGACAAACGCAGAGGATTACAATGGACCCTTGACACAGTGCTGGAGGACCTTGACTTTGCGGACGACATTTGTCTATTATCAAGCAGTCATAAAAATATGCAAGATAAAATAAACAAGCTAACTCAGAATGCACACAACATAGGACTAAAGATCAACGTAGGAAAGACAAAGTTAATGAAGCAAAATGTGAACAACAGAAATGTACTCAGAGTAGATAACAAGTTAGTGGAGGAGGTCAACGAATTTGTATACCTTGGCAGTAAAGTAGTAGAAAATGGAGACAGCACAGAGGACATCAACAGCAGACTTACTAGAAAACCATAGAAAACAAGTTGAATTCTTTCCAGACTAAATGTTTACGAAGAATTAGGAAAATATTTTGGCCAAACACCATAAGAAATAACATCTTATTAGCAGAAATGCAGATGAAACCACTGACAACAATTATTGAGGAAAGACGCTGGCGATGGTTGGGACATGTGCTCCAAATGACTGACAACTCCCTACCAAAAATAGCACTAAGATGGACACCACATGGGAGCAGAAGTAAGGGTAGACCAAAAGAGACATGGAGAAGAACAATAGAAAGGATGTTGAGCAATAGAGGGCTCACCTGGGCAAGAGCAGAAAAAAAGGCGAAGGACAGGCATTTGTGGAAAACCCTTAAGGAAGCCTCATGTGCCCTGGGCACTTAAGGTTCAGAGAGAGAGAGAGATGCACCCCTGACGGACCCTTTGTTTTATGTCAAACTAAGTTGTTGTTTCATTATTTATTCTTACTGCTGCTTGTTGGTCTTGATACAGCAGTGATGTTAATTGTAACAAATGTGCTGGATATCCCATTTCTTCCATTATTTCCCAAAGTTTCTGGTGTTGTACACAATCAAATGCCTTTGAGTAGTCTATAAAGGCTAAATATAGATTCACATTAATCTCTCTGTCTGTATGTATGTACATTTGTATAAATGTATATATGTATGTATGTATGTATGTATGCATGCATGTATGTATGTATATATGTATGTATGTATGTATGTATGTAAGCATATATATATGCATATATGTATGGATATATATGTATGTATGTAGGTAGACCACGTGATACTCTGAAAAAGACATTATTAAGAGAGGCCAAGTTAACAGGCATAAAATCCTTTGATGAGGTTGAAAGACTCGCCGAAGACAGGAAAAATTGGCGAACTACTTTGCGAGCCCTATGTGACGTTTAACGGCACGGGAAGGATATAAGATATAAGATAAGATAAGATGTGTGTATGTATGTATGTATGTATAGTTTATGTATGGATCCATGAATGTCATCATATAAGAATATAAACGTGTATGTTTTATCTATCTGCCTGTATGAAATAAAGCTAAAATATTACAGTATCAAGAAGTAAGTTCATAAATCTGGAAAATGAAAATTTGTTCTAGTTTTATATAAATGTATAAATGCAGTGTTGAACACTGAAATAATTTTATGAATGAAGACTGTGTAAATCTGAAATTTGATATTCAGTAAATTTACAAGCTTGGAGACTGAAGTTAAATATACGCTATTAATGATAAAATGATTATCTCTCTCTATATATATATAAGTGCCAAACTGATAGGTATTCACAGTCATGCCTTCCCACAATTCTCTATTCAAGGTTATAATTATGAGCTACATTGCCATTCTTCCATCATGCCACTTCACCATTCATTCCTTTGCATGTCCCTTGCGGAACTTTGCCTCCAAAACAGCAGTCCTGTAGGCCTCTCGGTTGTGAGCAAGATGGCCTGCTGCTGCTGCATCCATTTCTAGATCGTCAACGATGTCTTGCAGCCATCTTCGTTTCGGTCTTCCTCTTTTTCTTTTTCCCATTATGTATCCTTCCAATACGGTCTTCTCTAAATTATCATCACGTTTAATGTGTCCAAAATATTTAAGTTTTCTCTCTTTAATCCTCTTTACTAGCCAGCCTTCTTCACCAGTCTATCTATTATTCTTTCATTCTTTTCTTTTACCTTCTATCACCCAAATTGTTATAATATATTTCAATTCACCTTCTCTCATGATGTCCTATAAATTTAAAATGCATCTTTCTAACTTTTACATATTTATATACTTTATAATGAGGGAAAAAAAACCTTACTGACTGCGTTATTTATATTAAATAGAGCCAGAAGGAACAAAAAGTTAGAGATGTTAGTGACATTATTTCAGTCAGAATTATGATGTTATTTTCTTGTGTGAGAATGGTAAAAATAATCTCAGGCCAAACATTACACCTGAGAATTGATTTTGAAATCTACTCTCTTATTTCACTGAACATATGTGATCTTTTTTTCATTTTTAAAGATAAGTACATATTGGCTAGTAAGTGCTGTTCTAGTTGTATTTCTGTTTGCATGTCTGTCTTTCTGTTTGGCTGCGTATCTAATTATCTGTACATGTATACCTGTCTATTTATCTCATTCTTTCAATTTTGGAAAGGATACAGTAAATTCATTTGCACAATTAAAAATACACTGAAGTTTTAGCACCAGTAAAGAACATAAATGTGAGAAACAAATCTGAATTGTTGTTTTGATACTACTATGCAACTTTGTATAATACTGAAGTCAAGTCAGTATATTTTGGTGAAAATGTGTAAATGTAAAGTAATAAAAGATAATATTGAGTATAAAATTTTCAATATAAATAGTAATATCTGTGTATAATTTTAAAATACTCTGAAAATTAATAATTCAAAATATGGAAGAAAAAAACTTCTGTAAGGATTCTAATTACATAATTTCTTATTAAGTATCAGGTGTTTACAATAACTATAGGGGGAATTTTTTAAAATCTATTTACACAATGAACGTATATTCATACACTTGTATAAAAGTATGTGTGTATGCATATATGTATAGATGTATGTATGTATGTATGTATGTATGTATGTATGTATGTATGTATGTATGTATGTATAGTGTATGTATGGATGATGTATATCTGCATATAAGAATATGTCTCCCTGTCTGAAAAGAAGCTAAAGTTTTTTACAGTATCAAGAGGTAAGTACATAAATCTAGGAAAGGAATTTTAATTCTAGTTTTGTAGAAATATGTAAATTCTAAGTTTAACAGTGTATTAGTTTTATGACAGTTGGTGTGAAGATTGTGTAAATCTAAATGTTTGCACTTTGATGTTTGGTATATAATGGAGTAAATAATTCCTATACAGTGCCGTGCTGTGTTCGCAGTCGTGGCGGATGGTGAAAGTCCTCCAGATATGTGAATCCTGTGAATAAGGATTCACCCAAATAAGCATTATATATATATATATATATATATATATATATATATGTATCCAAGCAGGCTAGTAAAGAAGATTAAAGAGAGAAAACCTATGTATTTTGGACACATTATACGTCATGACAATCTAGAGAAAACCATCTTGATATGTTACATTATGGGAAAAAAAAAGAAAGGAAGACCAAGACGAAGATGGCTGCAAGACATCGTTGATGATCTGCTAATGGATACATCAGCAGCAGGCCATCTTGCTCACTCACAACCTAGAGGTCTACAGGAGTGCTGTTAGGAAGGCAAAGTTCTGCAAAGGACATGCAAATGAATGAATCCAGTGTTGTGCTGATAGGTGTTTGTTGTCATGATTTCCCACAATTCTTTATTCCAGGTGATAATTATGAGTTAGAGTGTGGTTCTTCCTGTATGCCACTTCACCAGTCATCTATTATCTTCTCAATTTGTTTTCCTTGGTCTCTTTTGCCCTCTATCACCCCTTCTGTTATAAAATATTGCAGTTCACCGTATTTCATGATGTCCATTATAAATTTAAAATGTCTAAATTTTATATACTGTATAATGAAAAATGAACTCACTCACTACATTATTGATATGAAGTATGGTGTGAAGAAAAAATGAGTACAAATGTTTATAAAATTATTTCAATCAGATGTATGTTGTTTTTGTTTGTGTGTGTATGTGTGTGTGTGAGAGAGAGAGAGAGAGAGAGACGGAATGGTAAAAAAAAAATTCTTCTCAGACCAAACAATATTTCTGATAACAGGTTCTGAAAATTCACTTTCTATTTCAATGAAAATATTTTAATTTTCACTTTTTTCATTTTTAAAGTTTAGGAACCATTGGATATTAAGTACTATTCTATTTCTATTTTCATGTCTATATTTCTGTATTTCTGTGTATCTAATTATCTGCATATGAATATCTATCTATCTATCTATCTATCTATCTATCTATCTATCTATCTATCTATCTATCTATCTATCTATCTATCTATCTATCTATCTATCCTCTTGTCCCTCTGTCTGTCTGTCTTCATGAGTCTTTCTTTCTATATCTTTCTGCTGACATATAGAAAAAACATATCCACATAAGATAAAAGGGTGGACAAAAGAATTACAACATTCGCGTTCTTAAATGCAAGAACAAAGTACATAAATATATATAATTATTAATTCACATTAAGCAGTAGCAACTTTTTTAGAAAATTGTGTAAATTAACAAGTAATTATACTTTGTGTGTGGAATGTGTTAACCTAAATTAGGAGAATCATATTTAATGAAGTGATACGTCATAACTGGATTATTTTTGATATATAGAAAATGAAAGACATACATTCTATCAAAACCCGACCTTGACCTGTACATAAATATATTTCCCTTCTCCCCCGCTCACTTTGAAAATTCCCTTTCCTCCAACATACAGTAAAAGTTAATTTTAATCTTCACCCTTTCCACCGTACAACTTTCAACACCTTTCTTTCATTTGATTTCCTGCACACTTCTTAAAATTTGTAATTATTTTTTCACAATTTTAGATTTTTCTAACAATTAGATAATGTTTACAGAATACATGCAGTAATTATATTTTAGTGTGTTATTGTTTACAGGATTATGTTGTGTTGTGTTCATCATCATCATCATCATCATCATCATCAACATCATCATCAGGTGCCGTGCCGACTGGCATTGGCTATTATGCTTCTCCAGAGTACACGATCCTTCATGCAGGCCATCAGCTCAGTTGATGATCTCCTCTCACACCATCCAGTATCATTTCTCTTGGTCTTCCTCTTGATCTTCTTCCTTCTAGTTTTCCTATTGTTATAATATTTTCACTGCCCCTCTTCTCATTGCATGTCCTATGAAAGGACATTCTCTCTCTCTTATATTGTTTACGAGGTTTTTGTCTCTCCAGCTGTTCTCATAGATTATTCATTAGTTATTTTTGCTGTCCAGGGGATTCGAAACATTCTTCTAATAAACCACATTTCTGCTGCTTCCAATGATTTTTGTGCAGACTTGCCTATTGTCCATGATTCATTTCCATATAACAAGATAGGTTCAATATAGCATTTTAGGACTCGTTTTCTAACATTCATTGATAAGGATGTGTTAGCTAATATGTTTCACATTCCCTGAAATGCAGTCTTTGCTTGGCCTATTCTGTTACTAATTTCTGTTCTGCATTTCCTATCTGAAGTTATTACTGCTACAAAGTATTTGATTTCTGCACCTGCTTTAGAACAGTGCCATTTAATTTTATACTGCATGCTGGTGGATTCTGTTTCTTAGATATAACCATAGTCTCTGTCTTTTTTATGTTCAAAGTAAGGCCTTTCTGTTCACTTTCTTTGGTGACTCTATCCAAGAGGTTTTGCAGGTCTTGTTGGTTCTCAGCTATCAGTACTGTGTCGTCAGCATATCGAAGGTTGTTAATATTGTATCCTCCACTTGTTATGCCTGGTTCTGTGATGATCGTTCTTAGAATATTCTCGCTGTATAGAGAAAAAAATGTCTGGAGATAGTACACATCCTTGTCGCACCCCTTGTTTTATAGGTTGATATTTTCCAGTTCTATTTTCAACTCGAACTGCTGCTTCTTGCTGCCATTATAGATGTTTTACAATCCTCAGTTCTTTGCCGTCTATATTGATGTTTTCATGCATTTTAATAATTTCATTATGTTTCACCTTGTCAAATCATCATCATGTGCCGTGCCGACTGGCGTTGGCTATTATGCTTCTCTAGAGTACCTGATCCTTCATGCAAGCCATCAGTTCAGTTTGTGATCTCCTCTCACACCATCCCGTCAGACTGTCCAGTATCATTTCTCTTGGTCTTCCTCTTGATCTTCTTCCTTCTATTTTTCCTGTTGTTATAATATTTTCAATGCCCCCTCTTCTCATTGCATTTCCTATGAAAGTACATTGTCTCTCTCTTATCTTTTTGACAAGGTTTGTCTCTCCAGCTCTCCACCTTGTCAAATGCCTTGGTGTAATCAATGAAGCATAAGTAGAGATCTTTCTGTACTTCTAAAGCTCTTTCTGTTAGTGTTCGTAAAGCATAAATTGCATTGTGTGTTCTCTTTCCTTCAACAAATCCAAACTGTTCATCTACTATTTCCGTTTTTTATCTTTTTACTTGTTCTTCTCATAATGATTCTCATAAGTAGCTTCGTTATGTTACATGAGAGGCTGATAGTCCAGTAGTCATCATATTCCTGTGCACCTGGTTTCTTTGGTAGTGCTATAAACGTGGATTTAAGCAGGTCATTGGGAATATAACCACTGTTGTAAATGCCGTTCAGTAACTTGGTTATTATTTTTATTCCTGTCTCCTCTAGTGCCTCTATTTCTTCTATTGTGATATTATCAGGCCCAGTCGCTTTTCCTTTCTTCGTGTGTTTGATGGCATCTATGATTTCATCTTCAAGTACTGGTGGTCCATCACAGTTTTCAGTATCTGGTGTTAATTCTCGACTTTCTCCTCTATATAGCTCACCGGTATACTCTGTCCATCTGTCCACAATGTCTTCTTTTCCCATTAACATTTTACCTTCTTTCGATTTCAGGCCACCTGTGGTATATTTTGTTTTCCTGCCTGTGAGTTCACTAACTCGTTTGTGCATGTTTTTACTGTCTTTATTACGACAGTCCTCTATCTGTCTGCACTGTTCATTTAACCACACTTCTTTTGCTTCTCTGCATTTGCGTCTTATTTCTTTATTTATCTTGCTATATTTTTTCTCATTATTTTTATTCCTCGTCTTCTTGTCCACCAGTCCTAAGATGTCGTCTGTCATCCATTTATTTTTAGATTCTTCTTTTTTTTTTGTGGTATTATCTCTTTAACAGTTTGGTGGATAGAATTTCTTAACATTGCCCATTTTTCATCTATACTATTTATCTTTGCTGTTCCATTGTATCTATTCTGCATAAACTTTGTATTATTCTCGAAGTTCTTGGTCATTTTTAAGGAGTTCTTTATTCAGTTTGATGTTTCTAACTTTTCTGAATGTTTTATTTAGCTTTATTCTAATTTTTCCACAGAGTGGGTCATGGTCACTATTGCAGTCAGCTCCTGTCATGGTTTTTGTTGTCAGTAATGCATTGCGGAATCGTTTGTTGATTAATATTTAGTTTATCTGGTTAAAAGTCTTTTTGTTTGGGCTGCAACACGTTGCCAGTCTTCGAGGATGTTGTTTAAACCAGGTGTTTCCTACAACCATGCTGTGTATTCTTGCCCATTCAATTAATTTACAACCTCTGTCATTCCTCTCCCCCAGTCCATAGTCACCAACGATGTCTGAAGTTCTTCCTTTACCAACTTTGGCATTATAATCTCCCATGATTATGTTAACTTCATGTGACTTTGTATGTTTTAGGGCTGTCTCTATGTCATTATAAAATATATGTACATCTTCTTCAGAACTTTCAGATGTTGGAGCGTACACTTGTATAATATTTATGTTCATTGGTCGTCCTTTCTGTTGGGCTAGCATTACTCGGTCCGAGATGTTCAAATATCCTACAATTGTCCTTGATGTTTGTTCGTCAAATATTATTCCTACTTCATGTTTCTCACTTCCTGAATATATTATTGTACGTTTATCAGAGTTTATCTTCCCTGCACCTGCCCATCTAACGTCACTCATTCCTAATATGTTGATCTTCATCCTTTCCATTTCCATCTTTACATTTTCTAATTTTCCAGCCTGGAATAAAGTTCTAACATTCCATGTTGCTATTTTGAACTTGTTAGTTTTGCCACCAGTAGCCTGATGACGATCTGGCCTCACCTGTGGCTCGTGAGCTGCCCTACCGGAGGAGGCTGTTCCAAAGGAACATCCATTAACGTCGTTCGTGACAAATATATTACTCTGAATAAGCATACTTGTTCTTGGGATCTACAACAGTGGTTTCCCGTTGCCTTCTGTCGGTTTGAGTACGGACTCTCCGCTAGCCTTTGGACTCCCTTTCCTACCCGCAAGGCAGCGGGAGCGAGAGGTTTTAAGGCACCTCTTACACGCCTGGTATTCCCTTCACTGAGCACCTGAGGCACTTTATAGGAGTAGTAGAGCCACTTACTACCCCACTTCGCTCTCTGAGTCTATTGCCAGTTGGTCCACGCCTGCTTATTTGGATAACTCCTTATTCACAGGGATCCTCCATATCTGGAGGACTTTCACCATCTGCCACCTGTGACGCGCTGGGTTGGGGATGGTCACCCCAGCTTTACCCCAGTCTGTTGTGCTGGAATGTGTTAATAGTTGGTTTCTATGTATCTATCTTCTAAACTATCCAACATTTGGATCTGAGATTCAGTGTCAACATTTTCTTCATTTACTCACCGGCATTTTGTGCCCGTCTTTTTAAGAAAACATTTTGTTTCCGTATTTTTAAGAAAACATTTTGAGGGCGTCCTTTTAAGAAAACATTTTGCTCCCATTCTTTAATAAAAAATGTTATGCCAGTCTCTTTAATAAAGAATGTTATGCCCGTTTTTATCGAAGCATTTTGTTCCCGTCTTTCGTACAAAATATGTTGTGATCATCTCTCTTATCTGTGTTTACAGTGTTACATTTTTCATCTATTTTTCGCTTTTTTATCTGTTGCGTTGTTTTTCTACCTGATCCTTGAAGAAGACGTTTGCCGAAATATTGGACTGTTGTATGCTCTTCCTTTATATGTACTTGTCTTACTTTAGTGTATACTCTTCCTTTATATGTGTTCGTCTTACTGTGTTGTATGCTCTTCCATTAATTGTGCTCTTCTTACTTTGGTGTATGCTCTTCCTTTATATGTGCTCGTCTTATTTTCTGTCATTGTTCTTACTGCACACTTTCCTCGCTCTTTTCCTTCAGATTCTTCATCTTTTCTTCTTCTTATTTTTTTAAACTATTAAATATGCCACATCTTAAATTCTTCATCGTTTCTTCTTTTTATTTTCTTGAACTATTATATATGTCACATCTTAAATTTTTCATCTTTTCTTCTTATTATTTTCTTGAACTGTTAAATATGTCACATCTTAGATTCTTCTTCTTTTATTATTATTATTTTTTTGAACTATTATATATGTCACATCTTAAATTTTTCATCTTTTCTTCGTATTATTTTCTTGAACTATTATATATGTCACATATTAAATTATTCATCTTTTCTTATTATTTTTGAACTATTAAATATGTCACATCTGAAAGATTTTGAGATTAGACAGTCCCCCCTCCGCCGTTGTTATGGGTTACATTTGTGTTCACTGAAAGTAGAATATCTCGAAAATGAGTTCAAGCTTCCTTCTGTGGTGATATGTGAAAAAAACAAAAACTTACGGCCTTCAGCTATTCGTTATATGAAAAAAAGGCCCACAGAAGAACACAGAGGAAAATGATTTAAAATATAATTTGCAAAATATGCAGGAAACTCTCTAATGTAGAGAGCACAACAGAAACACAACTCCATTGAGATGATCAGAGGAAGTACCCATCCCCCTCAAACAGGTGTTTATGCCCTATTAAACTCCTGACACTCTAAGGAGGGGTCATGAGTTCCAGAGGTTTTCTAAGGTGTTGTATTTTTCCCCGTCCCGGAATTGAACCCGCGATCTTTCAACTGGCAATGCACTTCGAAGTAGATCTTAGCAATTTAGCTACAGAGGACCGGTACTGGTTGTGACAAAGGAAATTATTTAAGTTTTCGATGCTTGTTTCGCATACTCCACAGCCAGCATGAGGCCTTTTCTGCTGTTTCTGAAATGTTTTTCAATGCCAATCAAATTAGGAACAGACGCTATCGCAACGCAAACGAGCAATCCGCTAACAAATTTTATAAATGATTATTTTTTAAATGCTTGGTTATTCTAGAAGGCTTTGGTTGCGCAACTCTCTCTGTGTGTTTTATTTCCTATAATTTAAGTAGTCTTTATTGTATCTATGTTTGATGTAGTCTAGATTTACTTGCTCTTTCTGTTTGCAGTTTGTAACAATGTCTTCCAAGTAATTTTCTCTGATTAAAATGTAGGCTGTAGATTCCATGTTTATATCTCTGTATTATATAATTTAACTCTTTGTCTCATACGCTCTTTCAGTTATATGCAGTATTCTATTAACAAAGTACACAAGCGCTTATTCTTATAATATGCTCCCTGAAATCTTTCATTTTCATTCATTCATTTGCATATCCCTTTCTGAACTTTGCCTCCCTAACAACACTCCTGTAGGCCTCTCGGTTGTGAGCAAGATGGCCTGCAGCTGATGCATCCATTTGCAGATCAACGATGTCATGCAGTCATCTTTGCCTTGGTCTTCCTCTCTTTCTTTTTTCCCATTGTGTACTCTTCCAAGACGGTCTTCTCTAGATTATCATGACGTTTAATGTGTCCAAAATATTTAAGTTTTCTCTCTTTAATCCTCTTTACTAGCCAGCCTTCTTCAATATTAAGTTCTTGTAGTATGGATATATTTGTTCTTTTTTTGTGTCCATTATATTTGAAGAACTCTTCTGTAGCATTTACATTGAAAAGCATTTATGTGTTTCTCGGCAATTTTGTTAAGTGTCCAGGTCTCACGGGCATATGTTGCGATAGGAAGAAGCATGCCATTAAAAATTTTATTTTTGTAGTTCTGTCTGTTCCTCTCCACAGATTCTTTAATTGTTTTACTTTCTGAAGAGCGATAGATGTCCTCCTATCTTTCATTTACTCATGGTAATTATTGTTGATGGAAACTTAACAAAAGCAGCACTCTCACTTCAATCTGTGCATGATCTCATTTCTTGTCTTTAATAGTAACAAAGCTGTGATCATCTTCTGCAGATAATTTGATGATGCAGACTATCAAAGCTGATGTGATACGGATGTGTATAGATGATATGATGTTGATGTACATAGCTGGTATGACGTTGATCGGGTAGGATGTTAATGTATACAACTGATATGATGGTGATGTACAGAGATGATATGATACTGATGTAAAGAGTTGATAAAATTTATATACAAAGCTGATATTATGCTGATGTTGATATACATCAATGATATGATGTCGATATACAGAACTGATAGAACGATGCCACTAACGACAATTTTGTGAACGTTTTCTTCATTCTCATTTCTAGATAATATATTTCTCTGTGTATATTTTGTGTACGTTTATATAAAAAGTGTTATCTACTTAAAATATAAAAATTGTTCCTGTGTTGCAATATCGTGAAAAAAAAATTATCAAAATAAAACTCTCTTCCCTACAAATAATACAAACTATCATGTTTTAATGAGCATTTATCCACATGTTTTAACTCCTATAGCACATAAACCTAGTCAGAGATTATATATATATATATATATATATATATATATATATACATACATATATATATATATACATATATATATACATATATATATAAGTACTTTAAAACATACTCACCGGCCATTGACAGACCAGTCATCATGCACATTAGAACAGTGATCATAACAACGGCCTTCATGTTGTCGGATTTCTGTAAGACGGAAGGTTTAATATATATAATATATATCATTAAATAGCGAGGCAACCCTATGAGGAAACGTGATTTTCTTTGTCCAGGAGGTGAAGAACACTGAGTAGATATGGGGTACACGATGTAGCATCGGCTATTCATTGTCACACACTACGTCCTCTCCGGCAAGTGTGTTTGGATGCAGGATACCATCTCAGACAAATACGGAACAGTGGTTCCAAACATCACGCTGCTATGACAAATTTCAGGAGACCAGGAATGTCGGGAACGCGCTGAGAAGCGGTTATCCGAAGCTGTTAAAGAGGAGGAAGATGGTCGACCTGCCAGCTGCACATGCTATGATCTCCTAGAACGAAAGTCTCGACGCTTTTCTAATCAGCCCGGGCTCTCTGTCGGCAGTGCCCACACGGCCTTGTGCAAGTGCTTGAAACTGTACCCCTACAAAACCCATGCCGCTGGGGACCAGCAACTTTGTCGAGTGGTTCATGAAATCTAGCTCTGGATACTGAGAACTGTATAAGTGGTATTGGTCTGACGAGATGTGGTTTCATCTCAATGGGTTTGTCAATACCCAGAATTCTAGAGTATGGACCGCGGAGGATGACTTGCCTTTGTACTCATAGCAACTTGAGGTCTGATATGCCATGTCACTTAGTCCTATCTTTAGCACATTCTTCCAACAAACAGCTCCCCTGGGAACAACTGTGTTAAGAACACACTTATCTTAACATAGCCTTTGTGAAACAGGGAACATTAGATCTGATTGCTTATAAAACTCTGACCTACTCCTGTAGCCCAGAAACCTGTAGCAACCAACACCATTTGTTATTGTTATAAAATATAATGTCACCCGCTTATAAGGCAGACTTTTTATGGAACAGAACATTCTGTAAAAGAAAGAGGGAACATAGAACTGAGAAATCTGCTAATATCCTCATGTTTATTATAGGAGTGTCAGATAACTCCTATGTATGCTAAGAAAACCCACTCATCTGTGGGAAAAATGACATGCACAAATATCTCTCCCAGGATAAAAGGCCCTCCAGCTTTTGACATTTCACACCTGTCACTAGGTGGAGCTGAGATCTTGGCCTGGGGCCTCGCTGGGCTGTTCGGGATGGTGGATGGATGGGGACACGGAGATCACCTGAGGGGGTGGGGAAAGTCTGGTTCAAATCGACGAGTCCAGGACATGACAAGCCTATGGGTCTGTACTACAATGGCTATCAGAATGAGGCAAACAAAGCAGAGAACAGACATAGGTGGCAGGGGAAGGACATCGTTGAAGCACCAACAGATCCCTCATCCCAAACTCGGAGTGTCTCTGTGAAACTGTCTCAAAACCATCTGACGGGGCGGTGTTGCACTCGGGGCCTGATCTCAGCTTCTCACTGGAAAGGCCTCCTGGGTATGAACGAAAGACTTAGGACAAAAACCCAAATATGACAATGTCACAAACAAAAAGAAAACCATCCGAGCCCGGACTCGCCTCGTAAAAGGTCTCTCCCCCCACCCCCCGACTACTCTGAGAGAAAAATCAGCTACGTGGGGCACACTAAACATTCTTCAAATCAGCATTTCTGGACTTAGGCCAAAGGCATCAGAATTAAGCAGACAGCTGAAAAAAAAACTCAACATCCATATTGCGATCATACAAGAAACCCTTCTATATGGAAAAGATCACCAGTGTCTGGATACACCATGTATAATATTGAAGATCGTGAATCTGTATTTCTGACTAAAGAAGATGATCTTGATTAATACCGACTTTATCTTCACACACATCCAGATTTATGTTGTTCAGACTAGGTTTCACAAACATTACGGTTTCACTATATGAGAACAAATCCGATGACATCTTCTCTAGCGAATTCATTTAATTCTCACAAATAAGTTCAAGATGTATTGTTATTAACATCACATGGATGGAATCACTTAATTATTTGCTCACAATATCAAACTCTATCACATTCTACATGCAGCATTTCTCAATGTTCTCAACTTCACAATATTCTACACTTGATACGAGAACATTTCCTAACTCAGTATTATATCAGATCTGCAACAGATGGTCGATCAACCACGCGATTAAATCACTGTACTTGAAGTTAAGAAATGTAAATTCTTCATAATCCCTTGAATCACTTGAAACACAGCTTCAATCTTTCCTAGAACAACTTCTGCAAAACTGCTTTTCCTGAGTATTTATTACTCTAATTTTCCATCTATTCCACCTGTCGCTACCTACGTTTCTTTCTCTCTCGTGTCTTCTCTGGTATCTGTTCTCCTTTTGCTGTTCTTCTCTGATTGTCTGGACTTCTCTTCTTCTCTTGTCTGGACCGGTCTCAGTTCACTGATCGTCTTTGTTCCCCCGTCTTCGGGGCTCCGTCCTCTGTCTACACTCTCCTGTACTTCCGTACTTCTTCGTTCTAGAGTGTCTGTTCTTCCGTCTTCGGGGTCCCTCCTTTGTCTCTTCTCCTCTACTTCCGTACTTCTTCGTTCTAGAGTGTCTGTTCTTCCGTCTTCGGGGTCCCTCCTTTGTCTCCTCTCCTCTACTTCCGTACTTCTTCGTTCTAGAGTGTCTGTTCTTCCGTCTTCGGGGTCCCTCCTTTGTCTCCTCTCCTCTACTTCCGTACTTCTTCGTTCTAGAGTGTCTGTTCTTCCGTCTTCGGGGTCCCTCCTTTGTCTTCTCTCATCTACTTCCGTACTTCTTGGTCCTCTCCTGTCTCTCTGCTCACCTTTTTATCTTCAAGTCCAGCTTGATGGATTAACCAGTAAGTAATTTGGCTCGACCCTTCAGGTGTCCGCTGGTTCTCATGATCGTTCTGATTGTCCTTCATCCAAACTGTCCCGTGACTTATATGTCGCAAGTCAATTGTCCAAAAAGCCACGCCTCTAAATATTCAATTGGTCAGCTGGCCGAGTTGGTCACTCATTTATTTAAAAACCTTGTTAATAGCGTCCTAACGCTTGTCAGTCTGCGTCAGTTTCGTCTATACCATTGTTATTTACCTAAGTCATTATCTTGCTCTTTCATGTCGGAGGTTTTATTGTGTCCTCGCTTTTGGTTGTGTCTACCTTTTCTATTCGTCTTTTCTATTTTATTTACTGGTGTCAACGTCCAGTCACTGCTTTGTTATCACTGGACCATCCTACTTTCTGGCGTCCTTCCTTTGTATCACCTAAATCTCAGCGTCACTGAGTCTCGTCTTTTCTATTCACTATTTCCACTGTTTACTTTTGTCTCGGTATTGTTCTACTGTCATGGAAGTTTTATACCTTTCCCTTCCTTTCCTACCTACGTTTCTCTGTCGCTATTCGATGTTACTATTTTCTTTACAGTATATTTTCATGATCATACTCATTAATAATAATAATAATAATAACAATCATTACTTACAAGGTCATGCTACACATGTACAAATGTGAATGTGATAAATGCAGGGGTAGTGCCATACTCTTGAGAAATGACCTCCAAGAAGAAGTTAAAGTGGAATGAGAATGATATCCAAGAGATAACAGTATGGCATAGTGGACTGCGGTACATTTTGTATATTGTTTATTGTCCACCAAATTCTAAAAGTCAAATCAACATACACAGAAAAGGAAGCTTAATCGATATGTGCAGTAGTCTCGCGGCGAGAGCTATTCAAACCACGGCACCTCTGCTCTAGAGGCCGGCCACGTCCGTATACACCCATACTTGTGAAATGTGTCTAAAGCGGCTTAAACCAGGGGTGAAACTTGATGGCTACTCATGTCACGGTAACTCTGCTCTAGAGGTCGATCACGTTCTAAACACGTCCATACTGGGATAATATGCCTAAACCGACTGAACCCAAGGGTGTACTAGTAAATGTGGCGAGGATTCGTCCTCCTGGACAAATCTCTGTCCTGGTCACAACTAGGAAGGGTAGCGGCCACGACCACAAAATGCTGAAGTCCGAGACACTGGACCAGGGCAGTCTAGATAGGCAACCACCTCTCACCCGGCGGGGATGTATGCATATCCCAATCACGCTAAGGTTTCCGGTGAGAAAGTCCAACGCTGCAATGGATAGGCAGTCACCTCTCATCTAGAGGGAATACACGGGTATCCCAAAACACGTCGAGGTTTTCCGGTGACAAAGTCTAACTCTAGGTTGGATGGGTAACCACCTCTCACCGAGCAGGGATATACTGATATCCAAATCATGTCGAGGTTTTCCAATGAGAAAGTCAAATTCTAAATTAAACTGGTGTAAGAAAACCACGGTGTCACGCATTCCCGCTTCTGAGACGCACCGAGAATACAGGCTCAAGCCCTGCATTACTCTGAACCTCTTGTGGTCCTCTCGGAGGATCTCGTGTGATCCTTTTGGGGACCACAGGAGTAAATTCAGTAGGATCACGGGGCGGTCTTGATGATAGAATCGAAATAAGAAAAAGAAGAAGAAGAATTTTAAGAAGAAGAAGAAGATACACAACACAGACATGCAGAAAACTATCATTGCAGGAGATTTTAATGCACATCTACCATCACTAGGATACAAAGACCGAAACCCTATGGGAAACAACATTGAAGAGTTATGCAACACCAGCAACATGATAATATTGCAAGACTCATCCTTCCCACCTACACTCCTCCACAGAGCTACTGGATGCACGTACAGACCTGACCTCATAATTGTCTCAGCAGACATCCACAACGATTGTACTCTGAGAGTACTTGATGACAAAGAAAGTGACCATCGCCCCATTCTTCTACAAATTTCTCAGACATGAAACCAAAGACGGCACAAACCCCCTCGCAGGAATTATAGAAAGCAGACTGGGAAAAATTCAGAACACAAACAGATGAATACCTACCAAAATTAAATTACGACACAAACATTGACACAATCTACACCAACATAACCCAAGCCATACGTGGAGTACCCTACAAACCAATCCCCCGAGGATGCAGAAAGAAATATAGCCCCTTCTGGACAAAATCTCTGGAAGACGTAGTCAAAAAAAAAAAAGGATCAGCAGCCATGAAGAATGCAGAGAAAAACCCTGCTCCAGAAAACAGAATAGACTACAATAAACTACCAGCTAAGGTAAGACTCGAAACATAAAAAGCAAAGAAAGAGAAGTGGTTAAGAACATGCAGCAATCTCAACCTCGGAAATGAAGGGAAGAAGGCTTGGAAACTCTAAGATAACATGTCAGGAAAAAACAAACAAACTAACCCTAAATCAATGCGAATCTCTGGTCGAGTCCTCTCAAGTGACTCAGACAAGGCCAGGACTTTAACAAATTCTTTGCTGCCAACAACCAATCCTCCAACAGGAAACTACTTGACAAGGCGCTGGGAAACGTTCTGAGAAGTAAAGAAAAAATCTAGCTTGGCAAACATTCCACTTTTTTAGGAAAGCTTTACCAACCATGAACTCTAGAGTGCTATGGGTAAGCTACTGCTAAGAAAAGCACCAGGACCAGACAAAATATCAATATATCAAAATATCAATATCAAAATATTCATCTGGGCCCTGTAGGAAGGTCCACACTGCTCAGTTTTGTTAACAAGACCTGGCAAAGTGGAGTACTACCAAACTCTTGGAAGTCAGCCATAGTTAGACCTATCCTGAAAAAAAGGAAAGCCAGAAGATGACCTAAAAAGCTTTAGACCAATTTCACTGACTTCCAACATTGGAAAGCTAGCAGAACGAATGCTTAACAATAGACTGTACTGGTGGTTGGAATCCTCGGTGTCCCTCAATAACTTTCAGGCAGGCTTCCACAAAGGATCAAGAACCGAAGACCAGCTATTTCTCCTCACTAAAAGTGTAAAAGACAGTGTTTTACACAAGAGAAACTCTGTAGCTGCTGTCTTTGTAGACTTCCAGCAGGCATATGACAGGGTCTGGCGAAAAGGCCTACAGTTAAAGATGCAAAACATGGGCATACATGGAAAAATGTATCAATGAGTTAAAAACTACCAGAGTAACAGGACCATACAAAGTCGGGTCAATAATAGACTGTCAAACAAATGTACCCTGGAGGAAGGTCTGCCACAAAGTTCTGCTCTTAGCTGAACCTTGTTCCTAGTCTTTATAAATGACCTCCCCAACCTGTTGAACACCCACAACAACATGTTTGCCGATGACTTTGTCATATGGACTAGTCGAACAGACCTGCAGCTGGCTGCTGAGAGACGTAATAGAACCCCTCTCACCATATCACCCTATTGCAATTTCTGGAAGTTGAAGATCAATGTTAGTAAAACTACATATACATTCATCACTCTTTGCATCAAACTAGCAAAGACAGAACTGAAAATAACTATTGATGGTGCTCAAATCATGAAAGAAAACAATCCAACATACCTTGGTGTGAAACTATAAAGAACATTAAACTTTAAAGAGTTCATGGATGGACTAGCCGAAAAAGCAAAAAAAAGACTAAACTTACTCAAACGACTTGCAAGAACACCATGGGGTGCTGACAAAGCAACACAGACAATTGTACACATGATATATTAGATCTATAATAGATTACAACCTTCCCCTACAGATCACAGAATCAAATAGTTCTCGTACACAAGTAGACAGTATACAGAGCCAGGCTGTTCATTTCATTTGTGGGTCAATGAGATCAACTCCCACAGCTGCATGTGAAATTGATGCAAACATAGAGCCATTAGATATAAGATGCGAAAAGTCAACCACTGAGGCAGTAGAAAGGTATAAACGCATGCCCCTTACCACGCTAACAGAACAGTGGTTGATAAATGAAAGCATAATAATAGAGTGAAACTGAAAACTCCAGTGCACGTAGCAGAACAGTTAAACACAAGACACAAACTCCCTGAAGACAGAGAAGAAGTTACAAAAGTACCAGACATCCCACCAAACACAAACTACACACTTCCTCAGACTAACACCAGACTCAAGAACAAATTAGTGAAAAAAAAAAAAATCACATCCCAACACCCTAAAACTGTGTGCACTGGAGACCATAGAATCCTACCTCAATGACTGGATCCATGCATACACTGATGGGTCAGTATTCAAGGAAACAGACAATGCAGAATATGGGGCACTCATAATGTTTCCAGACAAGACAACAAGGCACATTTCTGCTCCTTGTGGATCTCGCTGCTCCAGTTATGATGCAGAGATGCAGGCAATATTGCAGCCCTGGCAGCCACCACCACCAAATACAAAAACAGTGCCTCTCATCCAAATATTAGCAGCCCTGGCAGCCATCACCACCAAATACAAAAACAATGCATCTCACCCAAATATTAGCAGCTTTGGCAGCCACAACCACCAAATATATAAAAAGGGCCCCTCACCCAAATATTAGCAGCCCTGGCAGCCATCACCACCAAATATATAAAAAGGGCCCCTCACCCAAATATTAGCAGCCCTGGCAGCCACCACCACCAAATATATAAAAAGCGCCCCTCACCCAAATATTAGCAGCCCTGGCAGCCACAACCACCAAATATAAAAACAGTGCCTCTCTACCAAATATTAGCAGCCCTGGCAGCCACCACCACCAAATACAAAAACAGTGCTTCTCATCCAAATATTAGCAGCCTTGGTTGCCACCACCACCAAATATATAAAAAGGGCCCGTCACCCAAATATTAGCAGCCCTGGCAGCCACCACCACCAAATATATAAAAAGGGCCCGTCACCCAAATATTAGCAGCCCTTGCAGCCATCACCACCAAATACAAAAACAGTGCATCTCACCCAAATATTAGCAGCCCTGGCAGGCACCACCACCAAATATAAAAACAGTGCCTCTCACCCAAAAAATCTTGTTATTTTCTCGGACTTCCAGTCTTACTCTCCAGGCCCTTCAAAACTGGATACCATCAGCTGATCACATTACAACTGACATACTCTGTGCAATGAACCAACTCACCGTCTATGACATCAAGACCACCCTACAGTGGATACCACGCACATAGATATCAGAGGAAATGAACATGCTGACAGACTGGCAAAGAGTGGAGCCTCCATGTCACAGCCCCGAATCTCCACCAATATGAGAACAACTAAACACATTATACACAACAACTGCAAGCAGCAGTGGATGGACAGCTGGCCCAGTAATCCAACTGGAAGATCCCTGTATACTCACCTGCCAAAGCCTAACCCCAGAGACCACATCAACAGCTGATGTCGTAGAGACCAATGCACAACTATCAGGTTTAGAACAGGACACATTACCCTCAATAAGCACTCACACAAGGGGACCGCTGATCACACACCATACTGCATCCACTGCAACAGACAAGAAGAAGAAACTGTTAAACACCATCTGCTGGACTGCAGTGCATTGAGGACCTTCGGAAGAACCTGATACGACCGAACTCCTCAGTCACCGACATTCTGAATGGAGATGTAGAACAGCTGAAGAGGACCTGTACGTTTCATGATCTGACACGGGGGAAAATAGTGAAAACTCGTCAACCCGGAGTTCGGAAAAGTCAAAAGTCAAGTCCAACATAAAGTGAACAGTGACCGGTACGTTCCCATGTTGCAAGAATTTGTCAACACGTTATAGGCAGAGAGGAAGCAGATCACGTAGTTTCGATAGGTAATTATCACAGCCCATCATCATCATCATCATGTGCCGTGCCGACTGGCGTTGGCTATTATGCTTCTCTAGAGTACACGATCCTTCATGCAGGCCATCAGCTCATTTGGTGATCTCCTCTCACACCATCCTGTCAGACTGTCCAGTATCATTTCTCTTGGTCTTCCTCTTGATCTTCTTCCTTCTATTTTTCCTGTTGTTATAATATTTTCAATGCCCCCTCTTCTCATTGCATGTCCTATGAAAGTACATTGTCTCTCTCTTATCTTTTTGACAAGGTTTTTTGTCTCTCCAGCTCTTCTCCTACATTCTTCATTAGTTATTTTTGCTGTCCAGGGGATTCGCAACATTCTTCTAATAAACCACATTTCTGCTGCTTCCAATGATTTTTGTGCAGACTTGCCTATTGTCCATGATTCACTTCCATATAACAAGATAGGTTCAATATAGCATTTTAGGACTCGTTTTCTAACATTCATTGATAAGGATGTGTTGGTCAATATCACAGCCCACATGGCCAGAAAGATTATTACTTATCTGAAAGAGTGTTTTCTATGTTATTTGATGTTAAGAGAATTGTGCCCAAAACGATCTCATGATTTAACACCCCAACCCCCCCCCCCCCGGCACACAATTCAGAAATAGTAAGTAAACAGTCAGAATTGTGTCAATGCAGTCCCAGGGCAAACAGTGGAGATGGTGCTCAAGAACATGATTAACCGCGTCCACTTGTGTCAACTACAGATCAGCAGTCACCTACAGCGTGTGTGAAATAGTTTCACCATAGGGTTGCCTCACTTTCTGAACTACCTGTGTGTATATATGTACGGTATAAATCAATCAATCAATCAATCAAGTGCCGTGTGGCGTAGGCGATCATTTCTCTCCACAATTCTCTGTCTTTAGACTTAATTATGAGATCCGCTGGCGACTTTCTTCTTAACCACACTGACAGCCCATCCAGTAACTTCTCCATCTGCAGTCCTCTGTCTCTTCTTCCCTCAATTTTTCCAGTTGCCACAATCTATTAGCATTTACCTCTTCTCAGAAAATGTCCTACAAATCTCGCTTGTCTGCCTCTGATCTTTGCTGTAATTTGCCTTTTAACTCAAGGCTCTCTTAAGGCTTCTTCGTTGGTTTTCTTAGCTGTCCACGTTGGACGAGCCGCGTGCTGAGTGGCTGGAGCAATTCTGCCTCGTGCGGCTCGCCACATGACATGTGCGAAGACGGGACAACAGTCGGACAAAGAAGGGAATGATTATTCTTTATGTTGAGAGTCAATGGCGGCTGAGTCTTTTCGACTGACACACTCAGTCCAGCGGACTATATTGTCGATGCATATTTGTGTAGACAACTACAGAGAATGTTTAACAAGATTTGGAAAGAAGAAAAGGTCCCTTCTAATTGGAAGAAGGGAATCATTGTGAAAATACCAAAAAAGGGCAACCTTAGTGACTGTAACAACTGGAGAGGAGTAATCTTAATATCAGTTGTGTCAAAAGTATTTTGCAAGGTCATTTTGAATAGACTCAAAGATATAGTGGATACTGCAATGAGAGAAGAACAAGCAGGATTTCGAAAAGGGAGAAGCTGTCTCGACCAGATCTTTACTCTCAGAATAATACTTGAAGAACATATTGAAAAGCAGAAACCATTAATACTGAATTTCATAGATTTTAAGAAGGCATTTGATAGCATACACAGAGATTCATTATGGAGAATTTTATGTCTATATGGAATACCATCTAAAATTGTCAACATCATTAAGGACTTATACAATGGATATGGTTGTGCAGTCAAGACAGAAGAAGGGATGAGTGAATGGTTCCAGATTGAAACAGGCGTGAAACAAGGATGTATACTGTCTCCATTACTTTTTGGGATTACAATAGACTTCATAATGAAAAAATGCTGCACAGGTAACACAGGTATTGACTGGGTACATGGGACCCAACTAGAAGATCTTGATTTTGCTGATGACATAACTCTTATCAGTAATAATGTGAATTCCATGCAAGAAAAAACAGATAGCCTATCTTCACTGGCTAGCAAAATAGGACTTGAAATTAACAAGGACAAAACAAAAATAATGAAAATTCCCATCAATCAAAATGGAAAAATACACATAGAAGGGACAGATATTGAAGAAGTCAATCAATTTGCATACCTTGGCAGCTGCATAGACCAGGATGGTGACACTAGAAAGGAAGTTAGGATCAGAATTGCAAAAGCAGCATCAATCTTCAAGAATCTTGAGAACATATGGAATTCAAAAGTTATAAGCACAAAAACCAAGTTAAGACTATTCAATTCAAATGTAATATCCACACTCATTTATGTATGCGAAAGCTGGAAAACAACTAAAGAAATAGAAAAGAAATTAGACTCTTTTGAAAACAAATGCCTAAGGAAAATACTCGGCATCAAGTGGAATGAATTCAAGAACAATGCAGAGATAAGACAGATGACTGAACAACAACCAGTCTCACGGGTGATCAGGAAAAGGAGATGGACATATGTTGGCCACTTGATGAGAAGAAATGAGCAGAGAATCCCAAAACAAGCTATCAAGTGGAACACAACAGGCCGAAGAAAAAGGGGCAGACCGCGTGAAACTCTGAAGAGAACATTATTAAGAGAGGCCAAGTTAACAGGCATAAAATCCTTTGATGAGGTTGAAAGACTCGCCGAAGACAGGAAAAATTGGCGAACTACTTTGCGAGCCCTATGTAACGTCTAACGGCACGGGAAGGATATAAGATATAAGATAAGATATTTGTGTGATGAAAGTTTATAATTTAGATGTGTTGTGAATTATGTCTTCCTCGTAGTAAGAGGAAAAATGCTGTCAGATGAGTGGTTATTACACAAGCTGGATGGGTGCATATCTAGTTCCATCAAGGCCTTCATCCGCATGGCTGGTAGATGTGTATGTGTCGAGATGGTGTTCTGGAATTTCATAACCTGCTGGCAGCAGCTGCACTCTGTGAGGCGACCAACACAAGGAGTTGTGGAAGTGGGGAAAATGAGCGACTTTATTTCAATGCATTACCACACCTGAATTGTATAATATTATTTCAGTGCAAGGTAGCACATGATGGGGATAGGGGGGGTGTTTATAAGGAATGGATTCCTAGCAGCACTGGCTGCATATGTTAATGAGTGCATAATCACATATATTTGTTTATGAGAATGTAGGCGTAGCTTATGAGGACCAGGAGAGCCCAGACCAACATCAGGCAGATACATATATATATATATATATATATAATTGTTATGCCTAGGTTGCTATGATATTGATGGTACACGTCATTTTTGAATGTGACCTTGATCGATGCATGCCATTCTCAATAAGTTTTACTTGATGATTACATTATACTGGGTGTTTTTAAAGTCTCGCTCCACTTTTTATGAAACAAAAAAATGAAAATGAAGTAAATGACGTCATCACAAAATTTGCTAAAAAAAGTCATTTACTTAGCTACAGTAGTGACTGCAATGATACAACGCTGTTTTGGGTTAGCTGGAATGTACCACTGAAATATTCATTATAACAGGTGTTGGAAATGTCCACCACGGGCTTCAAGACATGACTGTACACGTCTCTTCATATTGTCAAATACCTTGTACAACGTGTCTATTGTTATTTCTTGAATGATAATTCTGATTGCTTTTTTCAGGTCCTTAATTGTTTGTACATTATTTTTGTAAACATTTCCTTTCAAGAAACCTCGTAGATAATAATCTAATGAATTTAGATCTGGAGAACGAGCAGGCCAAATTTCACGAGATATTATGCGAATTGCGAAAATTTCTTTAAAAAAAAACGTGTGTTGCTCTGGCTGTGTGTGCAGTTGCACCATCTTGCTAGAACCACGCTTCTTCAATTTCACGTTCATTCTGTTGTTCTGAAAGTGGTTCCAGAATATGTGTACGGTACCGACCGGCATTTATAGTGTTGCTGAAGAAAATTGGTTCAAATAAACGTTTTCTACTGACGGCATATAACACCCCAATTTTCGCATCGTGTAGCGGCGCTTCATGAAATGCACTGGGATTAACACTGCTCCAAATACGATTGTTTTGGCTATTAGCGTATCCGGATAGATGAAACCACGCCTCATCAGAGAAGAATGTTAAATCGAGAATTGACTCCTCTTCTTCAGCTAAAAATGCCTGAAACCACGTGGAGTAGTTGACTCTAGATTGATTGTCACATTCTTTTAGTTCAGACCCAACAAAAGTCTTGTATGGATGAAAATTAAGAATTGTGTGCACTGTGCTCAGTGATACGTTCAATTCTTGCGACATTTTCCTTAAGGACTTGCATGGACTTTTCAGGATTTTGTCTTGCGTATCTAGACATCTTCCTTCAGAAACAGCAGGCCTACCAGATCGCGAAGCATCTTCCACAGTTCCCTTATCACGAAACTTATTCAACACATTTCTAACCGTAGTGCGATGAGGAGGTTGTTTATCAGGAAATTTTGTTATAAATCTTTGAACAACCATCCGTGTGTATCGACCGCCATTTCCAAACATTTGTTCAATCAAAAAATTATTTCTTCCGTTGATAACAACATTCTGTTTTGAGTGCAAACAATTACTCGACCAGATGGCAACCATTCACTGCATTTGTCTTCACGATTGACTGTGCAACACAATTTTATGACTTCATTTTCTTCAGTTTTATATAGAAAGTGTAGTTAGACTTTAAAAACACCCTGTATTTATGTCATGTATATTACTATGATGATATGTTTATGTCATGTTGTGCGTGACGTCACGTGATATATGTAGAGAGCTTTAATAAATGGTTGTAACTTGATTTAATGACTTGGATTTTATGTCTTACATGTTTATTATAAGTGTGGAAGAAAATGATGTGATGCATGACTGGCATACAGTATCCTGGGAGGGAAATCCTGGCTTGTAGTGTTAGTTTGGAATGTGATGCATGACTGGCATACAGTATCCTGGGAGGGAAATCATGGCTTGTAGTGTTAGTTTGAAATGTGATGCATGACTGGCATACAGTATCCTGTGAGGGAAATCCTGGGTTGTAGTGCTAGTTTGAAATGTGATGCATGACTGGCATACAGTATCCTGTGAGGGAAGTCCTGGGTTGTAGTGATAGTTTGGAATTGCCACCCCAGTACAGCAGGACATAGGTTTTGGGTTGTTGTTGGGTATTAGTCCGGTCCCTCCCCCTTAATTTCCCAAGTTGTGAACTTACCAACCCACTAAGTTTACAATGCCTTCAACATCCTTCTTATAAATCACATCCAATGGCCTCTATTTCTAGTTGTACTCTCTTATTTATAGACCATACTTCACATCTATAAAACAAAATTGGCTCGATGTTACATTTAAGTACTTGTAATCGTGTTTCCATTTTTATGGATCTGTTGCACGGTTCACAAAAAAGCATATCATGAACATATGTCAAATCAATAATAAAAGCATAGATATAGTTCACATCAAGATGAAGAGTATGAATATATTTGACGCCAAGCAGAAAGGTTTAAGTGTAAATGTACAGCGAACATAATGGTAAGAGTATAGTTTACACCAGCCAGGGTGATATATGTACAACACACATGGAACAGTTATACTCACGTCAGTAGATTCGGGCAGCGATTAGTGAAATCTTCAGAGACTGTACAGAGACTAGCAGCCTCTCTTTTTATAGCTTTTTCATAGCTGTCGCCCACATAGAAAATACAAGAAACTAATCAAATTATCATTTCTTAAGCGAATTACTTGGATCAGAACAACTCACACCTCCTGTTAATGTATGCATGGTTGGCAAGGTCAGTTTAACTCTTTCGGGCCATTCATTTCTGTACACGTTCTGCAAAATAACACAAAGATACAAATAACATCAGTTGTCCAGAGGCGTAACCAGGAAAAGACAAATGGACCACGCTGTGGATGTACAATTTGTAGGCAACAATATCTTTGTAAGTGGAAATACACCATTTCTGTTTTACACGAATTGCAATACTTAGTATTCCATAATTTCAAAAGTGCACCAGTTTATAATTCCACTTTGGCGCCATCAGTCCTAGTTACTTCTTTGGTTTGGACTAAATGAAGCTTCCCGTACTGTACTCGCCGTGACTATACTATTTGACAAATACACTCGGGATACTGAAGATCATTACTCTCAAGCCTGCTGTCAGTCTGCCACTTGACCTTCTAATGTCTACAAATGTTAAACTTCTACACGTGGTTATGTGACTTTGTGTTAGGGCGGCTCTGTTATGATTATAACGGCTGATAAATTCGATCAACGTGAGGAATGAAATTTTGCGTGAAGCTCGGTATATCTGATACCGAGGAGACCTCCAGAATGATTCTTCGGGGCTTTTTCAAATATTGTTAGGCGGAACACGGGATTTTAATGGCATGTGCGACTCAAGGACGGTGAAGATGAAGGCCAACCAGCAAAAAGCTAGAAAATATGAAAGACAAAAATCATGTTCTCATCTTGAGTACCGTCGCTGAACACTTTATTAGCTCTCTATCTCTCCCTCCCTCCCTCTCTCTCTCTTTCTCTCTGTCTCTGTGTCTCGCTTTCTCTTTCTTTCTCTCTCTCTTTCTCTCCGTGTCTCTTTCTCTCTCTCTTTTCTCTCTCTTTCTTTCTCTCTCTCTTTCTCTCCGTGTCTCTTTCTCTCTCTCTTTTCTCTCTCTTTTTCTCTCTTTCTCCCTCTCTTTATCTCTCTCTAGCCCTCTCTTTATCTCTCTCTCACCTTCTCTGTCTCTGTCTGTCTGTCTCTGTCTCTCTGTCTCATATGGTTGGAATCAGTTATTAATTCTGCCAGGAGACCCTCACGTAAAACGTGAAAATACAAGAGTTTGCTGTGAAGTTTGTCACCCTGATCTTAATACTAAACAGTAGCCGCTGCTTCTTGACATGTACTTTGACTTGACATGTGCCTTGACTTGACATGTGCCTTGAGTTTTGTGAATTGCCAACGACAACCAAACCTTCATCTCTAAGATTATCGCGGACGATGAAACTTGAGCTGACTTAGTCCTTGGTGACTTCAGCCTGTCTCTCAGAATCTAACTGAAGCTGAGGGGAGACAGCGTAGACATCAAAGATGAAATAAAAACAGAATCTCTGGCGGTTGTGGGCGGCGTTCAGGAAAATGACTTCCGTGCTACTTCTCAGACATGGTAGATGTGCTACTATAGCTGCTTACATTCCCAAGGGTAGTCTTTAGACACGGACGATTTGCTACTATAGCTGTTTACATTCCCAAGGGTAGTCTTGAGACATGGAAGATGTGCTACTATAGCTTTTTACATTCCCAAGGGTAGTCTTGAGACATGGAAGATGTGCTACTGTAGCTGTCCACATTCCCATAGGTAGTCTTGAGATGTGCTACTATAGCTGTTTACATTCCCAAGGGTAGTCTTGAGACATGGAAGATGTGCTACTATAGTTGTTTACATTCCCAAGGGTAGTCTTGAGACATGGAAGATGTGCTACTATAGCTGTCCACAAAATCACCAAAACCATAGAAAACAAGTTGAATTCTTTCCAGACTAAATGTTTACGAAGAATTAGAAAAATATTTTGGCCTAACACCATAAGAAATAACATCTTATTAGCAGAAATGCAGATGAAACCACTGACAACAATTATTGAGGAAAGACGCTGGCGATGGTTGGGACATGTGCTCCGAATGACTGACAACTCACTACCAAAAATAGCACTAAGATGGACACCACAGGGGAGCAGAAGTAAGGGTAGACCAAAAGAGACATGGAGAAGAACAACAGAAAGGATGTTGAGCAACAGAGGGCTCACCTGGGCAAGAGCAGAAAAAAAGGCGAAGGACAGGCATTTGTGGAAAACCCTTGCGGAAGCCCCATGTGCCCTGGGCACTTAAGGTTCAGAGAGAGAGAGATAGCTGTCCACATTCCCATAGGTAGTCTTGAGATGTGCTACTATAGCTGTTCACATTCCAATGGGTAGTCTTGAGATGTGGAAAAGTTGCTAGGATGGCTTTGTGCGTTCTCAAGGGTACTTCTGAGGCATGGAAGAGGTGCTAGGATCGATATGTATTTTCCTAGGGGTATAATTTCCAAGCGGATGGTGATCAAATTTAAATAAGACAGGCCTGCAAATCTTTATGAAAAATTTGAGAACTTTATGATACTATCTCAGGTTTTCATTGTCAAACTTCTTCTTCTCTTCTTCTTTTTCTTCTATTTATTCTTCTTTTTTTTTTTTTTCTTCTTCTTCCTTCTTCTTCTTTCTTTGTTCATCTTCCTTTTTCTTCCTCCTTCTTCCTCTTTTTCCCTTTTTACCTTCTTCTTTCATTCTCTTCTTACTTCTTCTTCTTTTTCTTCTTCTTCTTATTCCTTCATAGTCTTCCATCTTCTTCTTCCTTCTTTATCTTCCTTCTTTTTTCTTCGTCTTTTTTCCTTCTTCCTTCTTCCTCCTTCTTTTCTTCCTCTTCTTTTTCTTTTACTTCTTTTTCCTTCTTCTTCCTCTTTTTCCTTCTTCTTCCTCCTTCTACTTGTGCTTCTACTCCTTCTTTTCCATCTTCTTTCTTTTGCTTCTGATTTCTTCTCTTTTTCTTCTTCTTTTTCCTTCTTCTTCTTGCTTCTTATTCTTTCTTCTTTTTTTTGTTACCCTCTTTTTCCTTTTTCTTCTTCTTCCTTCTTCCTCCTTCTTCTTCCTTCTTGTTCTTCTTTTTCCTTCTTCTATTTGGTTCTTCTTCTTTTTCTTCTTCTTATTCTTTTTCCTTCTTCTTTTTCCCTCTTCTTCTTCTTTCTCTTCTACTTCTTCTTTTTCATCTACTTCTCTTTACTTCTTCTTCTTCTTTTTCTTCTTTTTTTCTTCTTCTTTCTTCTTCTTCTTATTGTTCTTCTTCTTTTTTCCGTCTTCTTCCTTCTTCTTCTTTTTCATCTACTTCTCTTTACTTCTTCTTCTTTTTCTTCTTTTTCTTCTTCTTCTTCTTCTTCTTTTTCTTCTTCTTATTCTTCTTTTTTCCGTCTTCTTCCTTTTTCTTCCTCCTTCTTCTTCCTTCACCTTTCTTTTTCTTTTACTTTTTCTTCTATTTCTTCTTCTTCTTATTCCTTCATATTCTTCCTTCTTCTTCTTCCTTCTTTATCTTCCTTCTTTTTTCTTCGTCTTTTTCCTTTTTTTCTTCCTTCTTCTTCCTTCTTCCTCCTTCTTTTCTTCCTCTTCTTTTTCTTCTACTACTTTTTCCTTCTTCTTCTTCTTTTTCCTACTTCTTCCTCCTTCTACTTGTGCTTCTACTCCTTCTTTTCCATCTTCTTCTTTCTTTTGCTTCTGACTTCTTCTCTTTTTCTTCTTCTTTTTCCTTCTTCTTCTTGCTTCTTATTCTTTCTTCTTTTTTTGTTACCCTCTTTTTCCTTCTTCTTCATTCTCCTGCTTCTTCTTCCTTCTTGTTCTTCTTTTTCCTTCTTCTATTTGGTTCTTCTTCTTTTTCTTTTACTTCCTCTTTTTCCCTTTTTACCTTCTTCTTTCATTCTCTTCTTACTTCTTCTTCCTTTCTCTTCTACTTCTTTTCTTCCTTGATTCTTCTTTTTAATTCTACTTTTTTTTTCTTCTTCTTATTGTTCTTCTTCTTTTTTCCGTCTTCTTCCTTTCTTCTTCTTTTTCATCTACTTCTCTTTACTTCTTCTTCTTTTTCTTCTTCTTCTTATTCCTTTATTCTTCCTTTTTTCTTCATTTTATACTACTTTTGTCGTCTTCTTCCTTTTCTTTCATCTACTTCTTTTTCCTTCTTCTTTTTCTTCTAATTCTTTTTCCTTCTTCCTTCCTTCCTTCTTCTTTTTCTTCTTCTTCTTTTTCCTTTTTCTTCTTCTGCATTTTCTTCATCTTCTTTTTCTTTCTTCTTCTTTTTCCCTCTTCTTCTTTCTTATTCTTCTTTGGTTCTACCTCTTTTTCCTTTTTATTCTTTTTCCTTGTTCTTCTTTCTTATTTTTCTTTTGCTTTTTCTTTTTTCTTTGTTCTTCTTTTTCCTTATTCTTCTTTCTTATTCTTCTTTTTCTTTTTTTCTTCTTTTTCCTTCTCTTTCTTTCTTATTCATCTTTTTCTTCTTCTTCTTCTTTTTCCTTAATCTTCTTTCTTATTCTTTTTCTTCTTCTTCTTTTTTCTTCTTCTTCTTTTTCCTTCTTCTTCTTTTTCTTCTTCTTCTTTTCTATTCTCCTTTTTCTTCTACTCTTCCTTTTCCTTCTTCTTTTTCCTTTTTCTTCTTCTTTTTCCTTCTCTTTCTTTCTTCTTCTTTTTCCTTATTCTTCTTTCTTATTCTTCTTTTTCTTTTTTTCTTCTTTTTCCTTCTCTTTCTTTCTTATTCATCTTTTTCTTCTTCTTCTTCTTTTTCCTTAATCTTCTTTCTTATTCTTTTTCTTCTTCTTCTTTTTCCTTCTTCTTCTTTTTCCTTCTTCTTCTTTTTTTTCTTCTTCTTTTCTATTCTCCTTTTTCTTCTACTCTTCCTTTTCCTTCTTCTTCTTTTTCCTTTTTCTTCTTTCTTATTCTTCTTTTTCTTCTTATTCTTTTTCCCTATTCTTATTTCTTCTTCTTCTTTTTCTTCTACTTCTTCTTTTTCCTTCTTCTGATTCTCAATATATGACTGTCATAGTCTCAGTGTTTATTCAACTTAACACATTCAAATCTGCGCCTTCAGTAGATACTTCAAACGTGATCTGATGGTGGGTGGGAGGGAGGAGGAGGTGGAAGTCTCTTGGTCATGACTCTTGGAGTTGTTGGGCTGCTCCTAGCGCCCATGTAAGACTATACAGTAAGGAATCTGATATCCATCGTTTACAACTATATCTCTTTCTTACAGTACATTATATTTTGTGTCTGTCTCCCGTCCTTTTCTTTATGTCTAACCACTCAGCTAACCAGGCCACAGCAACAACAGAATGCTCATAACCACCAACAGAGTAAAATCCATGCTCATTACAACAAGACAGATAATGACAAATTCACCAAGAACAACACTGCAGCTCCATGCTGGAACTTCACAGATAGAGAATGTTAGTGAACATAAAACTCTAGGTCTCATGATTGACCACCACCTCAGCTAGACAATCTAACCAAACTCATGTCAAAAAAGTTTATCAGATGGTAGAGGTAAAGGTATGAGTTATGAACCAGCGTCATTGCACACGGTCAACCATAAGTGCTCTACTACCTCGTCAAGAGTTGACCAGAAACTGCCGACTAGTGTCGCCATCAGCACTAACTCCGTAGCTAGCGGCGTCATTCCTCTTCCTTCCCAGACCATTAACCCTGGTACCCAGTTTTTCTTGAGGTTGGGTAAACCTTGGGAGTTTTTATCGAGCCACAGTCTTATCGCCATCTTGGTGAGTAGAAATAGAAACCAGGTCGGCTGGTCGGTAAGCCAGTGTGTAATCCACTGCGCTAACGAGGCTCCCAAAAGTTTACCAGTTTGCCAAAATTAAACGCGTTATTAACACAGACACTAGGAAAATATAATCATCATCATCAGGTGCCGTGCTTAGTGGTGTTGACTATTCTGCTTCTCCAGACTACCCGATCCTTCATGCAGGCCATTAGATCAGTTGGTGATCTTCTCACACACCATCTCATCAGACTTTCCAGTATCATTTCTCTCGGTCTTCCTTAAGCTCTTGTTCCCTCTATTTTTCCTGTTGTTACAATATTTTCAAAGCCCCCTCTTCTCATTTCATGTCCTGTGAAAGTACATTGTCTCTCTCTTATTTTTTGACAAGATTTCTTTTTTGTCGCTCCAGCTCTCATCATACATTCTCCATTAGTTATTTTTGCTGTCTACATCCTACATATTTACTGCATGTCTCATGTCACAAATACAAACTCGCTTATCACTATTCCACAATATGGACTGGTTGCTCCATGTCAAACATGAAAAGGCTTTATTCATTTAAAAAAACGAGCAGTAAAGTTTACAAATGACAAACATGTAGCACATATTACAAATAAGAGCAAGAATCTTAACATTCTACTCCTCAAATGAAGATGTCTGTTCAACAAAGTCAAGTTAATTAATAAAATTATGTCCACAATGTTCCGCCCAATTTGTGGTAATTGTTCAAGTTAAACCCAGTACACAGCGTAAGTTTAAACAAAAGTATTCTCCCACAAACCAAGGCTTGACATTTAAAAACAAACTTCTCTTATTCAGCTGCCCACCTTTGGAATACCCTTCTAGCTCATGTTAAACTTGTAAGTAATATTCATTCTGATAACTTTAACTTCGTCATTGTCTGTTTGAGACTGTCTATATGCCTCCCTAATATGTATGAGTGTTTGTGTGTACTTTGTATACATGTATTAATTGGTGCAGGTATTATATGTGTGTGCTTATATATGTACATGTGCATGTGTATTGATATATATGGGCATTATTGTGTGTATAAATGTATGTGTATGTATATATATATATATATATATATATATATATATATGTGTGTGTGTGTGTTTATATGCACATGTACTTTTATGTGTAGAAAAATTAATTCATGTTTGTATATGTATTTGCCTGGATGTGTTGTATGCATGTGTGCATACGTACCTGTATGGATGTGTTATATATACGTGTATATATGGTATATGTGTGTGGGAAAATATGCATTTGTATGCATTTGTTTATATGAAATTATAGATAAAACTACTATCAAAGTCTAAATTAGTTTGTTCTGAAATATGGATTGATTTCTTTACTTCTTATAATGCTGTTCTATAAGTTTGTTAGTTTATAAAGGGTATGAGAATGTAATTAAGTTTATTTCATATTTTTACATAAATGAGAATGTGAAGTGCATGGGCAATAAAGTATTTACGTATTCATTTTCTGCTTTTTCTTGCACATTACGCTCAGTAACAAATGCTGAATGTCTGTGACTGAGTGAAAGTACTACCATGAGTGGTAGACGGGTGCCCAATTCTTAACCTTTGAAAATAAAGTTTACTCGTCGATCATTCTCTTTGTGTTTTCTACCTGTCTACTTATGTTGTCCATCTGTTTTTGTCTATCTCACGTTTTCAACCTGTCTCCTTATGTACACACCTATTTTTTGTCCATCTCACGTTTTCAACCTGCCTCCTTATGTACACACCTATTTTTTGTCCATCTCACGTCTTCTACCTGTCTCTTTATGTTGTCCATTTGTCTTTTGTCCATCCCATGTTTTCTATCTGTCTCCTTATGTTGTCCGTCTATCTTTTGTCCATTCCAAATTTTTTTATATATGTCTCCGGTCTGTATAGTTATGTTTTCCATTTAAATTCACTTATATCGTTTTCTTACCTTTCGGATTTTTTCGTGTTTTGAAAGTTTTCAGTATAATCCTAACATCTCATAGTATCTAAAACACTCTGTCCTAACATCTCATAGTGTCTAAAACACTCTTTCCTTACATATCATAGTGTCCAAAACACTCTTTCCTTACATATCATTCATTCATTCATTTGCATGTCCCTTGCGGAACTTTGCCTCCCAAACAGCACTCCTGTAGGCCTCTCGGTTGTGAGCAAGATGGCCTGCTGCTGTTGCATTCATTTCCAGATCGTCAACGATGTCTTGCACCCATCTTCGTCTTGGTCTTCCTCTTTTTCTTTTTCCCATTATGTATCCTTCCAATACAGTCTTCTCTAAATTATCATGACGTTTAATGTGTCCAAAATATTTCAGTTTTCTCTCTTTAATCCTCTTCACTAGCCACCCTTTTTCAATATTAAGCTCTTGTAGTATAGATATATTTGTTCTTTTTTTGTGTCCACGATATTTGGAGAACTCTTCTGTAGCATTTACATTCAAAGGCATTTATGTGTTTCTCAGCTGTTTTGTTAAGTGTCCAGGTCTCACAGGCATATGTTATTATTACATATCATAGTGTCCAAAACACTCTTTCCTTACATATCGTAGTGTCCAAAACACTCTTTCCTTACATATCATAGTATCCAAAATACTCTTTCCTAATATCTCATAATGTCCAAAACACTCTTTCTTAACATCTGAAAGGGTCCAAAACCCTTTATTTTGCTGGTTATAATCGTTTGTAAGTTGTCTGTCAATGTCAGGTGCTTAAATATTTCTTTGTATTAAAAACAAATGTGAATTATAATTCAGACATCCATGTCTAGTGCTGCAAAATTTGTTTAAGAAAAAAACAAAATTAACCACTGTCGAAACTTCTTCGGGCAATAAGGAATCAGTGTGGAATAAAACCACGTGAAGAATTTCAGTTTCACCTGTATTTATACTATCTTAAGAACGGTATTTTTCTTTTAAAAATATGTTTATTAAATACACGAGATGGCAGGCCAGGGTTAGTCTGACAAACAAATATCCCTCTGATTTGTATAGGTCACAGATAACAGACTGTCACAATATATTTAACTTGTCCAGGTCTCCACTGTGTATCGCTCTATGGTCATCATTCTACTCGAGAGAGAAAATCTCTCTCTCTGAACCTTAAGTGCCCAGGGCACATGGGGCTTCCGCAAGGGTTTTCCACAAATGCCTGTCCTTCGCCTTTTTTTCTGCTCTTGCCCAGGTGAGCCCTCTATTGCTCAACATCCTTTCTGTTGTTCTTCTCCATGTCTCTTTTGGTCTACCCTTACTTCTGCTCCCCTGTGGTGTCCATCTTAGTGCTATTTTTGGTAGTGATAGAAAATAGAAGCACCGAAATATTTCTAAGAAACAAAACATAAATATAGCGTTTTCTGTTTCTTATCAAATAATAAATGTTTCTTGCACATTAAATATGTTCCTCCAACAACTGCCCGAGAACCGTTCGATGGAAAAAAAGACAAAAGACATACTTCTGCGTCAATCAAAATGGCGGGTGACTATTTGTCACTGATGAATATGCGTTCTACGACGTTTGCAATAGCTTCTGTTAAATCAAGCGTTATTTTTTATGTTATATCTTCAGTGTTCTTGTTGCCCACATAAGAAAAACGCCATCTGTTACCAGACAAAGTAGGTTATCGGGCTCCTCAAGGTCGCCATCTGTGACTTCTTGTACATTCCTTTCTCCTTTGTTCTCACTTGTAGAACAATGAAACAAAATTCATATTTCGTGATCTTCAGACAAAGCCAGGCTCGATGTTCATATGTCACAATGAGACAAGAATGTATACATGAAACAGACAAGATAAATCAATGCTAGTTATGAGGTATTTCTTTATTACATGAACACCAGCAGAAGACGCTCGGAAACAAAGGTTTCCTGGCATAAAATTCTACAATATGTCTGCTCCAGCGCGTTCTGAACAAAAGCTGAGCAGAGACGAAACAATAACATCAAGCAATAAACCGGGCATAAATCAGGTCACAGATTGTAGCAGCCTCATCACTGCCCACACAAAAAGCTGAGCTCGTATGCGAGACAATTTTGTAGATCTTGATGTCTGAAATCCTAACTTTCTCTGTATCTGTAGATAATTTTGTCTCTAACTTTTTGTATATCTGTAGATAATTCTATATTTTACCTATTGTACGAGGAGAAGTCACTAAGTAACTCGCAAATGCCTGTTACAAAAAAACTAAATGCGATAGTAATTTGAATTTCAATTTTTGAACCTACATTATTCCCCTATTTCTCAACGTAATAGTAACCAAAATTGATACATTTGTCCCATCATGTAATCAGTGACGCAATACCCATGGCGTAAAAATCGAGAGCTCGATTTCTGAACCATAATTTTACTTCTGTTCCACCTCTTCGTCACTTGAAATAATTATATCTCTATCTTATTGTATATGTCAAGATAATTATATCTATTTCTTATTGTATATGTCAAGGTAATCATTTCGCTATCTTACTGTATATGTCAAGATAACTATATTTCTATCATATTGTAAATATGTTCATAATCATATCTTTTCATAATGGCACTTTTAATCTCAGGAAACAGATATGATACACATAGATATCAACTAAGTTCTACATATAAGTAGATGTTAACTAAGTACCACATACAAGTAGATGTTAGCTAAGTGCTACATAGAAATAGATGTTAACTAAGTGCTAAATAAAAGTAGATGTTAACTAAGTGCTACATACAAGTAGATGTTAACTAAGTGCTACATAGAAATATATGTCAACTAAGTGCTACATACAAGTAGCTGCTAACTAAGTGTTACACTGTGCTTACTCTACATTGTGGAAGTGAGTCGCGAAAGATGAACAAATCTATGCAAAGATCACTAGAGGCAACAAAGATGTGCTTTCTTAGAAGAATGTAAAGATCACAAGAGGCAACAAAGATGTGCTTTCTTAGAAGAATGTAAAGATCACAAGAGGCAACAAATATGTGCTTTCTTAGAAGAATGTTAAAATCACTAGAAGCAACAAAGATGTGCTTTAATAGAAGAATGGTAAGATCACTAGATCACTAGAAGCAACAAAGATGTGCTTTCCTAGAAGAGTGTTAAGATCACTAGAAGCAACAAAGATGTGCTTTAATAGAAGAATGGTAAGATCACTAGAAGCAACAAATATTTGCTTCTATAGAAGAATGTTAAGATCACTAGAGGCAACAAAGATGTGCTTTCTTAGAAGAATGTTAAGATCACTAGAAGCAACAAATATTTGCTTCCATAGAGGAATGGTAAGATCACTAGAGACAACAAAGATGTGCTTTCCTAGAAGAATGTTAAGATCACTAGAAGCAACAAATATTTGCTTCCATAGAAGAATGTTAAGGTCACTAGAGACAACAAAGATGTGCTTTTCTAGAAGAGTGTTAAGATCACTAGAAGCAACAAATATTTGCTTCCATAGAGGAATGGTAAGATCACTAGAGACAACAAAGATGTGCTTTCCTAGAAGAATGTTAAGATCACTAGAAGCAACAAATATTTGCTTCCATAGAAGAATGTTAAGGTCACTAGAGACAACAAAGATGTGCTTTTCTAGAAGAGTGTTAAGATCACTAGAAGCAACAAATATTTGCTTCCATAGAAGAACGTTAAGATCACTAGAAGCAACAAAGATGTGCTTTCTTAGAAGAATGTTAAGATCACTAGAAGCAACAAAGATGTAATTTCTTAGAAGAACGTTAAGATCACTAGAGACAACAAAGATATGCTTTCCATGAAGAATATTAAGATCACCAGAGGTAACACAGATGTGCTTTCCTAGAAGAATGTTAAGATCACCAAAGGTAACAAAGATGTGTTTTCCTAGAAGAATATTAAGATCACTAGAGGCATCCATCCATCCATCCATCCATCCATCCATCCATCCATCCATCCATCCATCCATCATTCCATTCGTCCATCCATCCATCCATCTATCCATCCATTCATCCATCCATTTATCCATCCATCAATTCATCCATGCAGCCATCCATCCATCCTTCCATCCATCAATCATAGATACACAAAACGTGTGCTAGTGAGTAAAAATGAGATGGGTGAGTAAAGACATAGATGTAAGAAAACAGAAATATGATAAATCTCAGGGGCGGGGTTTCAGTCAGAGACAACCTACCAACATCCTGGGAGTGTCCCTATTCTGGGATACAGCTTGTCAGGGGGTGGGGGCGTTTCACTCTCTCTCTCTCTCTATCTCTATCTATCTATCTATCTATCTATCTATCTATCTATCTATCTATCTATCTATCTATCTATCTATCTATCTATCTATCTATCTATCTATCTATCTATCTATCTATCTGTCTGTCTGGCTATCTATCTATCTATCTATCTATCTATTTGTCTATCTATCTATCTGTCTGTCTATCTCTCTGTCTATCTATCTATCTATCCGTCTATCTATCTATCTATCTATCTGTCTGTCTATCTATCTATCTATCTATCTATCTATCTATCTATCTATCTATCTATCTATCTATCTATCTATCTATCTATATATCTATCTATCTATCTATCTATCTGTCTATCTATCTATCTATCTATCTATCTATCTATCTATCTATCTATCTATCTATCTGTCTGTCTATCTATCTATCTATCTATCTATCTATCTATCTATCTATCTATCTATGCTCCTCTATAGGTCTTTACACACTAGGTGACACGTTTGAACGAATTTTAATAGACAGTTTATTACAGAGAGGAGAGAGGGAGATAGAGAGAGGGAGAGAGAGAGGGAGAGAGAGAGAGGGAGAAAGCAAGAGAGAGAGAGAGAGATTGAAATAAGAGTATGTATTTGAGATGTTACATGTGCTCATTGGCAAACTGTTTACTTTTCTTGATGTTATACTACTACATTAGAAACATTTTCTTCATAAACTACTGATATATTATAAAGGTTTTCATGGTATCATACCAGTACATTAGACATATTTTTGATACCATACTAGAACATTGGATTTGTTTCTTGATATCATACTAGTTCATTAGACATTTTTTCTTGATATCATGCTAGTACATTAGATATAATTTCTTGAGATCACCCTAGTACATTAGACATATTTTCTTGATATTCTACTAGTATAATACATATGTTTTTATATCATACTAGTACATTAGACATTTTCTTGATATCATACTGATATATTCCCATCGCAACATATGCTTGTGAGATTTAGGCACTTAATAAAACAGCTGAGAAATATATACATGATTTAGAATGTAAATACTACAGAAGATTTCTTCAAATATAATGGACACAAACAAATAAAACAACAAATAAATCTGTCCTACAAGAACTTAATATACTTGAAGGTTGGCTAGCAAGAAGGATGAAACAAAGAAAACTTAAATATTTTGGACACATTTGAACGTCGTGATAATTTAGAGAAGACAGTCTTGGAAGGGTATATAATGGGAAAAAAAAGAAAGGAAGACCAAGGCGAAGATGGCTGCAAGACATCGTTGATTATCTGCATATGGATGCATTAGCAGCAGTCCATCTTATTTACAACCGAGAGGCCTATAGGAGATCTTTTAGGGAGGCAAAGTTTCGCAAGAGACAAGCAAACGACTGACTGAGAGGATATGTGAATAAAAATAATAACCAAGTTACTGAATGACATTTACAACAGTGGTTATATACCCAGTGACCTGCTTAAACCCACGTTTATAGCACTAACAAAGAAACCAGGCGCAAATGAATGTGATTACCACAGTATTAACAGCATCTCATGTCACATAACAAATCTACTTCTGAGAATTATTATGAAAGTACCAAGGAAAAAGATACAAATGGAAATAGCAGATGAACTGTTCGGATTTGTTGAAGGAAAAGGAACACACAATGACATTTATGCTTTTCGAACAATAACAGAAAGAGTTTTAGAAGTACAGAAAGATCTCTCATTGATTACACCAAGTCATTCGACGAGGTGAAACATGATGAGATTATTAAAATGCTTGAAGACATCATCATAGACGGCAAAGACCTGAGGATTGTAAAACATTTATATTGGCAGCAGGAAGCAGCGATTCAAGCTGAAAATAGAAATGACAAATATCAGCCGTAACAAGGGTTGCAAGACCTGCATAAACTCACGGATAAAGTCTCTGAAGAAAGTGAATAGAAGTGTCTTACTTTGAACATCAAAAAGATAACGACTATGGTTATATCTAAGAAACAGAATCCACCAAAGCGCAGTACAAAATTAAATGTAACTGTTCTAAATCAGCTTCAGAAATTAGAATATCCTGGAGCAGTAATAAATTCATTTGCAAGAGCAAAACAGAAATTAGGAACAGAATAGGGCAAGCAAAGACTGCATTTCAGAGAATGAGAAGGATATTATGCAACACATCCTTATCAATGAATGTTAGAAAACGTGTCATAAAATCTGTACTGAACCTATCATGTTATATGGAAGTAAATCATGGACAATAGGCAGGTCTAGACAAAAATCACTGGAAGCTGTAGAACTGTGGTATTAGAAGAATATTGTGAATTTCCTGGACAGCAGAAATATAACTAATGGATAATGTAAGAGAAGACCTGGAGAGACAAAAAATCTTGTCAAAAAATAATAAGAGAGGGACAATGCACTTTTATGGGACATACAGTGAGAAGAGGGGGCACTGAAAATATTATAGTGTTAACAAATAAGGGAAGAAGAGCCAGGGAAAGACCAAGAGAAATGATACTTGACAGTTTGACTAGATGGTGTGAGAGGAGATCACCAACTGATCTAATGAAGGATTGCGTACTCTGGAGGAGCATAATGGCCAACGCCAGTCGGCACGGCACCTGATGATGATGATGATGAACAAGCGAAAAGCATAAATGAAACATATTCAGCAAACACTTCTAAAAGAGTGGACGGTTATTTTATCCCCAGATCTTCCAAACAGGAAAAATCCTTACAAGCGAGGAATTGACAATGTTTTATCAAACAATGAAACATCACATGTGGTTCAGTCTGACGTTGTTGATGGAAAGGAAGCACTCATTTAACTATGTCACATGAAACTACAGAGGTTTTTCTGAGTCTTTACAGCTCACTTTCTGGTTAGGGCTGAAGGCTTTCCGATGAAATTTGTCTGGATGGTGGATTCATTCATTAATTCATTTGCGTGTCCCCTGCGGAACTCTGCCTCCCAAACAGCACTCATGTAGGTCTCTCAGTTGTGAGCAAGATGGCCTGCAGCTGATCCATTCATTTGCAGATTCATCAACGATGTCTTGCAGCCGTCTTCGCCTTGGTCTTCCTCTCTTTCTTTTTTCCCATTATGTACCCTTCAAAGACGGTCTGCTCTAGATTATCATGACGTTTAATGTGTCCAACATATTTCAGTTTTCTCTCTTTAATCCTCTTTACTAGCCAGCCTTCTTCAATATTAAGTTCTTGTAGTATGGATATATTTGTTCTTTTTTGTGTCCATTATATTTGAAGAACTCTTCTGTAGCATTTACATTGAAAAGCATTTATGTTTTTCTCGGCAGTTTTGTTAAGTGTCCAGGTCTCACGGGCATTTGTTGCGATAGGAAGAAGCATGCCCTTAAAAATCGTATTTTTGTAGTTCTGTCTGTTCCTCTGCACATATTCTTTAGTTGTTTTCCTTTCGAAGAGCAATAGATGTCCTTTTAATTAACCTCATTGCATCTCCATTATAAGTTAGCAGTGATCCAGGATATTCAAAATTCTCCACTTTTTCCAGTTTTTCCTCATTGATAAATATTTCAACTGCCTTTTTTCTTTGTCAATTGTCATCAATTTAGTTTTCATCGCGTTAAGATGGAGGTTTTACTCTTCGCTGTTCTTACAGACTGATATAATTAGTTTTTCCATTCTTTTTGTGTTATGGACAGTAATATTGTGTCATCAGCGTATCAAATGTCTGGTATTTCATAACCTCCAATTGTTATGGCATCGTAATATTCTTTGTCTACATCTTTAACATTCCTCATTATATGTTCAGTATACAAGTTAAATAAGTAGGGTGATAATATGCACCCCTGACGGACCCCTTGTTTTATGTCAAACCAAGTTGTTGTTTCATCATTTATTCTTACTGCCGCTTGTTGGTCTAGATACAGCAGTGATGTTAATTGTTTCAAATGTGGTGGAAATCCCATTTTGTCTCATTATTTCTCACAGTTTCCTGTGTTGTACACAATCAAATGCCTTTGAGTAGTCTATAAAGAGTAAATATAGATTCACATTAAACTCTCTGCATTTCTCAATTATTAATCTTACATTGAATATATGATCTCTTAATCCTCTTCCATGCCTGAAACCAGCTTGGACCATATTGACTTCTTCTTCTAATTTCTTATGAAATCTACCCATTATGATTTTTAACAGAATTTTACTGGCATGACTAATCAGGGCAACAGTTCTGTAGTTTGTGCATAATTTCAGGTTACCCTTTTTGGCAGTGGTATGAATACAGTTAAAAATCATAATGGGTAGACCTCGTAAGAAAATAGAAGAAGAAGTCAATATGGTCCAAGCTGGTTTCAGGCAAGGAAGAGGATCAAGAGATCATATATTCAATCTAAGATTAATAATAGAGAAATGCAGAGAGTTTAATGTGAATCTATATTTATCCTTTATAGACTACTCAAAGGCATTTGATTGTGTACAACAACATAAACTTTGGGAAATAATGGAAAAAATGGGATTTCCAACACATGTGATACAATTAACATCACTGCAGTATCTACACTAACAAGCAGCAGTAAGAATAAATGGTGAGACAACAACTTGGTCTGACATAAAACAAGAGGTCCGTCAGGGGTGCATATTATTACTCTACTTATTTAACTTGTATACTGAAAATATAATGAGGAATGTTAGAGAAGCTGTAGACAAAGAATATTACGATGCCATAACAATTGGAGGTTATGAAATACCAGAGATTAGATATGCTGATGACACAGTGTTACTATCCACAACACAAAAAGAAATGGAAAAACTAATTATGTCAGTCCGTAAGAATAGCGAAGAGCAGAACCTCTATCTTAATGCAAAGAAAACTAAATTGATGACAAATGACAAAATAAACAAGGCAGCTGAAATGCATATCAATGAAGAAAAATTGGAAGAAGTGGAGAGTTTTGAATATCTTGGATCACTGCTAACTAATAATGGAGATACAATGAGGAAATTAAAAGGAGGACATACATTGCTCTGTAGAAAGTAAAACAAATAAAGAATCTGTGGGGAGGAGCAGACAGAACTACAAAAATAACATTTTTAAGGTCATTCATCTTTCCCATCGCAACCTATGCCTGTGAGACGTGGACACTTAACAAAACAGCTGAGAAACACATAAATGCCTTCTAATGTAAATGCTACAGAAGAGTTCTCCAAATATCGTGGACACAAAAAAGAACAAATATATCTGTACTACAATAGCTTAATATTGAAGAAGGCTGGCTAGTAAAGAGGATTAAAGAGAGAAAACTTAAATATTTTGGACACATTAAACGTCGTGATAATTTAGAGAAGACCATATTGGAGGGATACATAATGGGAAAAAGAGGAAGAGAAAGACCAAAACGAAGATGGCTGCAAGAAATCGTTGACGATCTGCAAATGGACGCAGTAGCAGCAGGCCATCTTGATCACAACCGAGAGGCCTACAGGAGTGCTGTTTGGGAGGCAAAGTTCCGCAAGGGATATGCAAATGAATGAATGAATGAATATATTTATTTTCCATTCTTCTGGTCATATCTTTTTGCACAGTGCATGATAGATTGTTGCACATTGCTTTTGTCCTGCTTTAATAAGTTCAGCTGTTATCTCATCACATGCGGTTGATTTACCATTTTTCAGTTTCTTTATTGCTCATAAAACCTATTCTTTGGTGGATATGACATAAAAATTATATTGATTTGTTGGACTGATCCATGAAGTCCAAATAATCTTTGCCAAGCCTATTAACACTAGTTTGGGTTTCCAGTATGCATCATAAGGTAACGCTTGCATATTATCGCATATGTGATACTACGGGATATTCATGGGAAGTCCTAGTGAATGGATACTGTGGATATGGAAAATGGAACCTAGCTAGTTTCAAGAACAAGAGGACAAGTGTTGCACCAGCGCCGTCCCCAGCGTCTGCGCCTTAGATGGTTTCTGACAAGCAAGTTTTTAATCTCTTGTCCCTTCTGTGTGTTACTAGACCAAGTTCAGTCAAAAGTACACGTGTATAGGTCCTAGACTAGAGGAGAAGTAGATGACGTAACAAGATACTTATCACCCACAAACTATAGTGATGCCATGCCCAAACCAGTTTTACTCTGTCGGAATAGCAAGAGGGTTTGGGAGAGAGGGTTTCCTGACAGGTAAAGTGCCTGATGCGGTTCAGCGCCAACATGGAGGAGGATATTCTCCAGATAACGCTGCTGTCGGAAGAATCTGAACATCCTGTGGGACTCTTTAAAGAAGTCAAGCTCCTCGCATTATAAGCGAGGTAAAGGAGGAAGTTAAGAAACTGAGTACCTGCAAGAGAGAGGGAGAGGAAGAGTACAGGAGATATTTATCAGTAGGTTTGTAGTGTACTGATGTTGTGAGACTTACAGGTTTGTAGTGTACTAATGTTGTGAGACTTGGAGGTTTGTAGTGTACTAATGTTGTGAGACTAGGAGGTTTGTAGTGTACTGATGGTGTGAGACTTACAGGTTTGTAGTGTACTAATGTTGTGAGACTTGGAGGTTTGTAGTGTACTAATGTTGTGAGACTTGGAGGTTTGTAGTGTACTAATGTTGTGAGACTTGGAGGTTTGTAGTGTACTAATGTTGTGAGACTTACAGGTTTGTAGTGTACTAATGTTGTGAGACTTGGAGGTTTGTAGTGTACTAATGTTGTGAGACTTGGAGATTTGTAGTGTACTGATGTTGTGAGACTTGGAGATTTGCAGTGTACTAATGTTGTGAGACATGTAGTTTTGTAGTGTACTAATATTGTGAGACTTGGAGGTTTGTAATGTATTGATGTTGTGAAACTTGGAGGTTTGTTGTGTATAAATGTTGTGAGAATTGGAGATTTGTAGTGTACTAATGTTTTGACACTTGGATGGTTTGTAGTGTACTAATGTTGTGAGACATAGAGGTATGTAGTGTACAGATTTTGTAAGACTTGGAGGTTTGTAGTGTACAGATGTGAGACTTGGAGGTTTGTAGTGTACTGATGTTGTGAGACTTGGAGGTGTGTAGTGTATTGATGTTGTGAGACTTACAGGTTTGTAGTGTACTGATGTTGTGAGACATGGAGATATGTAGTGTACTGATGTTGTGAGACTTGGAGATTTATAGTGTACTAATGTTGTGAGACTTGGAGATATGTATTGTACTGATGTTGTGAGACTTCGAGGTTTGTAGTGTACTAATGTTGTGAAACTTGGAGCTTTGCAGTGTACTAATGTGTGAGACTTGGAGGTTTGTATTGTACTAATGTTGTGAGACTTGGAGGTTTGTAGTGTACTAATGTTGCTAGATTTGGAGGTTTATAGTGTACTAATGTTGTGAGACTTGGAGATTTATAGTGTACTAATGTTGTAAGACTTGGAGGTTTCTAGTGTACTAATGTTGTGAGACTTGGAGGTTTGTAGTGTACTAATGTTGTGAGACTTGGAGATTTATAGTGTACTAATGTTGTAAGACTTGGAGGTTTCTAGTGTACTGATGTTGTGAGACTTGGAGATTTATAGTGTACTAATGTTGTGAGACTTGGAGATTTATAGTGTACTAATGTTGTAAGACTTGGAGGTTTCTAGTGTACTAATGTTGTGAGACTTGGAGGTTTGTAGTGTACTAATGTTGTGAGACTTGGAGATTTATAGTGTACTAATGTTGTAAGACTTGGAGGTTTCTAGTGTACTAATGTTGTGAGACTTGGAGGTTTGTAGTATACTAATGTTGCTAGATTTGGAGGTGTGTAGTGTACTAATGGTGTGAGAGTTAGAAGTTTGTAATCTACTAATGTTATGAGACTTAGAGGTTTGTAATGTATTAATGTTGTGAGACTTAGAGGTTTGTAATGTAATAATGTTGTGAGACTTAGAGGTATGTAGTGTACTAATGTTGTGAGACTTGGAGTTTTGTCGCGTACTGATATTGTGAGACTTGGAGGTTTGTAGTGTACATATTTTGTAAGACTTGAGGGATTGTAGCGTAATGATGTTTTGAGACTTGGAGATTTGTCGTGCACTAATGTTGTGAGACTTGGAGGTTTGTAGTGTACTAATGTAGTGAGACTTGGAGGTTTGTAGTGTACAGATTTTATAAGACTTAGAGGTTTGTAGTGTACTGATGTTGTGAGACTTACAGGTTTGTAGTGTACTAATATTGTGAGACATAGAGGTTTGTAGTTTACACATTTTGTAAGACTTAGAGGTTTGTCGTGTACAGATGTTGTGAGAATTGGAGGTTTGTATTATACTGATGTGTGAGACTTGGAGGTTTGTTGTGTACTAATGTTGTGAGCCTTGGATGTTTGTAGTGTAATAATGGTGTGAGACTTGGAGCTTTGTAGTGTACTAATGTTGTGAGACTTGGAGATGTGTAGTGTACTAGTGTTGTGAGACTTGGAGGTTTGTAATGCACTAATATTGTGAGACTTGGTGGTTTGTAGTGTACTAATGTTGTGAGACTTCGAGGTGTGTAGTGTACTAATGTTGTGAGACTTGGAGGTTTGTAGTGTACTAATGTTGTGAGACTTAGATGTGTGTAGTGTACTAATGTTGTGAGACTTGCAGGTTTGTAGTGTACTAATGGTGTGAGACATGGAGGTTTGTATTATACTAATGTTGTGAGACTTGAAGGTTTGTAGTGTACTAATGTTGTGAGACTTAGAGGTTTGTAGTGTACTAATGTTGTGAGACTTACAGGTTTGTAGTGTACTAATGTTGTGAGACTTACAGGTTTGTAGTGTACTAATATTGTGAGACATAGAGGTTTGTAGTTTACACATTTTGTAAGACTTAGAGGTTTGTCGTGTACAGATGTTGTGAGAATTGGAGGTTTGTATTATACTGATGTGTGAGACTTGGAGGTTTGTAGTGTACTAATGTTGTGAGCCTTGGAGGTTTGTAGTGTACTAATGTTGTGAGACTTCGAGGTTTGTAGTGTACTAATGTTGTGAGACTTGGAGATTTGTAGTGTACTAGTGTTGTGAGACTTGGAGGTTTGTAAAGCACTAATGTTGTGAGACTTGGAGGTTTGTAGTGTACTAATGTTGTGAGACTTCGAGGTGTGTAGTGTACTAATGTTGTGAGACTTGGAGGTTTGTAGTGTACTAATGTTGTGAGACTTAGATGTGTGTAGTGTACTAATGTTGTGAGACTTGCAGGTTTGTAGTGTACTAATGTTGTGAGACTTGGAGTTTTCTAGTGTATTAATGTTGTGAGACTTGGATGTGTGTAGTGTACTAATGTTGTGAGACTTAGAGGTTTGTAGTGTACTAATGTTGTGAGACTTACAGGATTGTAGTGTACTAATGTTGTGAGACTTAGACGTTTGTAGTGTACTAATGTTGTGAGACTTAGAGGTTTGTAATGTACAGATTTTGTAAGATTTGGAGGTTTGTAGTGTACTAATGAAGAGACTTGAAGATTTATAGTGCGCTTGTGCTGTAAGACTTGATGGTTAGTAGTATACTGATGTTGTGAGACTTGAAGATTTGTATTGTACTGATATTGTGAGACTTGAAGCTTTATAGTGCGCTTGTGTTGTGAGACTTGAAGGTTTGTAGTGTACTGATGGTGTGAGACTTGAATCTTTATATTGCGCTTGTTTTGTGAGACTTGAAGGTTTGTAGTGTACTGATGTTGTCAGACTTGAAGCTTTATATTGCGCTTGTGTTGTGAGACTTGAAAGTCTGTAGTGTACTGATGTTGTGAAGAATTGAAGCTTTACATTGCGCTTGTGTGATGAGACTTGAATCTTTATAGTGCCTTGTGTTGTAAGACTTGAAGCTTTTTAATGCACTTGTGTTGTGAGACTTGAAGCTTTATTGCGCCTTGTGTTGTGAGAATTGAAGGTTTATAGTTCGCTTGTGTTGTGAGACTTGAAGCTTTATAGTGCCTTGTGTTGTGAGACTTGAAGCTTTATAGTGCGCTTGTGTTGTGAGACTTGAAGCTCTTTAGTGCGCTTGTGTGATGAGGCTTGAAGCTTTATAGTGCCTTGTGTTGTGAGACTTGAAGCTCTTTAGTGCGCTTGTGTGATGAGGCTTGAAGCTTTATAGTGCCTTGTGTTGTGAGAGTTGAAGCTTTATAGTGCCTTGTGTTGTGAGACTTGAAGCTCTTTAGTGCGCTTGTGTGATGAGGCTTGAAGCTTTATAGTGCCTTGTGTTGTGAGACTTGAAGCTCTTTAGTGCGCTTGTGTGATGAGGCTTGAAGCTTTATAGTGCCTTGTGTTGTGAGACTTGAAGGTTTGTAATGTACTGATGTTGTTAGCATTGACGTTTGTAGTGCTCTGATATTGTTGGATGTGAAAGTTTATAGTTACTGATGTTATGAGACATGAAAGTTTGTAGTGTACTGATGTTGTTAGACATGAGGGTTTGTAGTGTACTTATTTCTTATTTTGTTAGACATGAGAGTTTGTAGTGTACTGATGGTGTTAGACATGATGGTTTGTAGTGTACCTATGTTGTTAGACATGAGTGTTTGTAGTGTACTGATGTTGTTAGACATGAGGGTTTATAGTGTACTTATGTTGTTAGACATGAGGGTTTGTAGTCTACTTATGTTGTTAGACAAGAGGTTTGTAGTGTACTTATGTTGTTTGATATGAGGGTTTGTAGTGTACTGATGTTGTTAGACATGAGCGTTTATAGTGTACTTATGTTGTTAGACATGAGGGTTTGTAGTCTACTTATGTTGTTAGACATGAGGGTTTGTAGTGTACTGATGTTGTTAGACATGAGGGTTTGTAGTGTACTGATGTTGTTAGACATGAGGGTTTGTAGTGTACTGATGTTGTTAGACATGAGGGTTTGTAGTGTACTTACGTTGTTAGACATGAGGGTTTGTAGTGTACTTATATTGTTAGACATGAGGGTTTGTAGTGTACTGATGTTGTTAGACATGAAGGTTTGTAGTGTACTTATATTGTTAGACATGAGGGTTTGTAGTGTACTTACGTTGTTAGACATGCGGGTTTGTAGTGTACTTATGTTGTTAGACATGACGGTTTGTAGTGTACTGATGTTGTGAGACGTGAAGATTTATGTTATACTGATGTATTGAGACGTGAAGATTTGTAGTGTTCTGATGTTGTTAGACGTGAAGGTTTCTAGTGTACTGATGTTGTGATACTTGAAGGTCTGTAGTGTGCTGATGTTATGAGATCTGAAGGTCTGTAGGGTACTATTTTGTGGGAGTTGAATCTCTGAAGTGTACTGATGGTGTTAAATTTTATTATGTGTAATGTAATGATGTTCTGAGGATTGAAGATCTGTATTGTTCTAATGTTGTAAGATTTGAAGTTCTGCAGTGTATTGATAATGTGAAACGTAAAGGTTTGTGATATGTGAAAGTTAGCAGTGACTGCCGTTGTGACAACTGAAAGTTTCTAGTGTATTGATATTCAGAAACTTGAACGTGTTTAGTGTACTTACGTTGTGAAATGTGACATTGTGTAGTGTACTGATCTTGTGGGACGTGGAGTATGTAATGTAACCACGTTGTGACAATTGAAAATTTGGTGTGTACTGATGTTGTGAGACTTGAGTGTCTAAAGTGTACTGATGTTGTGAGACGTGAAGATTTGTAGTGTACTGAATTTGTGAGACTTGATGGTCTGTATTATACTGTTGTCAGACGTGAAGATTTGTTGTGCACTGATGTTGTGAGACTCGTAATTATGTCAAATATAGCAGCAAAGAGACTTACAGAATGGGAACAAGTGAACAGTCGTATAATAAGAGCAGGATACAAAGACACGGAAGAATGACAATCATACAATGATATTATGCGAACGATGCAGATGATGAAGTAAAAGACTATTTCTATCATCAACTACAACAACTCATTAACAAAGTTCCTAAACACGACATCTTAGTTGTCATGGGAGACTTCAACGCCAAGGTAGAAGAAGATAACACCGACGTTGAAAAAGTAATGGGGAAAGAAGGAACTGATACGATAAATCAGAATGGAGAAAGATTAATTGAAATATGTCTAACAGAGGGCATGGTCATTGGAGGAACAATATTCCCACACAAAAAGATATATAAAACAACATGGATATCTCCAGATGATAGAACCATAAACCAAACAGATCATTTTTGTATTAAAAAGCAATTCAGAACATCTCTGATAGATGTAAGTGCATACATGGGTGCAGATGTCAGCAGCGATCACAATCTGTGTATAGGGAAAATAAGACAAAAACCAACACAAGAAAGCAATACTCAGGAAGATAAAGATTCATAGCCTACAGGAAGATAATAATAAGAGTGATTTCAATAAGGAACGTACCAAACAGTTCGCAGCACTCAGTGAGGTTGATGAGAAAAATATAGATGAATTATAGAATTCTTACAGAACAGCCATAATCACATCAACAAAAGCAAGTGCTGGACTGCTAAAAACCAAATAGAAAAGCATGGATATCAGAAAACACATGGAAGCACATACATAAAAGACTGGCAACCAAATTAGCTATGTTGAATGTAAAGACAGATCTTGGAAAAGTTTTGGCAAAAGCGACATACAAAGAACTAGACAATAAAGTAAAAAGTTCAGCTAGAAAGGATAAAAGAGAATACATGGACAATATGGCGAAAGAAGCAGAGAAGGCAGCAAAAACAAGATTTAACAGAACTCTGTATAACTTCAAGGACCGACAATTAAGTGATGAGACTAATTACATAAAAAATAAAATAAGCAACAGTTAAAGATATAACCTGTATTTTTATTCAAAGTAAGCTCCGTGTGCAGTGATACAGCGAGTGGCACAATCTAATAAACACTGGAACGACCTCTGCACCTCTTTTGTTGGTATGGCCCTTAAAAACTCGATGTACGGCCCTTTGGATGTCATCAGTATCGTCACAGAAGCGTCCTTTCAATGGTAACTTTAATTGTGGGAATAGAAAATAATCGCAGGAGACAAATATGGGGAATAGGATGGATGATTGAGACTTGTTCTGGGGCCAACAATTCCTGTACAACTACCGCCCGGTGAGCCGGTGCATTATCATGAAGAAGGAAGAAGCTGCCATGTGTTGAATCTCTGAAGTGTACTGATGGTGTTAAATTTTATTATGTGTAATGTAATGATGTTCTGAGGATTGAAGATCTGTATTGTTCTAATGTTGTAAGATTTGAAGTTCTGCAGTGTATTGATAATGTGAAACGTAAAGGTTTGTGATATGTGAAAGTTAGCAGTGACTGCCGTTGTGACAACTGAAAGTTTCTAGTGTATTGATATTCAGAAACTTGAACGTGTTTAGTGTACTTACGTTGTGAAATGTGACATTGTGTAGTGTACTGATCTTGTGGGACGTGGAGTATGTAATGTAACCACGTTGTGACAATTGAAAATTTGGTGTGTACTGATGTTGTGAGACTTGAGTGTCTAAAGTGTACTGATGTTGTGAGACGTGAAGATTTGTAGTGTACTGAATTTGTGAGACTTGATGGTCTGTATTATACTGTTGTCAGACGTGAAGATTTGTTGTGCACTGATGTTGTGAGACTCGTAATTATGTCAAATATAGCAGCAAAGAGACTTACAGAATGGGAACAAGTGAACAGTCGTATAATAAGAGCAGGATACAAAGACACGGAAGAATGACAATCATACAATGATATTATGCGAACGATGCAGATGATGAAGTAAAAGACTATTTCTATCATCAACTACAACAACTCATTAACAAAGTTCCTAAACACGACATCTTAGTTGTCATGGGAGACTTCAACGCCAAGGTAGAAGAAGATAACACCGACGTTGAAAAAGTAATGGGGAAAGAAGGAACTGATACGATAAATCAGAATGGAGAAAGATTAATTGAAATATGTCTAACAGAGGGCATGGTCATTGGAGGAACAATATTCCCACACAAAAAGATATATAAAACAACATGGATATCTCCAGATGATAGAACCATAAACCAAACAGATCATTTTTGTATTAAAAAGCAATTCAGAACATCTCTGATAGATGTAAGTGCATACATGGGTGCAGATGTCAGCAGCGATCACAATCTGTGTATAGGGAAAATAAGACAAAAACCAACACAAGAAAGCAATACTCAGGAAGATAAAGATTCATAGCCTACAGGAAGATAATAATAAGAGTGATTTCAATAAGGAACGTACCAAACAGTTCGCAGCACTCAGTGAGGTTGATGAGAAAAATATAGATGAATTATAGAATTCTTACAGAACAGCCATAATCACATCAGCAAAAGCAAGTACTGGACTGCTAAAAACCAAATAGAAAAGCATGGATATCAGAAAACACATGGAAGCACATACATAAAAGACTGGCAACCAAATTAGCTATGTTGAATGTAAAGACAGATCTTGGAAAAGTTTTGGCAAAAGCGACATACAAAGAACTAGACAATAAAGTAAAAAGTTCAGCTAGAAAGGATAAAAGAGAATACATGGACAATATGGCGAAAGAAGCAGAGAAGGCAGCAAAAACAAGATTTAACAGAACTCTGTATAACTTCAAGGACCGACAATTAAGTGATGAGACTAATTACATAAAAAATAAAATAAGCAACAGTTGAAGATATAACCTGTTTTTTTATTCAAAGTAAGCTCCGTGTGCATTGATACAGCGAGTGGCACAATCTAATAAACACTGGAACGACCTCTGCACCTCTTTTGTTGGTATGGCCCTTAAAAACTCGATGTACAGCCCTTTGGATGTCATCAGTATCGTCACAGAAGCGTCCTTTCAATGGTAACTTTAATTGTGGGAATAGAAAATAATCGCAGGGAGACAAACCTGGGGAATAGGGTAGATGGTTGAGAACACACACTTGTTCTGGGGCCAAAAATTCCTGTACAACTACCGCCAGATGAGCCGGTGCATTATCACGAAGAAGGAGAAAACTGCCAGGTGTTGAATACTCGGGTCGGACTCGGAGAATATTTTTCAATAGGCGTATCAAAATACTTAAATTATCTTTGCCAGTGACAGTCTGCCCTCCAGAATAAATTCTTTGTGAATAACTCATTTGTTGTCGTAGAAGCACACCAACATTGTCCTCACTTTCGACTTTTGAAGATGAATTTTTTTTTGCCTTTTGGTGATGATGATGATTTCCACTGACCACTTTGGGGTTTAGTTGTGGGATCATAGAGGAAAATCCATATTTCATCCTCTGCAACAATCAAATTTAAGAAATGTCTAAACCTGGACTGTAACTTAGGATTTCACAAAGTCTAAACCTGGAATGTAACTTAGGACTTCACAAAGTCTAAACCTGGACTGTAACTTAGGATTTTACAAAGTCTAAACCTGGACTGTAACTTAGGATTTCACAAAGTCTAAACATGGACTGTAACTTAGGATTTCACAAAGTCTAAACTTGGACTGTAACTTAGGATTTCACACAGTCTAAACCTGGACTGTAACTTAGGACTTCACAAAGTCTAAACCTGGACTGTAACTTAGAATTTTACAAAGTCTAAACCTGGACTGTAACTTAGGACTTCACAAAGTCTAAACCTGGACTGTAACTTAGGACTTCACAAAGTCTAAACCTGGACTGTAACTTAGGACTTCACAAAGTCTAAACCTGGACTGTAACTTAGGACTTCACAAAGTCTAAACCTGGACTGTAACTTAGGACTTCACAAAGTCTAAACCTGGACAGCAGCTGATGACTTCGCCGAGTCTTATTTCACCATCGTAGATTAGGGCATCATCAAGTCTAAATCGGGTTCTAAGTATCCTATTTGCTGTTACAGTTAATCATGTTTTGGGCACTTATATATGTAAATAAAGCAGTGTAACAGACGGGCATTTTTGATGCTTTAATAGGTAATGTGATTAGTGATAGATAGATAGATAGATAGATAGATAGATAGATAGATAGATAGATAGATAGATACATGGGTAGCTAGTGAAAGAATCCTCAAGAATGTATATCAGCAAAGTATTCTACCACATTTAGAATATGGCTCAACATCTTGGTGCACAGCATCAAACACTACGCTGCATAATCTAGACAAGGTTCAAAATCAGTCACTACGGATTATCACAGGTGAGATGAGGTCCACACCAATAGTAGAAATGCAGAAAATAGTTGGTGTTCAACCGCTAAAGGAACGTAGAGACACAAAGGTCATGACCATGGGAGAAAAATTCCTTAGCTCTGTAAGCCATCCCCTGAAGGAGAGATTCAATAACCTGGCATTAGGACGGCTTAAAAGAAGCAGCTTCATTCATCAGGCCAAGCGTATGCGTAAGCTGATACCAGACCTTCCAACTGTAGTCGCTCCATTATCATCTGTACCAGAGCATACACCATGGAAAGAAGCAGATTATACACAAATAACTATTCAGACTGAAGTGAAAGTTGTGCAGAATGGTGAGATGCAGAGCAGTCTTGTAATATCAACAGCCACACTTTGTCTTCTAGTTGATAAATATCCATGTGACACCTGGATACGTGTGTATACAGACGGATCTGCACATAATGCCAAAAAAGAATGGAGGGGCAGGAGCACATATTGAATATCCAAACAACACCACTGACAAGATTTCCATACCCACTGGAAAATACTGCAACAACTTTGATGCAGAAGTTAGGGTAATTATTGCTGCAGTTGAAAAACTTTCAGACTCCAGAATTGATACATGTCCTGTAGTAATTCTCACAGATGCAAGATCAGTACTTGAAGCTCTTCAGTGCAACAAACTACCAGACCTTAAAGATGCCTTGTCAAAAATTGGCTTACAACATGGAGTCACTTTGCAATGGATTCCCTCCCACTGTGGGATACCAGGCAATGAGAAAGCTGACCATCTGGCCAAAGAGGGCACTGAAATGGAGCAATCAGACATACCAATCACCTATAATCATAAGAAAAGCATGATAAAAACCTACAGGAAGCCACAAACACCACCACATGTTCACCCTCTCATCTAAACAGAAAGCAGGTAAGATCTTTGTAAATGAAATACCCTTAAGGATGGACAACCAACCCACTTACTTAGGAGTGACTCTTGACTCAAAACTGACGTGGAAGCAACACATCAACAGTGCAGAAGCAAAAGCCAGAAGAAAACTAGCCATATTAAGAAAATTGAGTGGAACCACATGGGGAGCTAGTGAAAGAATCCTCAAGAATGTATATCAGCAAAGTATTCTACCACATTTAGAATATGGCTCAACATCTTGGTGCACAGCATCAAACACTACGCTGCATAATCTAGACAAGGTTCAAAATCAGTCACTACGGATTATCACAGGTGCCATGAGGTCCACACCAATAGTAGAAATGCAGAAAATAGTTGGTGTTCAACCGCTAAAGGAACGTAGAGACACAAAGGTCATGACCATGGGAGAAAAATTCCTTAGCTCTGTAAGCCATCCCCTGAAGGAGAGATTCAATAACCTGGCATTAGGACGGCTTAAAAGAAGCAGCTTCATTCATCAGGCCAAGCGTATGCGTAAGCTGATACCAGACCTTCCAACTGTAGTCGCTCCATTATCATCTGTACCAGAGCATACACCATGGAAAGAAGCAGATTATACACAAATAACTATTCAGACTGAAGTGAAAGGTGTGCAGAATGGTGAGATGCAGAGCAGTCTTGTAATATCAACAGCCACACTTTGTCTTCTAGATGATAAATATCCATGTGACACCTGGATACGTGTGTATACAGACGGATCTGCACATAATGCCATAAAGAATGGAGGGGCAGGAGCATATATTGAATATCCAAACAACACCACTGACAAGATTTCCATACCCACTGGAAAATACTGCAAAAACTTTGATGCAGAAGTTAGGGCAATTATTGCTGCAGTTGAAAAACTATCAGACTCCAGAATTGATACATGTCCTGTAGTAATTCTCACAGATGCAAGATCAGTACTGGAAGCTCTTCAGTGCAACAAACTACCAGACCTTAAAGATGCCTTGTCAAAAATTGGCTTACAACATGGAGTCACTTTGCAATGGATTCCCTCCCACTGTGGGATACCAGGCAATGAGAAAGCTGACCATCTGGCCAAAGAGGGCACTGAAATGGAGCAATCAGACATACCAATCACCTATAATCAGAAGAAAAGCATGATAAAAACCTACAGGAAGCCACAAACACCACCACATGATGACTATCACATGCTAAACAGAAAGGAACAAGTCACCATCTTCCGTCTCCGAACAGGACACAGCCGACTCCGAAGTCATATGTATACAAAGTTTAAGGTTGGTACTACTAATCTATGTACATGTGCCCAGGTGCCCCAAATTGTGGAACATATCCTCCAGAACTGCACCAACTATGAGACACTGAGAAATAATTACTGGCCCAGTGAAACCACTAAAGAAGATAAGCTCTACGGTTCCATACATGAGTTACAAAAAACAGTGAAATTTATCCAAGAGACAGGACTGCAGATATAGACAGACAATGCGAACGAAGAAGAAGAAGAAGATCACCATCCTGTGCCGACTCCTCTAGGAAGATTAATTTGTAATGGTTTTGCAAAAGACTATGAGTCGGTGTTTGTATTTTACAAATTTTGTACCTGGAGGAGACTGAATCTAAGCCACAGAATTTCTATGTCATGACCTCGTTTCTTTTCCAGGTGTCACGACCAAACAGGCATTGATGGCTTCGCTGTCACAGAGATTTGTATGGGGACACGAGATAACTAAGTTGATTAATGCGCTGTTTTCCCGTGACCAGACAGACGCTCGTCCTACCAGAGTCCGTGGTTCAAGTCCCAGGAACTTCTGTTGTCATTTTTCTCTGTGTGACATCTAAAAGTGTTTTGTTTATGATTTTCTTCCAGGTCTAACCACCCAACACCGCGTTCTGTTACTTTACTGTAGGAAAGCCTCGTTGTTTCCTGTTTGTACACATTTGTAACTTACATTGTGCACCAGGAGAAAAATAAACACCTTTAAATAATAATATTATGATAGATAAGTAACGTGGCAAATAATATATTCAACTTGATAACTAATGTATACACACTCATTGTTCTTAATGAGCAGATAGTTCACAAACATGTGTTAGTTGTTCCAGCCGAAGACTAGCAAAACAAAGAAAAATAAATGTTTAAAACGCATATAAGACACTACTTACTTGTTTGTTACACGATATTGAAATATTACTAAATCCTTTTTCTGAACAATTGTCGACAGTTTTCCCGAGACAAGAAGTTTGCCGGGATTTTGTTGCACAAATGTTTGTAGTTGATTGTTTATGACAGTGGGAAGCTGGCTGTAGTCTGCGCACGCGCGGAAGTGTGTAAATCACGTGTCAGAGACTGGCAACACTAGGGCTAGGTCGTCGTTGAGGAAGCAGATAAGGACTGACTGATAGTAGAAGACGGATAGGAGGAAGGCAGAGAGAGAGAGAGACAGAGAAAGAGAGAGAGAGAGAAAGATAGAGAGATAGAAAGCGAGAGAAAGGGAGAACACAAACGAACTTATTTTCTATTAAATCTTGGGCCTGAAGACTTGATTAATATTCTGCTTTTCAAAGATAGAGAGACAGATACAGAGACACAGAGAGAGATAGAAAGAGACAGAGACAGAAACACAGAGAGAGAGGGAGATAGAGACAGAGACACAGAGAGAGAGAGAGACACAGAGAGAGAGACAGAAAAAGAGAGAGAGACATAAACAGACAGACAGAGACAGAGAGAGACAGAAACAGAGAGAAACAGACAGACAGAAAAAGAGAGAGAGACAGAGACAGAGAATTAGACGTGAGGTGAGTGAGTGAGTGAGAAAGAGAAAAAGTGGGAAAGAGAGAAAAAGTGGGAAAGAGAGAAAAAGTGGGTGAGATTGTAAGATTAACAGAGTAAACGAAACGGAGTAAGTAAGAGAGAGAGGGAGATTGTAAGATTAACAGAGTAAACGAAACGGAGTAAGTAAGAGAGAGAGGGAGAATATTTTTTCCTGCTTTTGTCTGTAACTCTTAGGACTTGAATCCAAACCATAAAATTACAAAAAAATTAAACACTCGTCTATTATCATTAGGTTAACATAGATAGTTCACCTAAGTCTGTCATCGTTAAGTTAACATAAATAGTTCACCTAAGTATGCTAGCATTGAGTTAACATAGATAGTTCACCTAAGTCTGTTATCACTAAGTTAATATAGATAGTTCACCTAAGTCTGTCATCGTTAAGTTAACATACTTCACTTACGTTTGTCGTCATTAAATTAACATTGATAGTTCACTTAAGTCTGTTATCACTAAGTTAATATAGATAGTTCACCTAAGTCTGTCATTATTAAGTTAACACAAATAGCTCACCTAAGTATGCTACCATTAAGTTAACATAGATAGTTCACCTAAATTTGTCATCATTAAGTTAATATAGATAATTCACCTAAGTCTGTCTAAAGTAGGATACTCTGGTGTGATTCAATCTCCTGCTCTTCTATGTGTAGAATGTAAACTGTAGATATATTGCTATTCATTTCTGTGTATATTTCCACTATTGTCCACTGGAATAATGTTCTTTCTTACATTACAATTCTACGTCGTTTTGCGTTTGTTTTGTTACTCACTTCACAGACTTACTTGCTCCCAGTTTCAATCTTTCTCAGTGGAAATAGAAATACAGAAGCAGCAACTTTACAGTTGAAATGATTTTAATGATGCACGGGGTGACGATGAGTCGATGAGCGATATGACGAGAACGACAAAAGCATCAACAAAATCCATGGACACAAGACTGGACATCTCCACGATATATGTTCCCGGCAGACTAATGTCGCCATCAGAACAACCTTCTTATCTTATCTTATATCTTATATCCTTCCCGTGCCGAACAACCTAATACACTCTAATCTACATCTATTTCACTAAACAACATTTCTAACAGACTAATCTACGTCTATGTCAGACGATGCACAAAACACAAGGGTCCCTCAGTCACATGATTTCTTTCTCACCTGACCTTTTTCCTGTTATTCTCCATCCGTGACCATAGTGCAATCCGAGACAAATCAGATGGACTCTACTCACAAACAGCTGATTACTTTAGAAGATAACTCATTTATACAAATATTCCAATTCTCAGATGATTTATCTATCTTACATCCAAACATTCAATACACTGCTATAGATATCTCCCACCACCGTAAGCAGAGTTTTACTTAAGGGAAAACTCTCAAAAAAAGAATTAATCAAATTAATCACTATCCAACACAACCTTAGTTTGACACACAAGGTCTACCAATCGGTTTTGAAACCGGTCGGGGATAATGAACTCAACAGTTCAACCCATGTAGAATTTTGTTTTCTTCCAGTCCAGTAATATAACTCAGGCATGCGGAGTATCCTGACTCCCTCATCAAGAGCAACCGCCTGGGTATTAACAAACCACACTGCGTACTCAGCCATAGAAAGTTTCTCTCACCTGGCTGCCTTTTCTCTATCATTTATCCAATATCTCTTTATAGACATAAGCTTTACTGCCGTCTCAGTACAATATCTCTTTCTAGACATTAGTTTTACCGCTGTCTTTGTATAATATTCAAATAACTACCTACTCTCACATGTATATTCAACGGTATGAGTAGTAGAGTATAACATATGCAATCTCCATAACAAACCATCCTATATCTGTCACATGTCTCTACTCGCAACATTAACAGAATAGGGTATATGCATAAGCGTATCATAAGTGCTAGGAATGTCAACGCAGTGAAAGATATCTGTCCTATGTAATCCAGTTCAGTTCAGATGAAAATAAACTGAGTTCGTAGTTGAAATTGTAACAAGCTTGCTAGGGTAACAAGCAAAACAGACAATCGACCTCCGCGGGACAGCTATCCAACACGAACGGACAACTGGGTGAGACTGGAACTTCGCAGCAATAATCCAAGTTCCAAACAATTCCATTCATGCAAGGCAAACAGCAAACCAGGACAGTAACCTTCAATCTGGAGAGCCAGGGAGTGGCTCCTTCTGCACGCAGGCAAATAGAGGACCCAAGCTTGGCCCTCTCAGGTAACAGCAAGTAGGCTCAGGCATACCTTGAGATACCGTCCTGCAACATATGACTATCCGACAGATACTGGTGGCACAATTCCCGTGGATACAGCCGTGGCTGTACGAGGACGAGCAAACTTGGTGCCCGTATCTGGACAACTTGAAATCCTTTTCTTGTGACGAAAGTGAAATACAAGAAAATAAATCCACATAGCGAATGTGACCTGTTGTAGCAGAATTCCATATAGACTATTTCTGCACCATAACGATGTAGAATGCAGTGGATAAGATGTAGCTTGGTAATTAGTATTAGAGCTGTAAAAACAGCAATCACGAAACGTTGAAGAATGCATAATCCAGTAATATAATTCAAAAAATCTGTAACGAAGTGCGCTAGACACGTGCGTCACACTGTAGCCTTGACACAGCGCCGGTCACACTGTAGCCTTGACACAGCGCCGGTCACACTGTAGCCTTGACACAGCGCCGGTCACACTGTAGCCTTGACACAGCGCCGGTCACACGGTAGCCTTGACACAGCGCCGGTCACACTGTAGCCTTGACACAGCGCCGGTCACACTGTAGCCTTGACACAGCGCCGGTCACACGGCAGGACTACACAGGTTTTCCTTGAGGTATAGGGCTGATCATTGCCCCAATTAAAACAGTTGACCATGAAACGCCCAGACTCTGCATTACGAAGGAGTAATGTAGAACATGTACAACAGCGTCTAAAGTCAGCACTAACGAAAGCAGTGTCGTCGCTGATGTTGTTGTTATTGTTGTTGTTGTTGTTGCTGTTGTTGTTGTTCTTGTTGCTGCTGCTGCTGCTGTTGTTGGCCGTGAAAGACAGTGCCAGTCGCGAGCACCAATTAAAACATGATACTCTGGTGTGATTCAATCTTCTGCTCTTCCGTGTGTAGAATGTAAACTGTAGATATATTGCTATTCATTTCTGTGTATATTTCCACTATTGTCCACTGGAATAATGTTCTTTCTTACAATAATATTCTACGTTGTTTTGCGTCTGTTTTGTTACTCACTTCACAGACTTACTTGCTCCCAAGTTCATTCTCTCTCAGTGGAAATAGTAATACAGAAGCAGCAACTTTACAGTTGAAATGACTTTAATGATTCACGGGGTGACGATGAGTCGATGAGCGATATGGCGGGAACGACAAAAGCATCAACAAAATTCATGGACACAAGACTGGACATCTCCACGATATATCTTCCCAGCAGAATACTGTCGCCATCAGAACAACCTAATACACTCTAATCTACATCTATTTCACTAAAAAACATTTATAACAGACTAATCTACGTCTATCTCAGACAATACACAAAATACAACTGTCACTCAATCACATGATTTCTCTCTCGTCTGACCTTTTTCCTGTTATTCTCCATCCGTGACCTTAGTGCAGTCCGAGACAAAGCAGATGGACTCTACTTGAAGCAGGATTCCCCTTACAAGGAGACTACTGGTTTGATTGATTCTTCTTGTGGAGTACAGTTTCAACTTATAAGTTTCTTCTTGTTGCTGGTGTTCTAACCATCACCTAATTTTCTGTATTATACACTAAGAAAATACAACAAGACACCCAGGCTTTCCACTCCACAAAATTAGTACGAATACAACAACTTGAACATAACTTGGCAGTCTTCCGACCAAAACAAACTGGTCAACAATGAGAATTTCCACAAAGCCGATTTGTTGTAGTTTATCATCAGACAACACACATTTATTACAGAAATTCACAGCAACAAATGCCCGGCGTGAAATATCTACGCCACATGGGCAAGGAAAACCTTACAATGATTTATTCATACCAAAAACCATACTTACAGGCTTACCAAGGACTGCAGCCACACAGAAAAAAACAAACTAAACTAATTCTGACAACAAGACTCGCTCTACCCCATTCTCGTTCGCCCAAACACGTCCTTCCCCTTCAACGTTCACTCAAAGACTGCCTAACGACCGGCTTTTTCACACGGACCTTTTTAACGACTTCTTTGCACACGTACTTTCCTAATGACGTAGTCTACGCAACACAATTATTAGCAATACACAAAAACTCTCTGAACAGAATGGCTATTCTGTTACAGAAATCTCCCCACCCCCTAAAGGTAGATATTTGGCCATCAAATATCTCCAACCAAACAAAAAAAAATTGCGAACTTGCACAGAAAAGTCTCACAAACTGTGAGCGATATCAATGAATTTAAAGCTGAATATGCAGCTACAAAAAAAAATTTCATGCACCCACAATTTGTACAAATTAAGTACGTTAAACATTTGTGGTGCAAACATAAATATACATATATTTACAACATTTTTAATACTGAGTTCTGTGAACTACACCATCTATTTCTACTGCCATAGAAATAGGATAGAAGCAAAGGATGAACTCCTTTTTCGAAGAACACTACCCAACTAGTGTCTATTGTGCTTTTCTTTAGAAATCCCTATAGATTTCAAACTATTCAGTAGAAGGAATCGCAGTTAATATGTTGATCACAACACGTTCTATGAACTGCTTCCTGCCATCTAGTTCCAATAGTGGGAACTTTTCCATAAGTGCTTTATGGAGATCTTTCATCGTGAACGTTTCTAAGTCCACGGTATCCATTATCTGCCCTATTGCCACAACGAGCTTACGATCGGAGACGTACAACTGATCAATCTCCGTATCGCAATCGGCACTAGGTGAGTCTCTTCAGGGAAATAATCTTCACTGTGAGGACAGTGTTCCTTCTGAGACTGATGGCAGATATCGGCTCTCTTCCGTTTCTTCCGCCTATGCCGAGGTCGCAAGTCATCCACCGACATAGGAACTGCTGAGGCGGAAGCATCCACCTCCATATAGTGGTCTGAGGGAGGAGCTCTAGGGACCACTCTCTGCTGGGTTTCCTTCAGGTACCACGGTGGGAGCCTGGGAACAAAACGAGGAGGCGGCGGAAGAGAAAATCTCTGTCTAATGGGACGTGGCAAGTAAGATCTACAACGATCTTGCTGATACTGCCTCTGAAAGGTCCCACCAGGCAACGATACATTAATGGCGACGTCCTGAACCATAGGACACAATGTATTAGTCGCCCTCTCTACTCTCTCTTTCTGCTGACAGGGACACGGCAAGTCAGTCTGCACAGAGCAATCTACTACAAGCGGGGGCTCTGCCTGTGAATAGGCCTCCACAACGCTCACTGACTTTACGACATATGTCTCAGATCCTTGTGACTGAGGGACGTCCCCATCAAGAACGTGAACTGGTACTGGTAGAGAAGTGGCACGATCGAAACTTGCCAACGTTGTCTCCCGCGCACCTGGATGAAAGAACATCTGAAGGTCCAGGGTGCGGAGGTTAGCAAACCACCTCTGCAACTTGACGTCTGACATCTCCTGTTTGCTGATAAATGCGTCCACCAAGGGTCTATGGTCAGTCTTCACAGCGAAATGTCTATTCGCCAGAAAATATCTCAACTTCTGCGTGGCGTAATGGACAGCATACGCTTCTCTCTCGAAAGTAGACCACTTAGTCTGCGAGCGCGACAGCTTCTGCGAAAGAAAATATAAGGGCTCTTCAACTGAGAGTCCATCAGAAGAGGAAGCTGTCTGCACCAAACAGGCTCCAACCGCAACATTGGAAGCATCTGTATACAATGTAAGTGGCTTATGCAAGTCAGGATGCGAGAGAAGCGGTACTTTCGCAAGGCGATCCTTCAAAGACTCGAACGCCATTTGACAGACTGGAGACCATTTGAACCTATGACCCTTCTTGGTGAGGTCCACTATGGGAGCCACAATCTCCGAAAAGTGGGGAATGAAACGTCGATAGTAACTGCACGTCCCCAAAAAAGAGCGCACCTCCTTCACATTCAAAGGAGACGGCATTTCGGCAATGGCTCTGACCTTCTCAGGATCAGGAGATATGCCTGACTGGCTGATGACATACCCGAGATACTTTGTCTCAGAGGCCGCAAAGTGACATTTGGATGGTTTGAGCTTGACCTGGTGCTCACGCAATCGGTCGAATACCGCCTGAAGATCGCGAACATGGTCTTCGATCGTTCCATCAGTGAACACCAGTATATCGTCAATATAGGCTTGTGCAAACTTGCCTAAGCCCTGTAATACTGTGTCCATGAGTGCGACAAAGGTAGATGGTGCCCCTTTTAAACCAAAGCTCATGTAATTAAAACAGAAAGAACCAAGATGACAGCTAAAAGCTGACTTCTGCTGAGCGTCCTTGGACAAGGGAATACACCAAAAGCCACAACGAGCATCCAAAGTGCTGAAAAATTTGGCTTTGCCTATCGTGCTCAGGATGTCCTCAATGCGTGGCAATGGATATGACAATGAACGGGTCACCGCATTGAGTGCACGGTAGTCGCAGCAGAAACGATGGGTACCATCTTTCTTAGTCACCAAGACAACTGGTGATGACCACTCTGAGATCGTGCGAGAAATTATTCCGTCACGCAACATATTCTCGACGGCCCTCTCTATCACCTCTCTACTCGCCAACGGAGTGCGGTAGGGTTTCCTGGAGATTGGCGGATGATCGCCTGTATCAATCTCCATCTGCACTGTCGAGGTATGCGATATCTCGGAATCAGTCAAGGCAAAGACATCCTTGTTCTGTGTCAACAACCTGGATATTATGTCCTTGTGCACTTCAGGGCACTGAACCTGTCGAACGATAGTCTCAGAACGACTGTCAGGTGTGTTCCTCAGTACCAGAAACCTGCTGGATAGAGTCAACTGACTCCGTGAATGGTGCAATTTTCCTAAAACACATCCACGTCTGAGCTCGATGTGTTTACTAGAATGATTAATTACTGTCAACACGGGATAGCGATTAGTGTGGAGCTCACATACTGAGTCTACCAACTCTATCTCCGGCTGGGACAGTAAGAATGGTGTCTCAAGACCCTGAACCATATAAGAATTGCCAGATGGAAAATATGGTTGGGCTTTCAGTTTAAGAGGAATAAGATTGACGGAACGTGGAGAAAGAAGAGAAGAACGCTGGACACGAAGAATAGAAGCAATGTGTGCATCTAATTCTAAAGGAATCATCTTGTTATGTATGTTTAGTGTATTAGAATTGTAATCGATGACAGCACCAGAACGAGACAAAAAATCACGCCCCAGAATGGCGGAACGGTTCATGTTGCGAACCACATAAAAGCAATGAGAAACAGTGACACCAGCAATAGAAATAGGTAGGTAAACTCTGCCAATTACTCTCATGGAAGCTGCAGTAACAGTCTGCAGAGTAATTCTAGCGGGCAAGAGTTTAGGAGCAGAACGTAAGGATCTGTATACAGAATCCTTGATAAGACAGACACTAGCTCCTGTGTCTAACAATGCTCTAATTCTAAAAGTATCAACAGAAACAAGGACAGAAGTAGGAGTCGGGGGATTCGCAGCCACCGAGCGTAGTGGTGTCGCATGCGAAAATGAGACTGACTGTTTGGCAGACCTAGATGGTGTAAAGATACGGTCGGACACATGGGAGCTATTCATGCGCCGACTCGTCAGTTTAAATGTACACGATCCTTCCCTACACTCTGCCTACAAAATCTGGCTATGTGACCTCTCCTGCCACAGTTATAACAAGACTTAGTTTCTTGCGGTAGTGTACTCGCAGGTTTAGCCTTCCTGGTATTCGATCTCTGGTGGTCTATCCTACCCGCTTCGAAGTGTGAAGACGTCCGTCGAGAGTTCTCCTGATGAGAGACTAACTGTACTCTCTGCGAATCCACACAAGGAGACTCTCTGTGTGTCGTCACCTCACCGGACGGTCGAGAACCTGCAATGAAAGCTTGTCGGGAACTACAACTAAGATTCACCGACTTCATGAGGTCATTTTCTTGTAAGGCTAAGTCCACCGCCTGTGAAAACAGAACAGGTTTATCTCTTAATAATTTTGATTTCAATGCGCGAGAAAGTAGTGCATCTACAAACGACTGCACCATTTGCCTCTGCGCCAGCGGAGTTACCAATTCCGCCTCAGAGTAAGCAACTCTGGCTGCCTCACTGATCGATCAGCCAGCGCTTGAATGGGCTCTCCAGGAGACTGTCGAGTAGAGGCTAGCGTATGCCAGGCCTCCTGAGGAGTCTGCAGCACCCCATATCGTGCTAATAAAACAGATACGAACTCCTCCCATGTCTCTTGAATCTGGAGTCGCTGTTTGACGAACTCTGCCAGGGAACCTGTGGTGCGTAAATACACCAAGTTCTTCTTACTGGGCACATCAGCATTCCGCATGTCCATAATCTTATTAATCTCATCCAGCCATGGTTTCAATTTTGCTGGGTCCCCGTCGAACTTTGCTACAGCTGACATGACGTGGGAAAATCTCAAGTCATTGCTGACTTGGGACAGGGTATCTTGTAATAACCCCAGCAAATCTGACGTGGATGGAGCTGAAGCCATTGTGCGTCTATCCGTAGTGCACTCTACTTATTGTTAGTATATATCACTGGAATCAATACAATGCCACCATATACAGTAATGTCAACAATTATTCAAAACAATGGCATATCAATTATTCATTATCATGCACTAATGCCATCCAACTATAACCATAGAAAAGAAAATCAATTAAATACCATACCACGCACTAACTAACTACACTGAAGTCCTAAGTTAAATGAAAAGCCACAAGAAGTCTATGTACTGTTCCAAATATCACCACTAAAATCAATGTTCAATAAAATCCCGCTAATAACACTGGAGAAGAATGTCCTACAATGTCTATTCCAAATATAAGTGAATCTACAATGTCTGAAATCCTACACCACACATAAAGAAGCACAAACAACGACTGTCCATGTATCAATGTCCACTCCTGTCTATCTGCCGAAATTGTGGAAAACAGTTAATTTTGTCAACATGTTACCTCCCCGGTCTGGATGGAGCTGGTTGAGAAGTAAATGTCGCTTGGAACAAACCGCTCTGATTCCTCACCGGATAGTAGTTCAGGTTCAGTCTCACTGGACTTGATTGCAGGCACAGGTAAGCGTCAGTAGCTGCACTGCCTAGGACCCAGGACTAGATGTGACACAAACTTTCTTTTGGGTAGGCCGGACATCATCGCCGTTTTGAATAACTTCTACGATAACTGTCTCTGACACTAACAAAAATACTATTCCCTAACCAAAACTTGAAAACCACTGACGAAACATACTAGCAACACACAACTGTGGGCTAGAAAAAACGTGCATGAACTGTTAAACATGTAAACAAACACACTGGACGTGACAAGTGGCCTGATACGGCACCACTAAAACAGGATTCCCCTTACAAGGAGACTACTGGTTTGATTGATTCTTCTTGTGGAGTACAGTTTCAACTTATAAGTTTCTTCTTGTTGCTGGTGTTCTAACCATCACCTAATTTTCTGTATTATACACTAAGAAAATACAACAAGACACCCAGGCTTTCCACTCCACAAAATTAGTACGAATACAACAACTTGAACATAACTTGGCAGTCTTCCGACCAAAACAAACTGGTCAACAATGAGAATTTCCACAAAGCCGATTTGTTGTAGTTTATCATCAGACACACACATTTATTACAGAAATTCACAGCAACAAATGCCCGGCGTGAAATATCTACGCCACATGGGCAAGGAAAACCTTACAATGATTTATTCATACCAAAAACCATACTTACAGGCTTACCAAGGACTGCAGCCACACAGAAAAAAACAAACTAAACTAATTCTGACAACAAGACTCGCTCTACCCCATTCTCGTTCGCCCAAACACGTCCTTCCCCTTCAACGTTCACTCAAAGACTGCCTAACGACCGGCTTTTTCACACGGACCTTTTTAACGACTTCTTTGCACACGTACTTTCCTAATGACGTAGTCTACGCAACACAATTATTAGCAATACACAAAAACTCTCTGAACAGAATGGCTATTCTGTTACATACTCACAAACAGCTGATTACTTTAGAAGATAACTCATTTTATACAAATATTCAATTCTCAGATGAGTTATCTATCTTACATCCAAACAATCAATATACTGCTATATGTCATCATTAAGTTAACATAGATAGTTTAGTTAAGTATATCATCATTAAATTAACATTGATAGTTCACCTAAGTCTGTTATCATTAAGTAACATAGGTAATTAATCTAAGTCCGTTATAGTTAAGGTAACATAGATAATTCTTATAAGTATGTTATCATTAAGTTAACATAGATAGTTCATCTAAGTCTGTCATCATTAGGTTAACATATAATTCACCTGTTATCATTAAGTTAACATAGATAGTTTGCCTAAGTTTATTTTTTAATTAACCTCGTAATTTGAATATTTTATGTCTAATCTCTTTTCTTTTGTCCTTGCCAATTGCTGATTTACAGTTTTCCGACGAGACTGATAAAAATATCTATCTATCTATCTATCTATCTCTATCTATCTATCTATCTATCTATCTATATCTATCTATCTATCTATCTATCTGAACATTAGGTAATAAATCACATGGGGCTTCCGCTAGGGTTGTCCAGAAACGCCTATTATTTGCCTTTTTTCCCTGCTTTTGCCCAGGTGAGCCCTCTATTGCTCAACATCCTCTCTGTTGTTTTATCCATATCTCCTTTGGTTTACCCTTACTTCTGCTCCCCTGTGGTGTCCATCTTAGTGCTATTTATAAGTGAATCTACAATGTCTGAAATCCTACACCACACATAAAGAAGCACAAACAACGACTGTCCATGTATCAATGTCCACTCCTGTCTATCTGCCGAAATTGTGGAAAACAGTTAATTTTGTCAACATGTTACCTCCCCGGTCTGGATGGAGCTGGTTGAGAAGTAAATGTCGCTTGGAACAAACCGCTCTGATTCCTCACCGGATAGTAGTTCAGGTTCAGTCTCACTGGACTTGATTGCAGGCACAGGTAAGCGTCAGTAGCTGCACTGCCTAGGACCCAGGACTAGATGTGACACAAACTTTCGGGTAGGCCGGACATCATCGCCGTTTTGAATAACTTCTACGATAACTGTCTCTGACACTAACAAAAATACTATTCCCTAACCAAAACTTGAAAACCACTGACGAAACATACTAGCAACACACAACTGTGGGCTAGAAAAAACGTGCATGAACTGTTAAACATGTAAACAAACACACTGGACGTGACAAGTGGCCTGATACGGCACCACTAAAACAGGATTCCCCTTACAAGGAGACTACTGGTTTGATTGATTCTTCTTGTGGAGTACAGTTTCAACTTATAAGTTTCTTCTTGTTGCTGGTGTTCTAACCATCACCTAATTTTCTGTATTATACACTAAGAAAATACAACAAGACACCCAGGCTTTCCACTCCACAAAATTAGTACGAATACAACAACTTGAACATAACTTGGCAGTCTTCCGACCAAAACAAACTGGTCAACAATGAGAATTTCCACAAAGCCGATTTGTTGTAGTTTATCATCAGACAACACACATTTATTACAGAAATTCACAGCAACAAATGCCCGGCGTGAAATATCTACGCCACATGGGCAAGGAAAACCTTACAATGATTTATTCATACCAAAAACCATACTTACAGGCTTACCAAGGACTGCAGCCACACAGAAAAAAACAAACTAAACTAATTCTGACAACAAGACTCGCTCTACCCCATTCTCGTTCGCCCAAACACGTCCTTCCCCTTCAACGTTCACTCAAAGACTGCCTAACGACCGGCTTTTTCACACGGACCTTTTTAACGACTTCTTTGCACACGTACTTTCCTAATGACGTAGTCTACGCAACACAATTATTAGCAATACACAAAAACTCTCTGAACAGAATGGCTATTCTGTTACATACTCACAAACAGCTGATTACTTTAGAAGATAACTCATTTTATACAAATATTCAATTCTCAGATGAGTTATCTATCTTACATCCAAACAATCAATATACTGCTATATGTCATCATTAAGTTAACATAGATAGTTTAGTTAAGTATATCATCATTAAATTAACATTGATAGTTCACCTAAGTCTGTTATCATTAAGTAACATAGGTAATTAATCTAAGTCCGTTATAGTTAAGGTAACATAGATAATTCTTATAAGTATGTTATCATTAAGTTAACATAGATAGTTCATCTAAGTCTGTCATCATTAGGTTAACATATATAATTCACCTGTTATCATTAAGTTAACATAGATAGTTTGCCTAAGTTTATTTTTTAATTAACCTCGTAATTTGAATATTTTATGTCTAATCTCTTTTCTTTTGTCCTTGCCAATTGCTGATTTACAGTTTTCCGACGAGACTGATAAAAATATCTATCTATCTATCTATCTATCTATCTATCTATCTATCTATCTATCTATCTATCTATCTATCTATCTATCTATCTGAACATTAGGTAATAAATCACATGGGGCTTCCGCTAGGGTTGTCCAGAAACGCCTATTATTTGCCTTTTTTCCCTGCTTTTGCCCAGGTGAGCCCTCTATTGCTCAACATCCTCTCTGTTGTTTTTATCCATATCTCCTTTGGTTTACCCTTACTTCTGCTCCCCTGTGGTGTCCATCTTAGTGCTATTTTTTAGTAGTGAGTTGTCAGACATCCGGAGCACATGTCCCAACCATCGCCAACGTCTTTTCTCAATAATTGTTGTCAGTAGATTCAAAAAATTCTAAATTTTTTTTTTTAGCTACAAACAATAAAACACGTTTCCACTCGTATTTTCTATTCATTCATTCTCTACTGTGGCGGCAGGCGCTGGGGATAATGTTTCTAAATTTTGAGGGGTTTTTTATGTTTCTAATCATTAACTTTGCCCCTATCTCCCCCCCCCCCCCCCCCCCCCCCCCCGTATTTGGACAGCCTGTTTAGATAATGTTCTCATTGTCTCACACTCTTTGTTTTCCTTGAGTTTATCAGTTATATTTCGGGTCTCTTAAATTCTGTCTCCTATGTTTTAAACTAGTTTTGTTTGTTGCGTGTCTGCAACACTGACCTAGTTCCGGAGAAGATAACACTGCCAGTGGTGGGTAGGCGGACATCATCGCCGTTTGAATAACTTCTACGATAACTGTCTCTGACACTAACAAAAATACTATTCCCTAACCAAAACTTGAAAACCACTGACGAAACATACTAGCAACACACAACTGTGGGCTAGAAAAAACGTGCATGAACTGTTAAACATGTAAACAAACACACTGGACGTGACAAGTGGCCTGATACGGCACCACTAAAACAGGATTCCCCTTACAAGGAGACTACTGGTTTGATTGATTCTTCTTGTGGAGTACAGTTTCAACTTATAAGTTTCTTCTTGTTGCTGGTGTTCTAACCATCACCTAATTTTCTGTATTATACACTAAGAAAATACAACAAGACACCCAGGCTTTCCACTCCACAAAATTAGTACGAATACAACAACTTGAACATAACTTGGCAGTCTTCCGACCAAAACAAACTGGTCAACAATGAGAATTTCCACAAAGCCGATTTGTTGTAGTTTATCATCAGACAACACACATTTATTACAGAAATTCACAGCAACAAATGCCCGGCGTGAAATATCTACGCCACATGGGCAAGGAAAACCTTACAATGATTTATTCATACCAAAAACCATACTTACAGGCTTACCAAGGACTGCAGCCACACAGAAAAAACAAACTAAACTAATTCTGACAACAAGACTCGCTCTACCCCATTCTCGTTCGCCCAAACACGTCCTTCCCCTTCAACGTTCACTCAAAGACTGCCTAACGACCGGCTTTTTCACACGGACCTTTTTAACGACTTCTTTGCACACGTACTTTCCTAATGACGTAGTCTACGCAACACAATTATTAGCAATACACAAAAACTCTCTGAACAGAATGGCTATTCTGTTACATACTCACAAACAGCTGATTACTTTAGAAGATAACTCATTTTATACAAATATTCAATTCTCAGATGAGTTATCTATCTTACATCCAAACAATCAATATACTGCTATATGTCATCATTAAGTTAACATAGATAGTTTAGTTAAGTATATCATCATTAAATTAACATTGATAGTTCACCTAAGTCTGTTATCATTAAGTAACATAGGTAATTAATCTAAGTCCGTTATAGTTAAGGTAACATAGATAATTCTTATAAGTATGTTATCATTAAGTTAACATAGATAGTTCATCTAAGTCTGTCATCATTAGGTTAACATATATAATTCACCTGTTATCATTAAGTTAACATAGATAGTTTGCCTAAGTTTATTTTTTAATTAACCTCGTAATTTGAATATTTTATGTCTAATCTCTTTTCTTTTGTCCTTGCCAATTGCTGATTTACAGTTTTCCGACGAGACTGATAAAATATATATCTATCTATCTATCTATCTATCTATCTATCTATCTATCTATCTATATCTATCTATCTATCTATCTATCTGAACATTAGGTAATAAATCACATGGGGCTTCCGCTAGGGTTGTCCAGAAACGCCTATTATTTGCCTTTTTTCCCTGCTTTTGCCCAGGTGAGCCCTCTATTGCTCAACATCCTCTCTGTTGTTTTATCCATATCTCCTTTGGTTTACCCTTACTTCTGCTCCCCTGTGGTGTCCATCTTAGTGCTATTTTTTAGTAGTGAGTTGTCAGACATCCGGAGCACATGTCCCAACCATCGCCAACGTCTTTTCTCAATAATTGTTGTCAGTAGATTCAAAAAATTCTAAATTTTTTTTTTTAGCTACAAACAATAAAACACGTTTCCACTCGTATTTTCATTCATCATTCTCTACTGTGGCGGCAGGCGCTGGGGATAATGTTTCTAAATTTTGAGGGGTTTTTTATGTTTCTAATCATTAACTTTGCCCCTATCTCCCCCCCCACCCCCCCCCCCCCCCCCGTATTTGGACAGCCTGTTTAGATAATGTTCTCATTGTCTCACACTCTTTGTTTTCCTTGAGTTTATCAGTTATATTTCGGGTCTCTTAAATTCTGTCTCCTATGTTTTAAACTAGTTTTGTTTGTTGCGTGTCTGCAACACTGACCTAGTTCCGGAGAAGATAACACTGCCAGTGGTGGCTAATAGATGGAGCAGTAGTACATCAGAGGCCCTTTAGTATGTCAGAGGCCCTTTAGTATATCAGAGGCGCTCTAGTATATCAGAGGCCCTCTAGTATATCAGAGGCGCTTTAGTATATCAGAGGCCCTTTAGTATATCAGAGGCCCTCTAGTATATCAGAGGCGCTCTAGTATATCAGAGGCCCTCTAGTATATCAGAGGCCCTCTAGTATATCAGAGGCCCTCTAGTATATCAGAGGCCCTCTAGTATATCAGAGGCCCTCTAGTATATCAGAGGCCCTCTAGTATATCAGAGGCGCTCTAGTATATCAGAGGCGCTCTAGTATATCAGAGGCCCTCTAGTATATCAGAGGCCCTCTAGTATATCAGAGGCCCTCTAGTATATCAGAGGCCCTCTAGTATATCAGAGGCCCTCTAGTATATCAGAGGCCCTCTAGTATATCAGAGGCCCTCTAGTATATCAGAGGCGCTCTAGTATATCAGAGGCCCTTTAGTATATCAGAGGCCCTCTAGTATATCAGAGTCCCTCTAGTATATCAGAGGCCCTTTAGTATATCAGAGGCCCTCTAGTATATCAGAGGCCCTTTAGTATATCAGAGGCCCTTTAGTATATCAGAGGCCCTCTAGTATATCAGAGTCCCTTTAGTATATCAGAGGCCCTTTAGTATATCGGAGTCCCTCTAGTATATCAGAGGCCCTTTAGTATATCAGAGGCCCTCTAGTACATCAGAGGCCCTTTAGTATATCAGAGGCCCTTTAGTATATCAGAGGCCCTCTAGTATATCAGAGGCCCTCTAGTATATCAGAGGCCCTTTAGTATATCAGAGGCCCTCTAGTATTTCAGAGGCCCTTTAGTATATCAGAGCCCATTTAGTATATCAGAAGCCCTCTAGTATATCAAATGCCCTGTGATGCCTTTTGATCTCAGACTGACCCTACCTGACAGGGCCACCTGTTACTGTGTTGGGTTAGATAGCATGACATGCTAAAGACAACAGAGGGTATTTGCATGTAACTACCAGACTTTGACCTAACAGTCAGTCTTGTCTGTCCTCAACATTGTTACACAACTTCTCCGAGATCGTCTTCATTTTTGTCTTTGAAACGATGAACAAGCTTGTCTAAAAATACTTCTATACAGAATAATACACATAACATAAACAATTAGACCAGGACATCTTTTTTGAGATGTTTATTCTGAAAAGTTAATAGTAAAAATATGGAAACTGAATAAAATATAAAGAAAATTTGCTGTAAGTTTAGCCTGGAGAGAAGAGGAATAAAAATAGTTAGAGAATGACCGAGACTGGAACCTAAGACTCCAGCATAAGAGGCAAACACCTGCAGGTATGAGTACAAAGTTAAAGTTGACAGTGAGATATACTCTGGTGGCGTGGCTAGACACTTGCTCGTCTTACTGGAAGTCACTGGTTCGAATATACTCGTAGGTGATTCTCATACAATTTTTCTTTCTCTAACGTCAGAAGTTCTTTGTTTACTTTCTGATTATACAACGCTATGTTCTATTGTTTATCTGAAAAAGATAGAATAAATCTGTTCTTTATATTGAGATCCTATGACCCTGCCAAAGTTCTGTATTCATTGAACTGACTCACACGTGATATCTTGTTTTCTCTGACTTTCATATTCTCAGTGTAATCCTGTATTCCTCGCTGTTCGGAATTCTGAAGAAGTTTTCTGTAAAGCGAAAGAACAGGCACATGGTAATCACAGACGGTAGTGAATGGGAGTTTACTCTTTCAATTTGGTTTAACAGATATGTATGTATGTGTTATCTCCCTTATAATGCAATCGATTTAACGTACTAAAAGGGTGAGGGTAAGGGGGTGGGGGTGGTCTGTTATTACCGACAGTCCGTTAAATCGGGTGTAACTTGGGGGTTGGGGGAGGGTGAAAGGGGAACTTATTCGTAATTTAAGGAAGTCACAAGCTAAAAATGACAGAAACAACCTGTATACAACCTAAACCCAGGTTAGCTTCAGGCAGACTTAGATCACAACATAACGTGTTTATCCCAGTCTACCCGGGGCTAGTGTGATACGGAATGTAAAGTGAGTTATCATTTTGTATGTTATTTGTACGTATATGTATGTTATCTGGAGAAGACAGTCTTGGAAGGGTATATAATGGGAAAATGAAGAAAGGAAAACCAAGGCGAAGGTGGCTGTAAAACATATTTGATGATCTCCGAATGGATGCACTAGCAAGAGGGCATCTTTCTTACAACCGAAAGGACTATAGGAGAGATGTTAAGGAGGCAAAGTTTCTAAAGGAACATACAAATAAAGGAACGAAATAGCACATTTCTAACCAAACATACTTTTTTTTAAATTATAGAGTAGCTTCCTTCCAATTTCAATCTCGCAACATTTCTCATGAGAATTTATTCTGGACAGAAAATGTAAGGTAAGTCTGGAGTTGAATGAGTTAAACTGCCATGAGCCATTCTGTTGACTTATTTTCTATTATTTGAAATTAAAATAAGTGCAACAATCTAGTTTTGTTCCGTATATATTCCAAAAAAGCGGTCTGTCAGTCATTTTCATGTCTCTTGCTGAACTTTGCCTCCCAAACAGCACTCCTGTATACCTCTCTGTTGTAAGCAAGATGCCCTGCTGCTGATACATCCTTGTGTAAGATCATCAACGATGTCTTGAAGCCATCTTCACCTTGGTCTTCCTCTCTTTCTTTTTCCCATTATGCATCCTTCCAAGACGATCTTCTCTAAATAATCATGACGTTTAATGTGTCCAATATATTTACGTTTTCTTTGTTTAATCCTCTTTACTATCCAGCCTTCTACTATATTAAGTTCTTGTAGTATGGATATATTTGTTCTTTTATATGTCCATATTTGAAAAACACTTCTGTACTATTTATTTTCAAATTCATTTATGTGTTTCTTAGATGTTTTGTTAAGTGTCCAGGTCTCACAGGCATGTGTTGCGGTGGGAAAGATGCATGGCCTTAAAAATCTCATTTTTGTAGTTCTATCTGTTCCTCTCCCCAGATTCTTTAGTTATTTTACTTTTTGAAGAGCAGTAGATATCCTCCTTTAAATTTCCCTCATTTTATCTCCATTATTTGTTTGTAGTGATCCAAAATATTCTAAACTCTCAACCTCTTCCAATTTTTTCTCATTGATACATATTTCATCTCGCTTGTTTGTTTTGTCAGCTGTTATCAGTTTAGTTTTCTTTGCATTAAGATAGAGGTTTTGCACTTCACTGTTCTTACGGACTGACATAATTAGTGTTTCTATTCCTTTTGTGGACAGTAATACTATATCAAAAGCATAAACAACTGTAAATTTTAAAAATATGTGTCATGTCTTTCCCTGTGAAACATGGTAGTCTTCAGAGTTAAAAGCCATTGTTCTAAGAAATAGACAAGATAATTGTTGTTAAACATAATTCTTGCTATTATATGTCCAAGATATCTCTACAACTACCTTCAGGCTAGGCTACGACAGTGAAATACCTAAAATAGTAAAATAAATAAATATCTTGAGTTTATTTCAGTTGAGAATTCATATCATGTTTTCTGTGTTCGTCCCTTCAGAGAATGAACGTTACTTTCAAAGGTAGAAATACGAGATGGCAAACACGCGCTTACCTCAGATATATCTATAAAACAATAGTACAAAACCAGACTGTTCATATCTTTGTCTGTTTGTCGTTACAGCTGTTGTTTACCTATTGTTAACTCGCCCATTTGTCTGTCTGTTTATTCAACTAATATATACATATATATACGCTGTACACTAGCACACATGATCGTAAAAGGCGACTAAGGAGTGTTCGGCATATGAAAAAAAAGCAAACGCAGGTGGGAGGAGAAATTCTTATCAGGAAACCGAGTCCATGGAGATTATGGATGAAAGCCAGCCACTGGAAGTCCCCAGCCCGACTGCAGACCTCCTGAAACCTAAACACAAGATTTAAATAGGCAGCTGGAGTGTAAGAACAATTAATCAGAGTTCGAGGTTGTTGGTCACTTCAGATCCTGATCCCTGTTGACATGGCAAAGCCCATAGTCCTCTCCAGATGCTGATGCCCCAAAGCGTTTGCCCCAAGCTTGTGTCCTCTGGCCATGTCTCACGCCTCAGGTCTGCATGGTTTGGCCACTCTTGTAGGATATGTTCTGGAGTCTGGACTCCACTGCCACATGGACATTCGTCTGTGTAGACATTTTGAGTCGTTGCAGGTGGCTCAGTAGTCTGCAGTGGCCTGTCCTTAGGCGGAAGAAGATGGTTCACTAATGTCTTTGTAGTTGGTGTATTGGATCGGTTTCATTGTTGCATTTCAGTTGCTTTTTTCATTCAGATCTGCACTGGTTACGGATTATGGTTTTCGCCTCTTGGTAGTTTACTGGATGATTTGTTTGATCTTGATTGCTGCCGGCTTTGGACAGGCTGTCAGCTATTTCATTGCCAGCTGCTCCACAATGGGATGGTACCCATTGTAGGGCCACGGTTGTTGACAGCGTAAGGTGCTTTAGTTCTGTTGTCATTTCCTGTATGTTTGCCTGTTGGTTCTTTGTTGTTTTTAGAGATTCCAGAAGAAGTCTGTGAAGAAGGCTGTTTTGTGTGGTGGCTGCTGGTTTTCTGTTTTAAGTGTTCTGAGGGCTTCAAGGAGGGCTGTTATTTCTGCCCTGTAGATGGAGGAAATCTTTCCCACCGTGAAGGCCTTGTTGGTTTGTCTCCCATCTGTGTATCTTATATAAACACACCAACCTTCATTTTTTACTGCTTTTTCTGCAGAAACACCTGTGTACACATGTGTCCATTGAGCTGTGTTGTATTTGCTGTCAGTCAGCTCCTGGGTCAGTGTCTTCATCTGAAGTGTTGTTAGGTAGTCCTTTTTGTGTATTCCTGGTACCTCTGTGAGGACTGTTATCTTTTCACAGTGACTGTACTCCTCCACAATTTGGAATGATTCAATTTCTTCATGAGAGGTGGGAATGAGGTCTTTATAATGTTGTTGCAGTTGTGTTGTCAGATGGTTGAAGTTGATTCTTCTCAGTCTGTTTTTTAGTGGACTCCTGAATTCTTTTGTTCACAGGGAGGGTTGTCAGACGTATTAACTTTTGTTTGTGGATCATTAGTTTTTCCTTGCGCCTGACCTCAAGAGGTTGAATTTGCCTGTATTTCTCCATCTCCGTGATGGGAGAGCTCTTCTTTCCTCCTGTGATCAGCCGCAGGCCTGTGTTTTGCACTTTTGTTAGGCGAGCGGTGTTTGTGTTGGAGGCTTTGGCCCAGGCTGTCATGCGATATTCAAGTGTTGGCCTAATGGTGCCATCATACGCTGTTTTTAGTATGTTGCTGTTGGCTCCCCAGGTTGTGCCTGCCAGCTTTTTTACCACAGATTTTTAATTGCTTTGTTTTCTGTGTCCAGCAGGTGTGGCTTCCAGGTTAGCCTCTTGCTCAGTTTCACTCCGAGGTATGTTGGTTGTTCTGTCTGTGTAAGCTCTCTTCTTTGTATTTCTAGTTTAAAGTTTTCTGTCTTGTTGGACAATGAGAAGCAGGTGGCTGTGTACTTTGTGGGGTTTATCATCACTCCCCATTTTGTGGCTCAGTCTCCTATGGTATTTAGTGCTTCCTGTATTCTGTGGGTTGCTGTTGATGTTTTTTCCGCAGCATTCCACACAGTGAAGTCATCTGCGTGCAAGGCGTGTCATATGCTGTTAGGCAGTTTGTCTGTGATGTCATTTATGTATATCAGGAACAGAGTGGGAGAAATAACTCCTCCCTGAGGAATGCCTTGGCTCACGGTGACTCTGTGACTTAGTTTTCCATTCATTTTGATCCTGGCTGTTCTGTATCTCAAGAAATCTTGTATCCATCAAAACATTGTTCCTTCAAGCTTGTCTTTGAGTAGTTTCAGGAGGAGACTTACATAGTGCTGAAATGGATTCCTATAAATGAGAGATTAGTATATGCACGCTTCAACTCAAGATTCACGAAGCTGTCTATTATAGTTTGTTATGCACCAACAGAAGCAGCTGAAGAGGAATTAATAGAAGATTTTACAACAGCCTCCAAGCCACAGTAGAAACAATACCCAAGCATGGTATGCTACTCATCTTGGGCGACTTCAGTACAAACGTAGGAGAGGGAAATGAAGATAGAAAAAGAATCATTGGAAGAGAAGGGGCCGTATAAATAAATGCTAATGGAGAAAGACTGTGCAGTTTCTATGAAGAAAACATGATGACCATCGGAGTGACAATTTTCCAACATAAAAACATTCATAAAGTGACTTGGAGATCCCCAGATAAAATCACAGAAAACCACATCGATCACATACTAATAAAAAACAAGTGGAAACGGTCACTACAAGATGTGAAAGCAAGGAAAGGAGCAGATGTAGGAAGTGAACACAACTTTCTGGTAGCAAAAATAAAACTAAAATTAAGGAGAGCCAAAATTGGAGAACACAGAAAGGCACGCTTTGATACAAGAAAAATGAAAGACAACAAAACAAAAAATGAATTCTCAATAGTATTTAAGAACCGCTTCAGTGTCCTACAAGACGAAGCAGAAATGTCCATACTAGAGTTCAATAAAACACTACAGGAAACAGCAAAAGAGGTGCTGGGATGACGGAAAAGGAGAAAAGAGGAATGTATAAGCAAGACAACGTGGGAAAAGATAGAGCAAAGAAAGGAAATCAAGAAAAAATTACTGAACACCAAATCACAAAGGCTAAAAGAGCAAATTTTAAATAATTATACACAAAAAGACAAAGAAGTGAAGGAATCATGCCGTCAAGGTAAACGTCAGTGCTATGACAACTTAGCAAAAGCAGCAGAGAAAGAAGCATATGCAAATGACGTGAAAACCATATACAAAATCACAAAGAAGATGACAGGTAACTTCAGTACAAGATGTGAGAGTGCAATAAGGATACATAAGGGACAACTGGTCAGTGAAGAAAGAGAAAAAATTGAAAGAAGGAGGGAATACTTTAACACCCTTCTAAACAGAACACAGGCAGCATAAACAATAGGCATACCTGAAACAAAAACGGAACTAAACATCAATACAGGACTATTAACATTAAGTGAAGTAAAGGCGGCAATAAAGAAGCTAAAATTAGACAAGGCACCAGGTGACGATGCAGTGACTGCTGAGATGTTGAAAGCAGAAGAAACAGAAACACCAAAACAGCTCTGCCAGATACTACAACAAATTTGGGATCTAGAAAAAGCTCCAATGATTGGAAAACTACCAAAGAAAAATGACCTCAGAGACTGGGGGACCTGGAGAGGTATTACATTGCTGCCACTCACCAGTAAAGTATTTTGCGGAATAAACATCAAAAGAACTGTACCAGCACTTGAGGGAAAACTTCGGAAAGAGCAGGCAGGATTAAGGAAAGACTATAATGCATAGACCACATATATGTTCTTAGACAAATATTAGAGTAGGCACCGTTTATAGATTTTCAGAAAGCCTTCGACTGTTTCAATAGAGATGCACTGTGGAAAATCATAAGATGGCATGACCTCCCCCATAAGATAGTGAAATGTAATCAAAGCTCTATATGAGGGTTTTCAGCGCAAATGGATCTGTGGAGAACAGCTTTAGGGTACACACAGGAGTGACACAGGGATGTGTATTATCACCAAGATTATTTATCTTGGCAGTAGTCTGATTGATGAAGGAGGCAACATCAGACAAACGCAAAGGATTACAATGGACCCTTGACACAGTGCTGGAGGACCTTGACTTTGCGGACGACATTTGTCTACTATAAAGCAGCCACAAAGAAATGCAAGATAAAATAAACAAGCTAACCCAGAATACAAATAAAATAGGACTAAAGATAAACGATGGAAAGACAAAGTTAATAAAAGAAAATGTGAACAACAGAAATGTACTTAGAGTAGATAGCAAGTTAGTAGAGGAGATCAATTAATTTGTATATCTTGGCAGTAGAGTAGTAGAAAATGGAGACAGCACAGAAGACATGAACAGCAGACTTACTAGAGCACACCAGGCTTTTGAAATGCTGCATACAATATGGACATTTAAAAAAAAAAACTAAGCAACAAAACAAACTTTAAGAGTAATGATCTAAGTGTACTACTCTATGGAAGTGAATGCTGGAAAATCACCAAAACCACAGAAAAAAAGTTTAATTCTTTCTATACTAAATGTTTACGAATAATTATAAACATATTTTGGCCAAACACCATAAGAAATAACATATTGTTGACATTAATGCAGATGAAGCCACTGGCAGCAATTATTGAGGAAAGACGCTGGCGATGGTTGGGACATGTGCTCTGAATAATTCACAACTCACTACCAAAAATAGCACTAAGATGGACACTACATGGGAACAGAGGTAAAGGAAAACCAAAGCAGACATGGAGAAGAACAACAGAGAGGATGTTGAGCAATAGAGGGCTCACCTGGCCAAGAGCAGAAAAAAAGGCACAGGACAGGAATTTGTGAAAAACCCTTACGGAGACCCCATGTGCCCTGTGCACTTAAGGTTGATATATATATATATCATCAAGTGCCGTGCTGACTGGCGTTGGCTATTATGCTTCTCCAGATTATCCGATCCTTCATGCAGGCCATCAGCTCAGTTGGTGATCTCCTCTCACACCATCCCTTCAAACTGTCCATTATCATTTCTCTTGGTCTTCCTCTTGATCTTCTTCCTTCTATTTTTCCTGTTGTTATAATATTTTCAATGCCCCCTCTTCTCATTGCATGTCCTGTGAAAGTACATTGTCTCTCTCTTATTTTTTTGACAAGGTTTTTTGTCTCTCCAGCTCTTCTCATACATTCTTAATTAGTTATTTTTGCTGTCCAGGGGATTCGCAACATTCTTCTAATAAACCACATTTCTGCTGCTTCCAATGATTTGTGTGCAGACTTGCCTATTGTCCATGATTCACTTCCATATAACAAGATAGGTTCAATATAGCATTTTAGGACTCGTTTTCTAACATTCATTGATAAAGATGTGTTAGCTAATATGTTTCTCATTCTCTGAAATGCAGTCTTTGCTTGGCCTATTCTGTTACTAATTTATGTTCTGCATTTCCCATCTTAAGTTATTACTGCTCCAAGGTATTTGCATTTCTGCACCTGATTTAGAATAGTTCCGTTTAATTTAATACTGCATGCTGGTGGATTCTGTTTCTTAGATATAACCACAGTCTCTGTCTTTTTGATGTTCAAAGTAAGTCCTTTCTGTTCACTTTTTTGGCGACTTTATCCAAGAGATTTTGCAGGTCTTCTTGGTTCTCAGCTATCAGTACTGTGTCGTCAGCATACCGAAGGTTGTTAATATTGTATCCTCCAATTTTTTTGCCTGGTTCTGTGATGATTGTTCTTAGAATATTCTCGCTATACAGAGAAAAAAGGTCTAGAGATAGTACACATCCTTGTCTCACCCCTTGTTTTATAGGTTGATATATTCCAATTCTATTTTCAACTCGAACTGATGCTTCTTGCTGCCAGTATAGATGTTTTACAATCCTCAGGTCTTTGCCGTCTATATTGATGTCTTCAAGCATTTTAATAATTTCATTATGTTTCACCTTGTCAAATGCCTTGGTGTAGTCAATGAAGCATGAGTAGAGATCTTTCTGTACTTCTAAAGCTCTTTCTGTTAGTGTTCGTAAAGCATAAATGGCATTTTGTGTTCCCTTTCCTTCAACAAATCCAAACTGTTCATCTGCTATTTCCATTTTTATCTTTTTCCTCGTTCTTCTCATAATTATTCTCAGAAGTAGCTTCGTTATGTGACATGAGAGGCTGATAGTCCGATGGTCGTCACATTCCTTTGCACCTGGTTTCGTTGGTAGTGCTATAAACGTGGATTTAATCAGGTCACTGGGAACATAACCAGTGTTGTAAATGTCATTCAGTAACTATATATATATATATATTCATTCTGTTACTTTTCATAGTGATAGTTATAAATGGAGCTATACCTCGGAGACCTAGAAACATTTGATTAGACCTTTAAGATTAGACTTTTCTCGAGCTCTAATCATGCAACAGTGTGTTCTGTTTACTGTACGAAAGCTTTCGTTGTTTCCTGTCTGTAAATGTTCTAGTTATAACAATATAAGAAAGAACACAAAATAATTGGTCTTGCTCACGTTTGAAGTCAGATTATTACTCTTGAATATCAGAGACCCGCATCTAATTTATGCTTCGTGATGATTGGGTATTTTTTGTCCAGTTGATTTTAGGATAGGAGATTTTTGGCATTTGAGAGGATTGTAGCTCGTGAGCTGTGCTCCTGTGAAGAAGTGTTAGTTTGAGGTCAGCTTAGGGTGATTGAATTATAGCGTTGTTAGAATGTAGGAGGAGTTGTCTGCTTGTACTTTTTAGGACACATATGAGAGATTGTGAAACATGTTATTGTGTAGAGTTTTTCAAATTGGATGAATTCTCGATGTGAGGTTAGTATGCCATTTGGGTACCTGTATATTCCTGTGGCGAACTCATATTCGTCGGAATGCTTTTCTGTATTACTGTATTGTTGCTTTTCTCATGTCATGTATTGATATTTCATCTTCCTTCATTCATCAGGATTCCATCGACATTGTTCTCTCATATTAAATCTGTTTAATAAAATTGATAAGCTCTAACCTATCCTGTTATGTACATCATCTTTTCTCTGTTAGTGCTGTTGATTGTTTGCTTGAACGGCTGAATCCCTGTGACTGTTCAGTCATTTCATCTCAGCTTTCTTGTGTTGTTGTGTGAACTGTGGAGTTTTCTTCGCCTGGGTTGAATGCTATTACTGAGTGCTTATCAAAGTAACTTTTTTTTTTCTCAAGTATTATTACTTGTGTTGTTGTGTACATACAAACACTTACATACGACTAAATAGTAAAAGAGGTGTCCTTAAAAAATGATCTTGCACACCTATACGAATCACTGCTTAGAGTGATATTTAGGTAAATAACTCTAAATAAAATGAAAAGTATCACATTTCCAGTTGAACCTGTATTTTTTTAAACTGTGAAGTATCTTTCTTTGAGTTTCTCTGTCAGAATTTATCATCAAAATGTATTCTTTCAGAGGACGGCAATTAATTTAAGAGTGAAGGAGTTACTCCCATTTATGCTGCACGTAAAGTGATAATTTTTGACTGTTTGCATTTTTAAAGGAGCGCCCCCTTATGTTTCTTGTTCTTTGCTTTACTATCCTTGTATTCTCTCCCCCCACCCTTTATGTTTCTTGTTCTTTGCTTTATTATCCTTGTATTCTCTCCCCCCACCCCTTAAGTTTCTTGTTCTTTGCTTTATTATCCTTGTATTCTCTCCTCCCACCCCTTATGTTTCTTGTTCTTTGCTTTATTATCCTTGTATTCTCTCCCCCCACCCCTTATGTTTCGTGTTCTTTGCTTTATTATCCTTGTATTCTCTCCCCACCCCTTCCTTCCCTGGCTTTAGAGATCAGCAGATTCAGCTGTCATAATCTGTTTTCTGATGTAACCTACAGAATATCTTTCGATTTTGCTTGACACAACAAGTTAACCATCACTTTTGCTGAGTGGTTACAGTGCACTTGATCCTGGTTAAAACTGACTCTCCTCATCTGATTAACCAGGTTGCCACTCATCTCACTGACTGTGTGCTTTATAGAACAGCACGTATGAAATACGACTGTAATATGAGTTAAGAGTAATTCCCCCAAAAAATTCGCTGACTGAAGCAATTAGTAGAGTAGAGCAAGCTATCTTCTTAAACCTGAACCATACACATCCATGTAAGTGTACTAGAACCAGTTTTACAGCAGTTATTATCTCAGTTATGCTGAGACAATTAGTAGAGTAAAAAAAGCTTTCTTCTTAAACCTGGACCATTCATTCATTCATTTGCATGTCCCTTGCGAAACTTTGCCTCCCAAACAGCACTCCTGTAGGCCTCTCTGTTGTGAGCAAGATGGCCTGCTGCTGATACATCCATTTGCAGATCCTCAAAGATGTCTTGCAGCCATCTTCGCCTTGGTCTTCCTCTCTTTCTTTTTCGCATTATGTACCCTTCCAAGACGGTCTCTCTAGATTATCATGACGTTTAATGTGTCCAAAATATTTAATAATTCTCTCTTTAATCCTATTCAATATTAAGCTCTTGTAGTATATTTGTTCTTTTTTGTGTCCACGATAGTTGAAGAACTCTTCTGTAGCATTTACATTAAAAAACATTTGTGTTTCTCAGCTGTTTTGTTAAATGTCCAGGTTCACAGGCACATAGTGCGATGGGAAAGATGCATTCCCTTAAAAATCTCATTTTTGTGGATCTGTCTGCTCTTCTCCACATATTCTTTAGTTGTTTTACTTTCTGAAGAGCGATAGAGGTACTCCTTTTTATTTCCCTTATTGTATCTCGAATATTACGTAGTAGTGATCCAACATATTCATAACTCTCCACTTCTTCCAGTTTTTCCTCATTGATACATATTTCAGGCGCCTTGTTTGTTTTGTCTGTTGTCATCAATTTAGTTTTCTTCGCATTCTTCCTTGCATTTCTCTATTATTTCCATTTCTCTATTATTAAACTTATTTTGAATATATGATCTCTTGATCATCTTCCTTGCCTGAAACCAGTTTGGACCTTATTGACTTTCTTCTATTTTCTTTCGAAGTCTACCCAGTATGATTTTAAACAGAATTTTACTGGCATAACTAAACAGGGCAACAGTTATGTAGTTTGTGCATAATTTCAGGTTACCCTTTTTTTGGCAGTGGTATGAATACATTTCTATTCCATTCTTTTCGCTAAATACCTGAATGCCATATCTTTTTATATAGTGCATGGTAAATTGTTGCACATTCCTTTCCTTCTGCTTTAATAAGTTCAGCTGTTATCTCATCACATCCTGGTGATTTACCATTTTTCAGATTCTTTATTGCCCATAAAACGTTTTCTAAAACCTGAACAATACACATCCATATAAGTGTACTATAACCAGTTTTACAGCAGTTACTGTCTCAGTTATGCAATTAGTAGAGTAGAGCAAGCTATCTTCTTAAACCTGAACCATACACATACATGTAAGTGTACTAGAACCAGTTTTACAGCAGTTATTATCTCAGTTATGCTGAGACAATTAGTAGCGTATATATACTGAAGGCGACATATAAATTTGATAGTCAGACACACTGCTGGCGAGTCTCTTCGAATGCCGCACGTGGAGTGAAGCTCCTCCCGGTCAAGGAAGAAAATGCGGAAAATAAATAAAGGTTGCTGTGCGGCGCCGATGGGAAAAGGTGGTGGAAAGGCTAATGTGAAGTTTAATCGGTATCGCTGCGAGAGCTACACATACCACGACGCCTCTGCCCTAGGGGCCGGCCATGTCCGAAATACACCTACACTGGTGAAATATGCCTAAACCGGCACACACCAGGGGTGAAACTTGATGGCCAGGCATGTCACACCACCTCCGCTCTAGAGGTCGGTCACGCCCGATGCACATCCATACTGGTGAAATATGCCTAAACCGGCTCATACCAGGGGTGAAACTTGAAGGCTACGCATGTCGCGGTACCTCTGGTCTAGAGGTCGGTCACATCCCAAACACGCCCATACTGGGATAATATGCCTAAACCGACTCAACCCAGGGGTGGAAATACCTAGTGGCGAGGATTGGTCCTCCTGGACAAAAGCTTCATCCTGGTCACAACTAGGAAAGGTAGTGGCCACGACTATAAAATGCTGAAGTCGGAGACACTGGACCAGGGCAGTCTAGATGGGCAACCACCTTTCACCCGGCGGGGATACACTGATATCCAAAACACGTCGAGGTTTTCCGGTGAGAAAGTCCAACTCTAGACTAAACTGGTGCAACGAAAACCACGGTGTCACGCAATCCGCTTCAGAGACCCACCAAGAATACAAGCTCAAGCCCTGAGATACTCTGAACCTCTTGTGGTCCTCTCGGGGATCTCGTGTGGTCCTTTTGGGGACCACACGGGGGACCACGGGACTTAACGTGGACCACAGGCGTAAATTCAGCAGAATCACAGTGGTAGAAGCGAACGAAGAAGAAGAACATAGTGAGATCATTTTAACGTCTAATTCATATTAAAGCATTTTGATATATTGTCCTTCAGCCAGTTGGAAATATTCACAACACAAGCACTCATTTCTGGTATTGGAGGATTAGGAGTTGGAATCGGACAATTGGCTGGCATCGGAGTAATGGGCGTTCCGCTGGGCGGGTATTGCTACCGGGGATCTAATTACCCTTTTGAACCAATTGGGCGGTGGCGGTTAAGAACAGAATGGAAACAATGGATTGGCTGATATGTTAATGATGTCAGCTTTGATGAACCAAAGAGTAAGACATTGCTTCATTTCTTTTTAAATGAATGACTATCATAAAGAGTGTACTGACTGGATGGTTGGATGGATAGATGGATGGATGGATGGATGGATGAATGGATGACTCGACTGATGGAAGACTGGATAAATATGAATGATGCTATTGAACGTTTCTTTCAGAATTCGCAAAATCCACAAGCTGCCCCTGCGATGGCCAGAAATGCGCCCTATACCAAAAATTACCCCGCCTCCAACCAAGTCTGTCCCTCCCACAACCAAGTCTGTCCCTCCCACAACCAAGTCTGTCCTTCCCACAACCAAGTCTGTCCCTCCCACAACCAAGTCTGTCCTTCCCACAACCAAGTCTGTCCCTCCCACAACCAAGTCTGTCCCTCCCACAACCAATTGACCATGGACTCCCTAAATCTCGATCCTGACCGAATCACCAACCAAAACCTGCAACAATCAGATGACAGCTATGACACAGAATGGGGGGATTCAAGAACTGACATTGCTTCGGCAATATCTGGTGGAAAGACATATATTGTTGTACTACAGGTCGGTATAAATTAATTATCAAATACAGACAAACATTACTAAATACAGACAAATATTGTCAGGTACAGACATAATAAAACATGTTTTTATAAAGAAAAGAAATGTGCTATTGATAAAAAAAAAATTCCCATAGCATTTGCCTGCAGTAGGGGTGTGAAGTGTTAGTGCCTTCACATTTCAATGCCACTACAGCATTTGAGGTAGGGATGCCAGCACCTGTCTTCGCTGGTTTTGTTTTCTTAAGTAAATTCCAGGTAAACATTTTTGAGGCTGGGTTGGTCCCAATGCCGCTTGGTCCGAAAAAATTCCGCCCGAGTCAAAATCGAACCAGAGTCCTTCTGATCAGCAGGGGAGCGCACTAACCACACCAGCACCGCGACAAATGAAAGTCAATTATAAACTACACAGAATCAGTAACTGTCAAAGTTAATATTGTTTTATTGTTAGTATAGCCAGCTAAAAGTCGTGGAAAACAAAATTTGAAATGGCTTTTGTAAAACTCTTCAAAAATGGTCTAGAGGAAAGCTCAAAAAAATTATCTTCAGTTAAAAAAAAAAGATATTTTACCAGAAAGCAAAAGAAGTCATTGTGATCTACTCAGTATCCGACACGAACTGAGGGGCACTTCAGTAAATTAAGAAATATATTCATACATTACTGTAGCCCCTTGTACATACTCCAATCTAAAGTCACTCTATCTATAGTTTGTCTGGCTTCGTCAGTGCTGCATTGGACTCCAGTGCTAGATCGAGCCAAATGGGTAAACGAAAACCGCATTGTGTTGCTTTTCTCATGGCAATATCTGAAGTGAGTAACAATGTTTACTGTACTCATTCTTTCTTTTCTAGTCCTTGTTGACAGGAATCGGTAACTGCATTCTTCTGGTACTTCTAAATGCCAGGCGCTTTAAAGTTAATTAAATATTGGGTCTTAAAGTGATGATGCACTCCGTCCTCCATCCATTTAATAATTTTCTCTGTATACGCTGGATCTATGGAACTTGCTTGCAGGGCGACCTTCTTGACAACAAATGTAAACTAATTAATTGTATGCTCTATTTATAGTACGCAGTTGATCATAATCTCTTAGGTCAACCTGAAATTCAAGGCCACGTCATGCCAGTCTGGAGTAGGGTTGGTGATAATGGAATGGGCAACAACGTTGGAGTTGTCAAGAGCGTGGCCCAGGTTAGGGATTCTTCTCAAATTCAAGGTCAGAATGTTGATCCAGTTGAGGGAACGTCGCATGATGACATCACTCAGCAGTTTCAAGATTCAGTGACAGATCAGAACCCTCAACATTTTCAGAGTGGAGTGGTAGGTCAGATCCTTCAATAGTTTCAAAGTGGAGTGGTAGGTCAAACCCCACAACAGTTTCAGAGTGGCGTGGTAGGTCAGATCCCTCAACAGTTTCAAAGTGGAGTGGTGGGTCAAACCCCTCAACAGTTTCAAAGTGGAGAGGTAGGTCAAACCCCACAACAGTTTCAAAGTGGAGTTGTAGGTCAAACCCCACAACAGTTTCAAAGTTGAATGGTGGTCAAACCACACAACAGTTTCAAAGTGGAGTTGTAGGTCAAACCACACAACAGTTTCAAAGTGGAGTTGTAGGTCAAACCCCACAACAGTTTCAAAGTAGAGTGGTAGGTCAGATCCCTGAACAGTTTCAAATTGGAGCGATAGGCCAAACCCCACAACAGTTTCAAAGTGGAGTTGTAGGTCAAACCACTCAACATTTCAAGATTCAGTGATAGATCAGAACCTGCAAAATTTTCAAAGTGGAGTGGTAGGTCAAACCCCTCAAAAGTTTCACAATGGAGTTGTAGGTCAGAGCCCTCAAATTGCTACTGAAGGTAAAATGCTAATCACGTCCCAAATGATATAGAAGATCAGTATTCCCAGTTTCTTAACGTATTAGAAGTTCTGACAAGACATCAGCTTCCAGGTGCAGTTCAAGATCTGAATACTCAACATGTACAAGACAGTCTGCAAGCTCAACATCTTCATCAAGGCTAAAGTTCGCTACAAGGCCAAGATATATTACAAGGTCAAAATACACTGCAAGGTCAGAACATTTATCAAGGTCAAAGCGCACTTCTAGATCAAGATCACTTGCAAGGTCAAGATACTAGGACACAATGGATCCTGGACACACTACTAGGTCTAAATGGAGCGCTGGATTTAAATTTAACTCTATTTGGGAGGCCATTTCCACGTCCAAATAGGCTAAGGGGAAGACGTCTCGAACCAAGGCCGAATCTGTTGCGGTGTGGAATATGTGTGTATAGGAGAGAGAGAGAGAGAGAGAGAGAGAGAGAGAGAGAGAGAGAGAGAGAGAGAGAGTGAAAGAGAGAAAGGAGGCTACAACAGCAGTTTTTTTTTGTCTGTTCCACTAACTGATGTCTGACCTGTAAAAACCTGGCATTATCGCTGAATATTCGAGAAGGTTAGTAAGAGTGAGTACTTGAATAAGATGAAGAGATGGCCACATGTTGGTAGGACAGATCTGGAGTCTGTAGAACAAACCTCAGTCTGCTAAGACCCGGTACATAGCTGAAAAAAATGATCACCTGCTTCTCTCTGCTGATTTGGTAGTGGGGCGTGGTTTTACTGGTGGCCTGGGCCCTGATTGGCCCATATCTTGTATGTTATTTTTATCACTGGCTTAGCCTCCTCCCATGTTCTACTTGTACCTGTCTGTGCTAATCTGCCACCTTCTTTTCCAAGGACGTCCGCTGCTTTGTTCCCCGTTATATTCTAGTGATATGAAAGGCAATGTATATGCTTAAACAAACCAGTACAGCACCTTCGGCAATATACCTGATTTGGCTGGGTTTGCTTTCATGAGCAAAGCATGTTCAACAGTGAGCCAGAAAGTAACATGAACACTTGGGCATATAGTTCTCTATTAGTTTGGCTGCTGGTATTTTCAGTTCTGTAGACATCACATATTACAAGATTTGCCAGACCGCGGCCTGCAGGTAACATGCAGCTCTTTGACTTTTTTTTAGATGAGAAACAACGTAGCGCTGGCACAACAAAGTGATTTAACGCTAAGTTCTATGGTTAGTATTCTAGAAAAAGTAGAATTGTGACTGTAGAGACATGAAAGAGACACTTGGAACTCGAACCACAGACTCCAGTAGGGCGACCAGACATCTAACTACCAGAACAGCTCACCATCCTCTTGGCCATATAAGAAATGCGTTGTTTATTTTCTCTACTCACATCTCATTATATTATAGATCTGTAGTAAACTTCAAACGGTCACCATGGTAACTTATGACCACGTAATCTCCCGTGACATCACAAATTCTAGTCATTTTTACACATTCTTTGTGCTTGTATCTATTTTATAGTATGGGAAAACATCTGCCAGCTCCCAGCTCATATTTTGTGGCGGTGTCTTTTTCTTTTAACCTCTCGAATTATTTCTATATTAGTGCAGTTCGGCATTGCACTTCAGACGTGGTCTTCACCTCTCAAGAACAATAAAAATATGATTACAAAGTCCAGGAATTTGTAAACTTTCTTTTTTTCTCCCCTGACTTTCCAGTTTTGACTTCACGATATCTTCTGTGTAAATCTTCCAACTGTTTGATCTGTGAAGCTTTACCAACTACTCTGGTCAAGTCTTTGTTGTCAACATGGTCTGCTTCAGTAAATGTTTTCTTTGTTTCTCCGGTCAAGTCTTTGTTGTCAACTGGGTCTGCTTCAGTAAATGTGTTCTTTGTTTCTCCGGTCAAGTCTTTGTTGTCAACTGGGTCTGCTTCAGTAAATGTGTTCTTTGTTTCTCCGGTCAAGTGTTTGTTACGTATTCTCTATTAATATGTGTATTTACCCAGGTCTTCTCTGTTAGTTCGTGTGTTTCCCAGGTCTTCTTCGTTAGTTCGTGTTTCCCAGGTCTCCTCTGTTACTTCATGTGTTTCCCAGGTCTTCTTCGTTAGTTCGTGTTTCCCAGGTCTCCTCTGTTACTTCATGTGTTTCCCAGGTCTTCTTCGTTAGTTCGTGTTTCCCAGGTCTCCTCTGTTACTTCATGTGTTTCCCAGGTCTTCTTCGTTAGTTCGTGTTTCCCAGGTCTTCTCTGTTAGTTTGTGTGTTTCTCAGGTCTTCTCTGTTAGTTCGTGTTTCCAAGGTCTTCTCTGTTAGTTCGTGTGTTTCCCAGGTTTCCTCTGTTAGTTCGTGTTTCCCAGGTCTTCTCTGTTAGTTTGTGTGTTTCCCAGGTCTTCTTCGTTAGTTCGTGTTTCCAAGGTCTTCTCTGTTAGTTCGTGTGTTTCCCAGGTTTCCTCTGTTAGTTCGTGTTTCCCAGGTTTCCTCTGTTAGTTCGTGTGTTTCCCAGGTTTCCTCTGTTAGTTCGTGTTTCCCAGGTCTTCTCTGTTAGTTTGTGTGTTTCCCAGGTCTTCTTCGTTAGTTCGTGTTTCCAAGGTCTTCTCTGTTAGTTCGTGTGTTTCCCAGGTTTCCTCTGTTAGTTCGTGTTTCCCAGGTCTTCTCTGTTAGTTCATGTGTTTCCAAGGTCTTCTCTGTTAGTTCGTGTGTTTCCCAGGTCTTTTAGTTCGTGTGTTTTGCCAGGTCTTCTATTGGCGAATTCAATGAATTGCCACAGGAAGACCTTAAAAAATTTATTGAATTCGCCAATACACTCAATAACAACATGAAATTCACTTATGAAATTTCTGACAAGCCTGTTAACTTTTTAGACATTAAAGTCTCTATTGGCACAAACAGGCTTGTCACCTCTGTATTTTACGAGCCCACCGACAACAACACTTATTTGCTTTACACCTCCTCCCATACCGAAGCCTGTAAGAACTCCGTCCCATACTCCCAACTCCTCCGTCTTCGCCGCATTTGTCAGGATAATTCGGACTTTATAGATCAGTCCAACAAGTTATTAGAATTTTTCCGTCATTGCCACTACTCAGAAAAGGTCATTCGTGAAGCCTTCAACCGTATCCAACTAGTGAGCCGCAAAGAAGTATTCAGGAAAAAGCCTGTTACCCCATCTGACAGAGTTAAATTAGTACTGCCTTTCCACCCGCATGGTCAGATGGTTAAGAAAATTCTTTATCGTCATCTGCCGATAATCCAACTCGACTCCGACACTCGCGACATTTTCTCTGATCCACCCCTATTGGCATACACACGTGAGCCAAACCTTAAGGACATCCTCGTCCACAGCCACTTGAAGCCTTACATATGTTGGCACCAGAAAATGTAACCGCCCCCGCTGCGTTACCTGCCCTGTAGTCTGGGAAGCGAAAACAATCACCTTTCCCAAAACTATCCTCACCCTTCGTGAGGGATTCACATGCGAGTCCCGAAATGTGATATATGTCATCGTTTGCAAAAGATGCAGGATAACATATATTGGTGAGACTGGCCTCAGATTGGGGGACTGCATGCAAAAACATCTGTACGACATCACCCAGCATGCTTCGAAACCAGTCCCAAATCATTTCAATGGTCCCAACCACAGAGGCAAATCTGACTTTCTGGTTACAGTCATCAAACAATGTCACGCAGATGACACAAGCCGTCTGGCACTTGAGAACCGCTGCATTCAAAATTATGGAACGCTGGAACCACATGGGTTAAACTCGCTGTTTAGTTACACGTAACATTCTCTTCAATCATTACAGTACCTCTCCACAAAGTCCATCCCTTCTTACTTTTCAAACTTCCTCACAGCATCACTCTGCAACCCCTCTTCCCCAATCATCTGTTTCAACTTCTCCTAGCTAGGTCAATATTGCATCACACACTCTCTCTCTCTTCCCCGGTTCCCCATCCACCACCCCCAGTTACAACCCACCGACCACATGTCACAGGTCTCTATTTAAAGTCTCCACGTTCTACTAAATCCATTCCTGACACACACCGCCGGACAAGCCACACCTTACAATTTACAGCTAAGTAATCTTTAAAAAAATGTTTTTTTTAATTTATTTATTATTAATTTATTATTATTATTATTTTTTAAAAATTATTTTAAATAGCATTCATGTGAATCCATACTTTATCTCCTCTCTCTACTTCTTCGTCCTGTATGTTTTTGTATGATTAAGGCTCACACGTGTGTGGGCGGGACTGAGATTATGTTGGAAACGTGTAAAGCACCTTTGACCTTCTGCACTTCAATGTTTATGGCATTTCCTTTGTCTTGTTTCTTTAATTTATCGGCTCCAGTGACATTTAGAAAAAACACAATTTAGAATTAGCTTGTGACTGATGAGGGACTTTATGCACCAAAGAGCTTAGTGACTGATGAGGGACTTTATGCACCCTAGAGCTTAATGACTGATGAGGGACTTTATGCACCCAATAGCTTAGTGACTGATTCAAGATTTCCTGTGTTCTTGATCTTATGTTGGTAACTGATGGGGACTTTGTATTATAATTCTTAATTTTGGCGAATCAGTGAAAGGCTTACTGCATCCTAGTTCTTAGCTTAGTGAGTGATGAGAGATTTAGTGCATCCTAGTTTTTAGCTTAGTGAGTGATGAGAGATTTAGTGCATCCTAGTTTTTAGCTTGATGAATGATGAGACATTTACTTCATCTTTGTTCTTAGCTTGGAAAGTGATGAAAGATTTACTGTATCCTAGTTCTTAGCTTAGTGAGTGATGAGTGACTAACTGCATCCTAGTTCTTAGCTTAGTGAGTGATGAGTGACTTATTGCATCCTAGTTCTTAGCTTGATGAGCGATGAGAGACTTACTGTGTCCTAGTTCATAGCTTAGTGAGTGATGAGAGACTTACTGCATCCTAGTTCTTAGCTTGATGAGCGATGAGAGACTTACTGTGTCCTAGTTCTTAGCTTAGTGAGTGATGAGAGACTTACTGCATCCTAGTTCTTAGCTTGATGAGTGATGAGTGACTTACCGCAGCCTAGTTCTTAGCTTAGTGAGTGATGAGAGACTTACTACATCCTAGTTCTTAGCTTGATGAGTGATGAGAGACTTACTGCACCTTAGTTCTGAGGAAACATTGTGTTGAATCTGAGAGTCTTGGTTCTTTTCTTCAGTTTGGCAAACCAAAACACGACACTGCACATAAACTATCATTTCCCACACAACTTCTGTCTTGTTTCTGTTCCCCCTTTGTCTTTTATACTGTGCCTTTCACTCTTCCAATGTTTCTGTTTCTTCAGAGTTTACTTCCGTAATATTTGTTAAAGACACTCACACTGTCATACAAATGTTGGGACGACAGATTTAGCTACTTACATTTTTATCTTTGCTTATTTTGCATGCTCCATACCCAGCATGAAAACGTTTCTTTCTTCTGTTTCTGAAAGGTCCAGAAGAACAACCCAAAATACTAGGATATGCTGATGACATCGACCTGATGGGAGAAACTATGCAAGAAGTCATCAATACCTGCATACACCTGAGAGATGTGGCACTAAAAGTGGGCTTGACCATTAAACAAGTCAAGACAGAGTATATGAAGTTATCAAGAGACCAGAGGCAGAATGATCTAGATTATATAAATGTTGGAGAGATGATTATTAGGAAAGCAGAAACATACAAATATCTAGGCACAACCTTCAACAGAAGCAACACAGTAAGCGAGGAAATTAAAAGCATAGTACACATAGGGAATAAAATATACATTGCCTTGCAGCACCTGTTAAAATCCAAAATCCTGTCCCACAACACCAAAAATAGCAACCTACAAAACTATAATAGGAACAGCCATCATGTATGGATCAGAAATGTGGAGTACAACAAAGAGAGATGAACAACAACTGCAGATTTTTGAGAACAAGATCCTAAGAAGAGTATTTGGGCCCATAAAGGAACCAACAGTAGAGAATGGAGAGCTTGAAAGAGCACTGAACTTAACAGCTTATTTAAATCCAAATGAATTATAAATTCTTTAAACTGAACAGACTACGCTGGCTGGGGCATGTAGAAAGAATAGAAGAGAACAGACAAACGAAAATTATGTATGCACAAGAGATGAGGGAAACAAGACCAACGGATAGACCAAGACAGAGATAGAAAGATAAGAGGATATAAAAGAAATTGGTGTCACCAACTGGAGAGAGAAGATTACGAATAGAGAGGAATGGAGGCGAACTTTATCTGCAGCAATGAGCCTTAATGGGTTGGAAAGCTGAAGAAGAAGAAGAAGAAGAAGAAGCAGAAGAGGAAGATGAAGAAGAAGAAAGAAGAAGAAGTTTATGAAAGGCCCCTCAGTGTTGTACTTTCTTGTCCCTTTATTTCAAGTTGCTTACATAATGTTGTTCTTTCTTGTCCCTTTATTTCAAGTTGTTTACACAATGTTGTTCTTTCTTGTCTCTTTATTTCAAGTTGCTTACACAATATTGTTCTTTCTTGACTCTTTATGTCAAGTTGCTTACACAATGTTGTTCTTTTTCTTGTCTCTTTATGTCAAGTTGCTTACACAATGTTGTTCTTTCTTATCTGTCAAGTTGCTTACACAATGTTGTTTTTTCTTGTCTCTTTATTTCAAGTTGCTTACACAATGTTCTTGTTTTTTCTTGTTCCTTTATTTCAAGTTGTTTACACAATGTTCTTGTTCTTTCTCGTCCCTTTATGTCAAATTGCTTACACAATGTTGTTCTTTCTTGTCCCTTTATGTCAAGTTGTTTACACAATGTTGTTGTTCTTTCTTGTCCCTTTATGTCAAGTTGTTTACACAGTGTTGTTCTTTCTTGTCCCTTTATGTCAAGTTGTTTACACAATGTTGTTCTTTCTTGTCCCTTTATGTCAAGTTGTTTACACAATGTTCTTGTTCTTTCTTGTCCCTTTGTGTCAAGTTGCTTACACAATGTTCTTGTTCTTTCTTGTCCCTTTATATCAAGTTGTTTACACAATGTTGTTGTTCTTTCTTGTCCCTTTATGTCAAGTTGTTTACACAATGTTGTTGTTCTTTCTTGTCCCTTTATGTCAAGTTGTTTACACAATGTTGTTGTTCTTTCTTGTCCCTTTATGTCAGTTTGCTTACACAATGTTGTTCTTTCTTGTCCCTTTATGTCAAGTTGCTTACACAATGTTGTTCTTTCTTGTCCCTTTATGTCAAGTTGCTTACACAAGTTGTCAGCTGATGCTGCTGCAAATCCTCTGTCTTAGCCTTTACTCTTGATACTTGTTTTAACAACTTGACCAGGTCATTGTACTTCTCATTCTTGACGGCGTGCTGCATCTCCATCCTGGTTTAATATGGGACTGTAAGCTCAGTCATTACTGAGTCCTTTACTGTTGAGTGGGACTGTAAGCTCAATCGTTACTGAGTCCTTTACTGTTGAGTGGGACTGTAAGCTCAATCATTACTGAGTCCTTTACTGTTGAGTGGGACTGTAAGCTCAATCATTACTGAGTCCTTTACTGTTGAGTGGGAATATAAACTCAATCATTACTGAGTCCTTTACTGCTGAGTTGGACTGTAAGTTCAATCATTACTGAGTCCTTTACTGTTGAGTAGGACTGTAAGCTCAATCATTACTGAGTCCCTTACTGCTGGGTGCACTACAATGTCCAGTCAAATTTCAAACTCTCTGATGACTGCTGTGTATTCTCTTCTTACTTGGAAGATAGCTATGACAGCTCAGTCATGTGTGCTGTCTAGTAAAGATGATAAGGTAAATGTTCAGTGATTTTACAATTCATACGAAGTGTTTGGGAGATAGCTTATTTTCTGTCCCATTTTTTTAGTTACGTCATTTCTGCTGTTCACAAAGATTGCTAGTAGTTGGACTATTCTGTAATGTCCCAGTGTTTAACCTCACTGGGCTAATGAAACTTCACATGATAACAAATACTCGAGTGTTTGCCTTTCATTTCAGAGTGGGCACTTTGGATCTTCTAATACACGCCATTTCTTCAGATTTGCTCATGTAGGTAGAAGTCCATAGCCAGCTGTAATGATGAAGCTGAGCCTCAGGTGTCCCATGTTCCAGATATTATTCCATGTCAGTAATCTCTGCAGTATCTCAATTTGTCCATAAGATACCATTCCATGTCAGTAATCTCTGCAGTATCTCAATTTGTCCACAAGATATCATTCCATGTCAGTAACCTCTGCAGTATCTCAATTTGTCCACAAGATATCATTCCATGTCAGTGATCTCTGTAGTATCTCAATTTGTCCACAAGATATTATTCCATGTCAGTGATCTCTGTAGTATATCAGTTTGTCCACAAGATATTATTCCATGTCAGTAATCTCTGCAGTATCTCAATTTGTCCACAAGATATCATTCCATGTCAGTAATCTCTGCAGTATCTCAATTTGTCCACAAGATATCATTCCATGTCAGTAATCTCTGCAGTATCTCAGTTTGTCCACAAGATATCACTCCATGTCAGTAATCTCTGCAGTATCTCAATTTGTCCACAAGATATCATTCCATGTCAGTAATCTCTGCAGTATCTCAATTTGTCCACAAGATACCATTCCATGTCAGTAATCTCTGCTGTATCTCAATTTGTCCACAAGATATCATTCCATGTCAGTAATCTCTGCAATATCTCAATTTGTCCACAAGATATCATTCCATGTCAGTAATCCCTGCAGTATCTCAATTTGTCCACAAGATATTATTCGATATCAGTGATCTCTGCACAATCTCTTCCCTAGTTGTCCATAAGATATTATTCCATATCAGTGATCTCTACAGTCTCTTCCTTAGTTGTCCATAAGGTATCATTTCATATCAGTGATCTCTTTTCCAGTTACAGATCTTGTTGGCAAGAAGCATGAATGTTAAGTTTCTTGGTTGAGTTATGCCCTCTAATAAATGTCTGTACTTTTGATGGCAATATCTTGTCTGTACTTTTGATGGCAATATCTTGTCTGTACTTTTGATGGCAATATCTTGTCTGTACTTTTGATGGCAATATCTTGTCTGTACTTTTGATGGAAATATCTTGTTTGTGCTAAAGTTTTCACAGTACAAGTTGCTCCCCGGGGGTCAAGTTGGAGTGTCATAATGGGGGAAGTGAAGCTTGTTAATTTTATGAAGGGTGTAATCAGTGTAAAGATCTAAGGTTTGAAACTCAGTGGCAGATGTGGATGGTTGTTGTAAGAAATGAGAGGAAGGATCATGATTGGAAGAAGACTGAGATGATGAAGACTGTACAACTTTATAGAAATGAAATTTCAAGCACAGAGTAAGATGAACTGGACAGTACAGTTAGTGGTTGGCCAGGCAGTAGATGTGTAATAAAAACAAACATTCTAGCATTAAAGGGAAAAAAAAAATATCTTGGCTGAGTCATCAAGACAACCAGGTTTGCATGCCATGGACGTCCAGAAAGACAAAGGAAGAAGTATTACAGCAGGCAAAAGAATATCCTAATTTGGTGTCATACAGAGAAAAAGACAAAGTTTCTCGGACACATAAGCAGACATGAAGGGCTTGAAAAATTGGCCATGACTGGAAAGGTAAATGGCAAAAGACAGAGAGAGAGAAGAAGACAGAAATACCAAGATGTCCTGATTGTATGGTTTGGTGAGAAAACAACTGAACTGGTTTGAGACACAGAAGATCAAGCGAGTTGGAGAGAGATGGCCCCATACACCTATCAGTATGGCAATGATCTGATCTGTCATCAGGACAGTTCCATCTCTCATTATTCACTTAAAGTGTGATTAATTTTTTTTCTTTTTAAACTTAGATCAGTGAGCATTGCTTTATCAAGTATAGCAAATGCATTTTTCTACCATGGACGATGAATAAAATATTATATATATATATATATATTGGAATGAAATGTGAGTAAATATGAAAGAATTGCATATAAAAGGCTTTATCCACTTATTATTAGGAAGTTAGAATCATAATTGCAAAAGTAGCATCAATCTTAAAGAATCTTGAGAACATATGGAATTCAAAAGTTATAAGAACAAAAATCAAGTTAAGACTATTCAATTCAAATGTAATATCCACACTCATTTATGCATGCGAAAGCTGGAAAACAACTAAAGAAACAGACAAGAAATTAGACTATTTTGAAAACAAATGCCTAAGGAAATACTTGGCATCATGTGGAACAAATTCAAGAACAATGCAGAGATAAGACAGATGACTGAACAACAACCAGTCTCATGGGTGATCAGGAAAAGGAGATGGACATATATTAGTCACTTGATGAGAAGAAATGATCAGAGAATCCCAAAACAAGCTATCAAGTGGAACACAACAGGCCAAAGAAAAAGAGGCAGACCCCGTGAAACTCTGAAGAGGACATTATTAAGGGAGGCCAAATTAACAGGCATAAAATCCCTTGATGAGGTTGAAAGACTCACCGAAGACAGGAAAAATTGGCGAACTACTTTGCGAGGCCTATGTGACATTTAACTATATGGGAAGGATATAAGATATAAGAAGTTATTATTATCACAAGATGTATGTGTGATAGAGATGTTAGCTATATAAAAGAATATAAGAACATTTGAAAGCTGTATAGGACCGATGAAACAATCTAAAGCAAGAAAAAATGATAACACATGATTCTCAGTTCTAGCTTCACTTTCATTCATGACTTACAAATCACTAACATAACAAGAAACATAGTCTCATTAAAATCAAGACAGGATTTATCATGTGAAAAGCAACGTTTTTATTTTATACAGAAGCTAAACTTTGACAAATTATCCATAATGCACATCTGTTAACTTCTGCACAAACGTCGTTGCTTAATCTTCAGTCTTGGTGGCCATCTACTTCCCTGTGGATATCAAAGATAAAAGTAACAAAGGATCAATTTTAGCACAAACTAGAAGTTATATTAGAAATTGAAAACTAGTCTGCATGAGAGGTTATGTCATCATCTTCTTCTTCTTCGTCTTCTTCTTCTACATTTCATGGTCTTTTAGAGGTCATGCATTCTGATCCAAAGTTTTGTCTTCCAGTGTAGCTTCCTCTAACAAAAGCTGGTGGTAGCACTGCAGGATGTTCTCTGGAGTCTGGATACCTGTTTCACATGTGCAGTCAGGGGTGTGTTAGACAGACTGAGACAATACAAATGTTGTAATCTTCAGTGTCTTGTGCATATCTGGAGATAGTGTGAGAGAGTTGTAATATCTTAATGTTAGATTATGTCAGTAGCTACCTATCACCTAGTCAGTAGATTATGTCAGATGTTTCAAAAAATATATTTTTTAAGTTATATCAGATGCTACAGATTATCTAACGGTTAGATTATTTAAATTGTTATAAATCATCTAGTGGTTAGATTATTTCATCTGTTTTAAATCATCTTGAAGAACATACTGAAAACCAGAAACCATTAATACTAAACTTCATAGACTTTAAAAAGGCATGTGACAGCATACAAAGAGATTCACTGTGGAGATTTTAAGTCTATATGGAATACCATCTAAAATTGTCAACATCATTAAGGACCTCTATAGTGGGTATGTTTCTGCAGCCAAAAAAGGGATGAGTGAATGGTTCCAGATTGAAACAGGTGTGAAACAAGGATGTATACTGTCTCCTTTACTTTTTGGGATTACAATAGACTTCATAATGAAAAAATGCTGCACAGGTAACACAGGTATTGACTGGGTACATGGGACCCAACTAGAAGATCTTGATTTTGCTGATGACATAACTCTTATCCATAACAATGTAAATTCCATGCAAGAAAAAAACAGATGGCCTGTCTTCAATGGCTAGCAAAATAGGACTTGAAATTAACAGGGACAAAACAGAAATAATGAAACTTCCAATTAATCAAAATGGAAAAATACATGTAGAAGGGACAGATGTTGAAGAAGTAAATCTATTTGCATACCTTGGCAGCTACATAGACCAGGATGGTGACACCAGAAAGGAAGTTACAATTAGAATTGCAAAAGCAGCATCGATCTTAAAAAATCCTGAGAACATTTGGTGTTAAAAAGTTATAAGCACAAAAACCAAGTTAAGACTATTCAATTAAAATGTAATACCCACACTCATTTATATATGCGAAAACTGGAAAACAACTAAAGAAATAGAAAAGAAATTAGACTATTTTGAAAACAAATGCTTAAGGAAAATAATCGGCACCAAGTGAAACGAATTCAAGAACAATGCAGAGATAAGACAGATGAGCGAACAACAACCTGTCTCAGGGGTGATCAGGAAAAGGAGATGGACATATGTTGGTCACTTGAGGAGAAGAAATGATCAGAGAATCCCAAAACAAGCTATCAAGTGGAACACAACAGGCCGAAGAAAAAGGGGCAGACCGCGTGAAACTCTGAAGAGGACATTATTAAGAGAGGCCAAGTTAACAGGCATAAAATCCTTTGATGAGGTTGAAAGACTCGCCGAAGAAAAATTGGCGAACTACTTTGCGAGCCCTATGTGACGTCTAACGGCACGGGAAGGATATAAGATATAAGATAAGGTATTTCCTTGCATCTTATTACCCCAGGCAAAGTTGAGTAGCCCTGCTAGGACTGATCTAAATATATCATACAGATATATTAACTGATGAAAACTGCAGGAGAAGAACATCACAATATGAACATAGATATAAAGAATAAAAACAATTTCAGATCTATAAGAGTAATCCTGTAATTCATATCTTAAAATTGTTATAGCTAGTCTCAAGTGACAGTATATAAATGTACAAGAAACGTGAATGAATGGTTGTTCATTCTACTTTGATAGAAATACATGAACTTCTTATTATGTAGAAAGTACTTACGTGCTGTTGTGAGAGTATATAAATGTACAATAAATGTGAATGAATTGTTGTTCATTCTACTCTGATAGAAATAAATGAACTTTATATTATGTAGAAAGTACTTAGGTTCTGTATTAATATCCATAAAATATTCCATAATGTTCCATAAATGTTATAAGTTTATTTCATAGATTTATTTTAAAAATTCCTGATTTGTCAAGTAATACAGAATGCATTGAAAAAAGCAGTAAATGCATACAGTTTATCCATCCATCCATCCATCCATCCATCCATCCATCCATCCATCCATCCATCCATCCATCCATCCATCCATCCATCCATCCATCCATCCATCCATCTGTCCCACTCTTCAGCCATCCATCCATCCATCCTTATGGACCTGTTCTTAGTAACAGTGTTGCACATAGCAATATTTAACTGAAAGTCATTTTTTGCAGATGTTTAGAAATAATACAATCATTATCTTACATTATTCCCATGCCATTAAATGTCACATAGGGCTCACATGGTAATTCAACACGTTTTGATAACCTCTAAAGAGGACATCATTAAGAGAGGCCAGTTTAGTTAGCATAAAGTCCCTTGAATGAGGTTGAAAAGTTCGCCGAAAACAATCATTATAGTTAAAGAAACATTAA